>JARJCX010000118.1:0-514768 GCA_029282285.1 Mycena rebaudengoi | reverse complement strand
GCCGACAGCATCACGTCCTTCCAAACCTTCGCCGCCATGAACGTCCCCCCCGAACTCGGCGCGGAGCTCCTCTTCACCAAGGGCTCCTCCAGTGGCAAAGTCAACTTGCAACTGAACGGCGCGTGGTACGGCGCCCCCGAACTATTCAACGCGACATTCGCGCCGTACCTGAACACACTACCGGCGACGAGCTCGGCGAATATATTTCCTGGCTCATACATTGATAGTGTCGTGACGCTTGCGAGCCCACAGGGGCTGAACTCGAGCGCGGCGCCAGATGAATCTGACACCTTCTATACGAAGTCGCTTATGACCCCCAGCGCGGCCCCGATGTCCGCGGCCGCCATAGAGGCATTTGTCACATACATGACGACAGAGGGATTTTCGTCGACCACGGTAAGCCTAGCCCGACCATCGCTTTTCGGATTCGTATTGCTTATAATAATTACATCCCTCATAGGAGTGGTTCGTGGAGGTGGAGCTGTATGGCGGGTCGGCTAGCGCGATCAACGCCGTCCCTCTCGATTCGACCGCGTTCGCAAAGCGCGACACCTTGTTTACAATTCAGTTTGTGTCTGCAAGCGCTGCACCGCCGTACCCGGCTGCTGGGTTTACCTTCCTTGATGGGATGGTTGCGAGTATCCTGAATAATGAGCCTGCCGATTGGAATTATGGGTGCGTCTCTTGTCGTGTGCTGGTGGAAGCTGAATTATTATTATTTTTCACCGAATTAGCACATATCTGAACTACATCGATGACAGGCTCCTAAATGGTATCTATCGTTCTTCGTTTTTGATTTCTTCGCCTTCGCTCAATTACTTATACTTCATCAGCGGCGAACTTATACTACGGAACACACTACCCACGACTCAAAGCCCTCAAGGCTGCGCTGGACCCGAAGGATACGTTCCGGTTCCCTGTTGGTGTCACTGTCGCTTAAGGCGGGACAATATTCCTGTTGTAGGTAGCGTACCGGTTCAACTTGGCAGAGTTGTGGACAATAGAAATAATGATGTCCTTTTAAACTCCCATCCCAAACTAGATACATGCGGGCTTGAGGCTAGCATTATTCCCGTTTTGAAACTACCCTTCGTTGCACACATGTGCTGAGTATTCCAAAACATCAGAATGAACACTGGCCATATTGACCTGGTGGGCCCCCCCTTCCAATGCACATTTCTCCCACCCAAAGTTCTTCCCACGGTGAGTACTTGTTCCAAACCAGAGTCAGCAAAAAGGGGCACAAAAAACCCGCTGACTGTGTTCCGCACCCAACACCAGCCGACTTACCCGGACTCATACATCATGTTCCCGACCCATCAGAATATCGATTCTGATAATGTATCAAAATTGCAGGTCCCAATTCCGAAAGCCACACCCCCTGCAAATATAATACTCCAAACATGCTTAAAGTATGCATGTTCACCCTAAATGATGCTATTGCTTTTTATATAAAATGGGTACCTTCCTACAAATTACATAACACTGTTCACTGCATTTATACCTTTCTATCGACCCACTAACCTCTCAAATCTATAAAGAACTGCTCACAGAATACGATTTTTCACCCAGAATGGCCGCAGGAATGCTGTAATTAAGTTCGTTTGATTCCGCTGATTGGCTAATCTCCGAGATGCCCAAAGTTCGGTCGCTGACTGCCGAGGTGCCCGAAGTACGCCTGCTGCTGAGTGGCCACATTTAAGACACCAGGTCAGCCGAAGTCAACTTCAAATTTATTCATTTACCATTCTTTTCTGCACACTACTTGCTGACTGTTTCACAGATGCCGCCGACTCCTTCAGTAACACAGCAACTTGAAGCTACCTGGACGCTGACTTAACTCAGCTACATTATCTACTACATTCTATACCCAATGAACGCGGTCAGCATCAATTCAACATTAATCTGCCGACTAAAGCACCACATTTGCTATTTGCTACTCCACACTTAATCTACCCATCTTCAAACTCAGCGCCCCAATTAACTAACCCACTCTTAACCCGCACTGGCACACATTCTCGGCGCACACCTACATAACCCACTGAACAGCTTCTCAACTCAGCGCCCAAATATATCTGAGGCTGACTTGACTCAACTAACAACAATTCACATTTTCTAATGAACACCAACGAATCAACTTTTACTCCCTGCGCGTGTCCTACCGCATCTGCATCAGTAACAATCTATTACCATACTATCCCTACTACCCCACTGAACCACAATAACGCCTCCCACGTTTCTAACATCCCTCACTCCACACACATACTGCACCTCAATTGGTGCTGATTTGATCCGCCCACCGTCTGCATCAAACCAGCGTCAATCCATGCCACACACCCGCTAAGCCGCTACTCCCCATTTTTTGCTGAGCTGGCCCTCCCCGTCCCTTCCGCCCTGCACCCCACTAACGCCATCAACTCGGCGCTTACCCTGATTTAATGTGCTCGCCGCTAACCTGCTCCCCCCTTCTAACCTTTACCAAACTCAACTATCTCCACAACCGGCTCATCCGCTACTTCCCCGCCCAGCTTCCCGCCGCGTCATCACGACACGTCGAAGAAAAGCTGGCGTTGGTGGTGTTGGACAGACAGCAAAGGGCGAAAGTAGTTATTCAAGGCTCAGGGAAACACGTCGAGGAGGAACTGGCGTTGGTGGTGTTAGGCAGACAACAAAGGGCGAAAGTAGTTATTCGAGGCTCAGGCATTTCGGTGCGGTGATTTTCAATCTGTGAAAGTCCCGCCCCCGCCAACAAATCAATGAAGCGAAAGGGTCGTCAAGCGGGGGATCTCGTTATCCTGTGTGAATCCGAATCTTCCTTCCTACGTTCGTTGTTCGTTCCTGACTTCCGAGGTGCGGGGTTGCGTTGAAGAAGGTGTAATACCGATCCCGCAGGCCGCTGGCGTTGGCTACGCGCTCCGCTGCTCGCCCGACCGACGCGCCCGCTCGATTGCCGCGTGTTCCTTTGGTGAAGGCGCTGCGTCCGATGGAGTGCGTGTCCGGCTAGCAACGAGTTTTACCGAACCTGACGCCCTGCCCGCAGACTTCCCCGCCGGCCTGCTTCTCGCCTCGACCATCCCCTCCTCGACGCTGCTCGTCGCGTGCAACGAATTTGCCATCAGCACCCCGAGAACAGACTGGTTCTTCGGCGCAGTATTGACACGGTCGGTGTCCCCTTCGTCGCGTCCTCCGCATGCCAGATTATTATTCATGTACACGTCCACAACTACGAGTTGATGGTAATGACATTATCACGGCGATCGCCGCCGTCCGGGAGGCGCGCAGGAGGCCACTCAAACAAGTTTCGTCAAGGCCATAAGTTACCGGTGTGTTCTGTGCAAGGCTCCAACCATTTCCGTTTACAAACGGAAAACCCGTATATACGGGATCCCGTAAATAGTAATTATGAATGTTTAAACGGTTGTTTGCAGAGGAATTGAGGAAGGCCCTGATGTACCCTCCAGGATGAATCGTTTCCATCTCTGATACATATAGATGATCCCCAGAAAGATCTGGGTGATACAATTTGATGATTCAATTCCATCACCTTTAAATGAAGCCAGCAAGCGGCGACGTGCACTGAGTTGGGATACCTGAAATGGTATGTATTGTCCTGGAATGATGGATTTAAAGTTTTTTGTTCGACAGGGCGATGCCCACTCTGATTATCCGTCAAGTTCGGACGATACTGCAATGGCAGTCACGGTTCTAAAGATATTCTGATAAATAACCGTTTTTAAACGTTTATGAATGTTTGTAAACTGTTTACTAGCCGTTTTCGTTTAGTTTACGAGGATTCGTAAACTAACACTAAATGGTTGGAGCCCTAGTTCTGTGTGCCGCTTGGTGATTCCGATTTTTATGCCCCGCAGAGTGGGTCATCACAGTACGTCAGACGACTCATTTGCGTATAGGCAACGCTCGGAGATCCAGGACCGCATTGCACGATTACGACGGTACCTGGAGTCGCAGGGCTTGTCTAATGCGATGGCGGAGGAGGAGCTCAGGACTCGGCTGAAGGTGGACATGAGTCCGCGCCATCCTCGTCACTTAGTTACTTCGCTTAGTGTTGTGGAAGTTCGTGAGGTTGATGGTATTCCCTAAAAGTTTGTGAGTTCAGCTAGATTTACTATAATTTCGTCACTTCCTCTGCACATGTGTGACACGTGAAAGGTCGTCACCTGACAATAACCACATGACCGCGTTCAGTTGCCGAGGCTGCCGTACCCGTTGCGTGGACCATTTGCTTGCCGCAAGGGGTCATCAGAGCTTTCACTTGGCTTTTACGGGCCCAAATTTCTATCTTATCCATCACCCCGCCGTGTTTCTGAGCTCACCCAAATAAATTTAGAAGTACATAGAATCCCGCACCGTGCTATATCAGCTTCGGACAGCTAACTTGTTCACGCTCTTGTTCGACCGTAACAGCAAATTGGATGGATCATGAACACTTTCAAGTCCATTTTTATTCAAAGATGTGTATTAGAGGATAATAGTAAGACGAGAAATTACCTACTTGACTTGAATGTCGTCTGGTAGAATAAAATTCAGCATTTCAGGGTGTCCCTCTTGAAACTCACTCCAGTGCTTCTGAGCTTATTCCACCGCACTCATGCTTACACCATCTCTCTCGACCCGCCACTCCTTCAGAGGCCCAAGCTTCAGACGTTTGGGAGGCACGTCTGACTCCAAGGACATGGACCCAGAACATTTGCGAACAGGCTCGTCGGCGGTTCGGACGTGGTTGCATCGAAGCTGTCAAAGAGGTATCAGCTCGTGGTATGTCTTTGGGAAATATTCCAGGCTATTATTCTCACCTGGTATCGGTTCTTCCTGATAGTCCTGCCACCGGCAGACGTCGATGCATCCAGGGGAACTAAATTATGAATTCAAATTAAATCTTTCACACATTAACGGGACAAACCTTGAGCGGTGGAGTGTTTACATCGAGACACCTTGGTAGCACCATGATCATCTGCATGGGTGTGAGCAACGTTCTCGTCAGCCAATAAGAATTCATCGTGCTGGGTTTGGTGGGTGGACTCTTGCGGGCATGGGGGGCGCGAACACGCCACGAAGATTTTGGTCATCACTTCAAGAACACCATGTATCGTCCGAAAACGCGTTATAGTCCATAACAGGCAAGCACGCGACTGCGAATCGCCGGCGCGGGTGTAAATGGTGGAAGCAAAGAACGTCGAGGCTTCTATAATTCGAGTGATCAAACAATACGCATGGAAAGCGCATCAGTCGCGCACGTCCGACCGAAAGTGATGAGCTTTCGCCAGAATTTAATCGAAGTGACAAGCTTTCTCAGAAATCAGCTGAAATGACGAACTTTCACGCTTTTACATCAAACTCACGAATTTTCTCATTCCTAAGCGAAGTAACTAAGTGACGAGGATGGGTACGACTCGGTGGACGTCATGCAGGCGTTCAAGCACGCCGAGTTGCTGACGCGTTGCGAGCTGGGCGAGTTGTTCACCGATGTGTATGGAGGGAAAGAGCCAATATCGTACGTGATTTACGCTTCTGCTTTGATTCGACTGAACTGCGTATAGACGCGCAAAGAACCGAGTTGACGGGACTTTTGAAGAAGTGCGGAAATTCATGGGAGCCTTGGCGTTCTGAGCTGGCAAGATTCAAGAACAGGCGAGGATCGGCTAAGTCCTAATGCCTGATGTTGCGGGTACCCAGAAAATGTGTATTGTAGGTGTATTGAATGATTTTTAATCTTCCTCTACAACCCATCGCTGGGACCCGCGACCCCCGCATGAGTCTCTAAAACGGTGCCATTCCATTGGAGCTCCGAGGCACTTAATGATTCTACCAGCCTGCGCTGCTCGAGCCCGCCAGAAAACGCGCGAAATTCGGCGATGTACTCGGGGCGGGTCCTGGCTGTGGCAGCCTAACACCGTCAAGTGTGAAGTCGCGACTCGTGCGAAAAAAACAAAATCGAGGAAAATACTGGCCGAGGACTCCGACACGGTACACATGGAGTGTAGTGCCGAATACGGGCGGGAATGCCGCTAAAAATGAAGCAACTCACGAACTTTCACTAAGCCCCCCCACTGACGAACTTTCCATACTGCCATTACAATGTCGAACTTTCGCAATGCTAAGAGAAGTGACGCAGCTATTAAAGATGGTGTGGACTCGTTGAGCTACAAGGAAAGGTTGAGCAACTATACAATGAAAGAATGAAAAACCTGAAAGAAGCTTGGAAAATACGCACTCGATGATCAATTTTGGAGTTACAGAGTATAATTTTGCATGATATTTACTTGCTCGCCGTCGCTATACTCGCGGCATTGCCTTGACCTAGTTAGATGAGAATTTTTTTCTGATCGCATCTTGACACCTCTACTGTTCGGCAGCTAAAAACAATAGTATTAGGAGAGACTCCTTGGTGAAGATCCAGAAACTCTGGCTGGTATGAATAATTTAACCTTCCATGGGCTGGGTCAACTGCATGAGGCAAAATGAATTGGTGTTCAAGTACTTGCGTAATACAAGCAGATTTCTGGTGAAGATTATCGACACAATGTGTCCATTATTAGTACTCTAGTAGCCATTTTATGATCCAGGCAAAGGAACTCTAGGTCTTTGTTCTCAATACCAACGGAGGATGTCTATCGTTGTTCAATGCATTCAGCATATGAATCCAACCATTCGGGGGTTTCTTCCCCTTCCTTCTCGTTGGTAGACTTGGAACTTGTCAATACCCCTCCTCTACTAATGTAATTAAACAGTGACTGTGAAGCATTCTTGTAAGAATATATGTTCACAGGCATAATCCCATCGAGGTAGCTAGAGACGGAAGAGGCCAAAGACTCCCGTGGAAAATACAACAGCGACTAACCATGCGCACTGGGGAACGCGCGCCAGCTGCGAATCCACGCCCGATGGCGACGAAGATGGATTGAAGTTCGGCACAGTCCCATCTAACTTCGAGATATCCTTCACCGGGATACCAAGTTTCTGGCAGTCTTCGATGAAGTCTGGGAAAATCATATCCATCAGCCTCTTTTCAGCTGCGGGGCGCAGTGCATACAGCCGTAGGGAATAGTCACGTAGCCATTCTGACACTGGGTGCACTCGGCGAGCTGCTTGCCAATGGCGTCAGTGCGTCGTCGCATTGGCCTTGTGATCGAGGTTGTTCTATAGCCGGTACACATTCATGGAATAACCGACGGTGTAGATTTAAGGCGGCGGACGTACAAGCGCAAGGATCTCTGGTGTGCAGAACTGGGCGCAGGTCTCATTCACTGCTGCCGGCGCTGGAGCTGAGCATGATTGTTTGCAAGATCTGCATGGAGCGGTAAGTGCATGTACTTGAAGTATGAGACAAACGCAATGCAATTGAACGGCGACATACTTGGTTTAAACTGTGAAACGAGCGTGAGGAACACGAGTGTAGGGTACACTGGGGTCATCGATATTGTGGGAGGTTAAAGCTCGGTACCGGTGTCGGTTGGTGGAATTTGGGACAGTGTGTGCCCAAGTTATAGCTCCAGGAGACTCGTGGCTGTCGACATCCCCTGACAATCTGTCAATGTATCCAACAGAATGACGTTATCCTTGGCGCCAACTTCCGTTGCAAGGGAAATCGATGTTTATCTCTCCACCTTTGGAACGGGAAGCTGGAAGCAACAGATAATTCGAAGCTTAATTCAACAGGGCCGGGAGGATTTGTGGATTAGGACAATCATACAATTGCCAAGATTCACCTCGCTGATACTTATTATGATCGACGTACAAGCGCCTATCGATTGAACCTGATGATCTGTCAACGTGTCGGACAGAATGACGAGGAACTGAGGGCCAAGACATTTAGAACTTCCGTTGCAAGGCAAGTCGATGGTTAGCTATATGTGTGGTTCATTTGGGTACCCAAATGACTTTTAGGAGTCAGGGCAATACATGGGAGATTTTTCCAGCTGGTATAGCACATGCAAACATTATTTGTGTCAAGCTCCAACGGTTGGTTACCGATATTCCTAGGAAAGGCAAACCGAGGCTTGGCTGTTGATACATATTGCCTCCTGCTATGGCTACGTCCATATCCTAGCGATTCCCCATTGAACTATACGATAATGTACTTAAGACTGCATGAAGCTGTCATTTGGGAAGGACTCTACGTGCGCCGCTTGTATTGCATTAACGAGTA
Organism: Mycena rebaudengoi; assembly: GCA_029282285.1. Lineage (NCBI taxonomy): Eukaryota > Fungi > Basidiomycota > Agaricomycetes > Agaricales > Mycenaceae > Mycena > Mycena rebaudengoi. The sequence continues at coordinate 506,601 of JARJCX010000118.1, read as the reverse complement.
TATACTCTACACTACTATTCCCATGAGATAGCCTTTGGAATACAAATGTCATTACTTTCCTTGGCGTCTAAACATATCTCGCAAAGACGAACCTATCTCCAAATACATATCCTCAAGACACAAGACAAATTGCCCAAGACAAAAACCAAAACAGATGTTGCTCAAAGATAAAAGATGGGCAGAGGACAAATGATACAGAAGATAAATGCGTATTTTTACTGATAGAGCCGAAAGGCTAAATCAAATATCTGCTTGATCTCCCCATCCCAGCGTGCTAAGAAAAAGTGAAACAAATTCAAGTCGAAAAGACAGAACAGCTAGAAATCGCAGTATATGACAACACGGCGTGTTGTATATAAAGTAAATGGGTCAAGAACAGATGCCGAAGAACCCAGCCCAATTAGATGCTCGTGGCAGTCGTTGTTGGGGCGGCGATGGTAATGTCGCCGCCCCAGGGCTGCGCGTTCGGGTATTCCCCCTCGGTTACAACAGGCTCCCAGTTGGAATCATCAAATCCAATCTGCTGCCAGTTCGCAGGGATAGCGTTCTTGGTGGACTTCCAGGTTGGGTTATCCGTGTTCGCCTCCGTGTTCACGAAAGAGCCCGCAACACAATTTGTTGGCCCAACCTGCTTGAAGTTGATCTCCGATCCCATCATCAACCCGGCCGTGCCGGCGTTGTTGTCAACAAGCACAGCAAACACGATCACAGGCACCGGCTGTGTCTTGAATATGATGTCCCATGTGTCTGCAGTCCGGAAGCCCTGTTTAGAGCCAATGAAAACACCATTGACCCACAGCTGGTAACTGTGGTCGGCGACGATGATGATCCTTGCCGTATCGGGAATTTGGCCCAGTGCAGGGGCAAACGTGCGGCGGAAGGCGCGTTGGCCGGCAGGGATTTTGCCACTCGCAGGGATCGCGTCTGTCCATATCCAGCGATTTCTATCGAATGTGGAGATACGAGATTCCGTGACGTTGGGAATGTTCACTTCATCCCACGGCGGGTTGGGGATTACACCCAAGGTCTTCGCCGCTGGCCAGCCGCTGGCGATGAAGTTCGTCTGCGCGAACGTGGCAGGCGGGTTCGGCATCGCAAGCCAGGACGAATCGGTGACTATGGTTTGTTTGGAGCCATCGGTAAACGTGAGCAGGATCTTCGCAATCGCCGCAGGCGTGGTCGCCGACGTGGCGTTGTTGAATCTAGCTAGGATGGCGAACACAGTGAGGACGGGGTTAAGCGCAAAACTGGCGCATACACGGCTTGCGTAACGGGGGCGAACATTGTCAGCCGTCATTAGCGCGCCATTAACGTAGAACTCCACTGTGTCGAACGCAGTTGTGATGATCTCTGCGTCGGCGAGGAACTTTCCGGAGAAGATCCACTGGTAGCGGAAACCGACTGGGTCTACCGTGTTGGTCGTATCAGCCCAAATCCACTGGGATGTTGGGGATGATGAAAAGTCGAGCGGAGTCTGAGCGCGAGGCGTCAAAGGAATGTGGCTCGCATCGTTACCTGTGGCAAGAGTGAGTGATCCATCAAATTTGAGGTTCCTGGAACGTACCGGAAGTAGGGGAGCAAAGAGACAGCGGGGCGAGAAGTAAACACAAAATGAGGCACACAACTGCGGCAAACGGTCAATTTCATCTTGCTCTGGTGACGAGGACACCTATCTTACCAAGACGAGCCATTGCGATCGTCTGAGCTCGGTGAGGACCCATCTAAACAGAGCAGCCTTTATAGCAGTGCTAGCGAAGACAACTAAATCTGTCCTAGGTCTTCGGATGCATTGTCGGCAGCAGGGTATCTGAATCAGAGTGAAGCATTCAGAGGAATGCTTCGACTTCGTGAAACCGAAGAACAGGCATTGAATTGCTTTCCCCTCATTCAGGCGCCACGAAGCGAAACTCTTGCATTCATCCGGTTGGGCTTACCGTATCTGGATGTTGCGCTGGATTTACCACCGGATTTCAGTGGTACCGGTGACGTACCAAATGGTTCCGGAATACTTTTTGGCCGTTTGCCGAAGCGGCAAAAGAAGAACCAGACGAAAGCGCAGTGGGATCAGAGCATGCATGAATCAGTCCAGCTGTCCAAGTCACCAAGTGACAAGGATGCTTTTGGACGATCTACATTGGTCCAGTGTGCCAAGGATGCGGATGCAGTATCCGCGAAGAGCGGCATTCCGAAGAACATCGGACTCGAACTTCCTCCATGGACGCGGGGAGAATGATGTAACTATAAACCGACTTCTGATGCGGGCGGGGCGGATGAGAGCAGTCCGTAGCGGTCGGAAACTGCGTGAATCTGATCCGCATTATTCATATTCATATGGCCCTCCGGGCATCCCTGGTACCGCGGATCGGTGCATTCCTCTAGATCAAAAAGAAGTGATGCGCCACCCGAGCCCGGATCGACCCGGATTAGATTATTGATGCTCATGACTCATGAAATTACACCAAACAGCCAGCGCGCATCACGAGGATCCCGCACTAGTCCGCCGTGAGTGCGCTATGAGCTCCGTGAGCCATCTATCTGCCGTTAAATTAGCGGGAAGTTTGTTTCCTCTTCCTAGGCAATTCTGTCAATCTCAAAAGTCACTGGGAGATTTTTTCTAGATAGAAATTCTGCTGAGAAATAACAGGATGAAATAACTGCACAAAAACCTTGCACAAACTGCCCATGTCATTGTTCCATTGAACAAATATTTTTTAACTATGTGTAAATATAGCGAGAATTCGGTCTCGCTGTAATTGGATGTCAATACGGCTAAAAAAAATTAAACACATTATTCAGACCTACTTTAGGGTAGTTGGCGTAGACACACATGCACACATATAGAGGCACGCCGACGGCGGTGACTCACTTTTGACTCACTCATTACTCAACTATGCCGAGTCCGATCACTCCGGTGGCTTCCGCACCTGATCCGAGCCCACTTCTCTTGATGTTCTTCTCTTTGATCTAGAGGAATGCACCTATTACTCCGCGGATCCCGACCACAATAGCATACACACTGCCAAATGCAAGATTTCAGGAGCCATGTAAATGTAACCTAATTTTGTAATTTCAGAAACAACATTAAGTACACCCTAAAATGTACCTCAAATATTTTTTTTCAGAATGTCTGAAATTGAAACTGAATACACTAGATTAAGTGACAACTTCAGGAGGTCTGAATCTTTGAATTTAGTAACAGTTTCTCAACGACTGAATTTGTACCTTAAATTATAAATACTAAGGCCCTCCGGCATCCCCTGATACCTCCCAGTACACCTTATTAGAGACGGCTGGACCAGTTAACAATTAATTTGTAGTCAGCAGTTGCTATATGATGGCCCTCCGGGTATTCCCCAAGGTCAGAGTTAGTGAGCAATGGTTACGAGTCCGTTAAAGCTGGTGGCTCTTTCCAAAATATTTACAGCCATTGGATGGTCCTCTGGGAATTTCTTGTATCTAGACATTTAGTAGAAATTTGAAAGCGGCCGCTTTATTTTTTTTCTGAGTAAATCTGTTGAAATCAGAATCTGCAGGAGGTTCGGACTTTTTTCGGACTTCAGCCTTTAGGTCCAATGATCGTAGCTCAACGACCGGTCCGCTGATCCAGTAAAAAGGTGCATGCAATAGACAAGTTTTAATTCTGATTTGGAGACCTGGTACCTGAGTCGGTACCAGGAATTTCAGCTGCAAATTCAGCACAGGTGAAATTGATAATTTAAGAAAGCCTGAAAACAATAATTTCAGGTGGCATTCCAGTCCATAAGATTGATGCACAGTTTGGCCGGTGAAGGCCGAAACTGTGCCTGAATCTTATTGTTCGGCCGAAATCGTGCCTTAATCTTATTGTTTCAGGTGGACTTAAATGCTGCCCAAAACTATTGTTTTCGGGGCACCCTTAAATTATTAGTTTCACCCGTGCTGAATCTGCAACTGAAATTTATAATTTAAGGTACAAATTCAGTCATTGAGAAATTGTTACTTAAATTCAAAGATTTAGACCTCCTGAAGTTGTAACTTAATCTAGTGTATTCGGCTTCAATTTCAGACATCCTGAAAAAAAATTACGAGTACTTATGTAATAGGGATCGTCCCTTTCAAAACTCGAGGGCACCCAAATTTGATCAAATTTTCATTAGAGACCGATTTCGTTGAGGGACTTGTTAGTGGCAATGCTTAATATATTAGTGGCCGTGCCTAAACATGCTTCAAATTTTCTATTGAAAATGTGGCTGGGTGTCCTTGTTATTGTTACTCGGGGAAAAACCCCCTACTCGGGGACAACTCCTAATTGGACAAAAAAGTTTTTTGCTTTCGGAATTATCCGTCGGCATTTTCCTGCACCCTCACCCTTTCGGACTTGATGGGGAAAAAAAGGAATAGGGTCCACCGTCCATTGACCGTCCATGCCGACAATCCGTTTCCAATGTGCACTGGAGCTCAATTGTGGTGCAGCCAAGATTCATATCATTCTTTCTCAAGAAAAAGCACTGGTGGAACGGTACCAATAACTAATATACGTAGTTGTGATCTAGTGGCAATATGGCGGTAAAAAGAGGGCACAGTGTTTGGCCTTGCATGGCAGCAGAGGCTGCATCTTGTTTGGTCCCGTAGATGTAGATACACACTGGCAGCCATACCGTATTTGTTCGTCTTGGCAGTTAGGATTGCTGCTGGTCGCCCTTTCGTTAAATGCATCCGAGTCCTTTACTTGCCTCCCTTCTGTGCCGCTCTTTTTCTCTAACGGCTGGTTCCAGTGTCTGATACCATTGCCCTCCCTCGCACCTATGTACATTGATCTGATTCAGAAATATCCCCTCTTGCTCATACTCGACGACAGTACCTACAGCTACTTATGGAGGAAACTGCTTGACAATACTATGGGTTACGCCGGGATTGAAGATGGTGCTCACTTCATCTCGGATTTTCTTCGATTCCCTGAATTTTTCGCGGAACATACTCCGGGGTATATAATACATTTGACTAGCAAAAAAAATGAAGCAATTCCGACCAGAAAGGAGTGCACATCAGGGCCCCAAAAGATGTCAGATTCTGATTGTGTGACTCAAAATTTCGTGTTCAGTACTGTTCGCTGAACCGTTCCATTTCGTATTTTACAAGCACACTCTTATGGCTTAAAAAAAGATTTTACCACAAGGACCGGAGCGAAAGCTTGTGCGAGGCGTCCAGGAGACGGTACCTTCACCACAAGCGTGACCTGTTATGGCAGGTGTGACAATGTGTGACGCAACCGCTTTCTGAGCATATATGCCACCTCCCGGACGCCCGAGCGAGTTATCGCCCCATTTTTGGGGCCAACATCGTTTTGTAAGCCGCTAAAGTATTCCTGTGAAAGTTGAAGTGAAACGGTTTAGTAGACAGTACTGAATGCAAGGATTTGAATGGCCTAATTTGCCCCTGGGCCTGATGCTCACTCAATTCTGAACGGAATCTCTTTATTTTTTTTCTGCTGGTCTAATGTGGAATATGTGTCGGAGTACTTCCCGCGGAAAATTAGTAGAATAACAGTAAAATTGAGATGAAGTGAGTGCTCTAGTCCATTTTCAATCCCGGTGTAACTCATAATATGGGTTGGCGCGACTATTGGCTGTGAGTACTGCGCCGTCGATTTGGCCGCCTACTGATTTCTCTTTTTTTGGGTGTTTATTTCAGTTGATGACTGTATAAATATCATGTCCAAAGGAACTACGTATGTCATGCCATTTTTTAATTGACTACCATGCATCGCTTGAATGCAAAATTTTCTCTTATTTACAATCAGCCTACATTAGTGTCTTAATTTATAGCTGTCCATTTACACTCATAAGTACTCGTACCTGCTGGGCGTAGCAACGGCCCTTTACCCCAAGTATTTAAGGTACATTTTAGAGCATACTTAATGTTGTTTCTGAAATTACAAAATTAGGTTACATTTACAGGGCTCCTGAAATCTTGCATTTGGCGGTGTGATACTCATTTCCCAGTGTTGAGTCGATTAGTATAGCTCAGATCAACACAAGCTTCTTTTTCTAGAATTCTACGGCTCTATTCGGTCCAGCACGATCTGAGATCGGGACGTGTTCGACGCGTCGACCCCCTCGTGTTGCACGCCTCTGGTATTGCGTCTTCAATATCATAGGTCTTCTGAGTACCTCAGAGTGATTCGCTTAAGTTAAAATAGGGGAGACTTGTTTCATCATGTTAAATTTATTATATTACATTTTATTCGTGTATCAAGAATTCAGTGTTTATGTCTAGTCAAGGACAATCACCCCCCCACACAGCGCTTTATGTGGGCTTTTAGCGAGGTGGATGTAAAGTGAAATTTACATTGTTCAAAGACATTCCACTGCAGATGCACACAGGTACACATTTTTCAAGACCATTTAGACCGTTCAGCAGATAGATTTTACAATTAAATTTAATTATTATTATAGTGATACATTTTTGCGACTGGATCATAGAATTTCAAGGTGTTATTTGATGCGTTATATTTGGCCTTGCTACCACTAAACTTTTGTGTGTTTTACCCTTTAGTTTTGTGGGAGACATGTCTGTGTGAGTCTCAAAAACGATTCTGGAGTGAATTCACGCGGCACCCGCTGCGCACTTCTCGGTGGTACCATTCAAATGGTCCGCCTTCGGTTCCTCATTGGGAAGTCCGAGATCGTCGGAGATATACTGGCTCACTACGGACTCCTCATTTCCACCCTGGTTAGTTAACCACTTACTTGAAGTTCAATTTCTGACCAATCATTTAGTGGTCACTGGATTGTTGACAGTCTTCCCATGCCCCTTTGGTATCCCTATTTTCGCAACCTGTGATCGACGCCTTTCCCTCCCAAGATCGCCGGTGTCAAACGCGGATGAAAATTCATCAGATGCGATAACAGCAGGAAACTCATCATTCCATTTTTTCATGAAGGTAATTGAAAAAACTGATCACAATTCATTGTCATACTAATGCGTATACTGCGGCGCCACACCGGTGCTATGTCCAAAAAATTTACAAGCTCGCGCACTCATTTCGCCTCTTCAACAGTCAGCAGGCAACGGTATGTGTAATGAAGAATGAACCGGGCCAGCGTGGGTCTCCCCGCCAGAAGTGGCTTCAAGTCGCGGATCCTGAGGTCGCTAGCATGAAGGGCCACAAGGTCAGACCATTCGAGACCGCCAGGCTGGCATCGCCGCATATGGCACGGAATGCGTGAGCGCACGACATCCAGATGTCCAGTGTTCCGCCACATTGGGGATGCAGTTGTGCAGCTGCTTCAGGCCCGCCGTCGACACAAACATGCTTTCCACCACGAGCTCCGTAGCCGACTCGTACATGGCGGCACCAGAGATGAAAAACGTTCTGAAATGAAAGACGGAAGCAAAGTGGTGTTTCAATTGGCGGAAATATTTTAAGCATATGAGACTAAAAATCGTATGCGACATTGCCAAGTAGAACCTAAATGGGGGTGGAGAGCACGGAAAGATCTGAGGCCACACATGACGAAGATCATATGGGCGGCGCGATGTGCCGCCCCGCCAAAGCAGTCCACGGCGTGATTTTAGGCCCCCCGCTCCTCCTTCTCCTCCTTCTCCTCCTTCTCCTCGTACTACCCATCCATCAAGATCGCACCGTCCATATTGTACGGCGTCCAAACGGCGTCTTCAGCTTCCTGCTCGCTTCTGAAGGTACTTCCACGGAGGGCTCAATGTTGGCTCAATAGGAGCGCCACCACAGGCGGCGCTTTGTCAGCCAGAAAAAAGGCGAGAAATACAGGATTATTCGTTCTCTTAACGAAATCCATCGAATCAGATTGTGAATGTTTGGCACATCTCCATTTGTGTATCCCCATTCCAATTCCTCCTCTCTGGTCCTTCGTTTGCGACATTTTGAACTCTCACGAACTCGCAACAACTCCTACAACTATTCCCATTCACAACACATAGCTCCGTTTATTTCATTCTCCACAGCACGGGACTACGCCTCATCTCCTTCTCTCTCTCTTCTGACTCATCCCTCAAAGTAAATGACTTGGGCTTGAGCCACTGCGTGCGCATGGCAACGAGTCCATTTGCGCCTGCGGCGCCAAAATTAAGTATTTTTTGAATGAAATGAAATTGCTTCGGGCCCGACAAAATTTCAACAAAATTGAGTGGAGTATGCCCTTTGCTGAAAGCACATTCAAATATTATAAGTGGATCTCTATTTACCAGTAGCAACATTGCTTTTATCCATTGTGTCCCCTCCAAGGGAACTCAAGCTCAAGTTTGAAACCCATTACTGCAATATTTCGGAGGTGTGACGCTCATAAGGTAGGATAAGTATTAGTATAGAGGAAAAATGTGCTGCTTGCAATTGTCAGATGACTGACTGCTGCCTGGCCGGTTGTAGTAGTGCTGGCCAAATACAAACATGATACGCACAATGTGTATCGTAGTCATATCCATATCATATTCAGCCCTCCAGCCCGTATCATATCTGTATCATTGTATTCATATTCAGATCTATGAATACAATTATACTCTGGGGATTTCCCTGGGGAAAATTGTCTTGAATCCAATGAAAATCTTCTAAAGTTCTGGAAAATTGAACAAAATTGAAAGCATGTAAACTCTGAGGGGCAAATGCTGCCAGAAAACTCAGCATTCAACATATCCATCACGGGATTGTGATGGATATGTGTGGTTCAAACCCGACAAGCACTGCACCGGGCTGCGGCCAACGGATCTGCTGCCGAATTGATATATCAGATGGAACATTTCAAGTCCACTAGGTGGGATTTCATACTCCGACCGATGCCGATGAGGCTTGAGGTGGCCGAAACAAGAACTGAACTGTATCCAAATATATTTGAATACGGGGATCCCGTATTATATTGTATTCATATTCAGTTGTATTCATATCTTCGGGCAGCCTCAAGCCCGTATCGTATTTGTATTCAACTGAATATATTCAAAATATATTCAGCCATATCATATTTTTGGCCAGCCCTAGGTTGAAGTGCCGGCACCATACTCGGGGCAGTGTCCCCTCGGAATTTATTGGAGCTGATGGATTGAGGCACAGTGGGTTTGTATTGACTCCGTGTCGGGTAGCACAGTGTGGGCATCTGAGAGGGGGATGTACCGTTCGTGTCGGAGTCCATTCCGCGAAGAAGGGGAATCAGAGCCAAATTGAGATGAAGCAAGCGCATTTTCAAACTCTAATCCATTTTCAATAGAGTGTTTGCGATGCCAGCCATTCAAGCCATCTGATGGCTTTTTGCGTTGCGAGAATTGATGGCTAATGGCTCAAATGGCTTCGATTCCTGCCCTCCTTTCTGGTAATATTGAATTATTTTCAGGTCCTACAAATAACATATAGGTGACCTGTTCCCTTCCCATCCTCAATGGCCCAATTGCAGGCCAAAATCTTTGATTTGGTCCATTTTGATGTTCTCACGCAGTTAGGGCTCATTCCTCGAGGTCCATATACATTCACATGCCAATTGCCGCTCATTCTAGAACAAAATAATTGGCAATGAATTTGGTTCATCAGCCATTCACCAGCCATTAGCCATTAGTTTGCGCAACGCAAAACAGCCATCAGATGGCTCCAATGGCTGCATCGCAAACAGGCTAATCCCGGCGTAACCCATAGTGCTTCTGGCCTTGCTGTGCCCACTTCTAATCCAAGTGGCGCTGGCCTTGCAATTCCTACGGGCTTCACATGATCGGTGGCCAAAACCACTCTCGCAGTTGATGAGAAGCCGATGAGCAGTGAGTTCCATTCACATTGTACCCATGAAGGCAAACGGAAAGTTGCGATGACTTTCCAAGGTAAGTGGTCATGATGGGAGCTGAGCAGGGGTCACCCTTAACTGGTAACCGATGTCTGCCACTGATGTTTCCAGTGCGGGGTATATTACTGGATTGTTTGATCAACGAATCAGCGCATTATCAATTCCTGGCCTACTGCGTACAACTACGTAGTGGCTGTAGCGAAGGGTCACATGTTTGTAGTGTCATGTAGTCTGGGTCGGATCTACGTTCCGCTCCTGCAGTGGGTCTGTAGTCACCTGAGTACTTCACCCAGGCGAGGAAAAAATCTATTACCACTCAAACAACCAATAGATTTCGAATTGACTTTATTTCTTTTCACTGGCTCAAGTGGTGGATATATTGTATTATATTGTTATTGCTTGTATCGATTTGACATATTAGGGACGGGCAGAGTAGGTGGTTCTCGGTGATTCTGATGGTGATTCTTGAGTTGATTCTGAGGTGATTCTGGAACTTGTTTTGGGCCAGAATCGTGAGAGGTGGTAGTCTTGAATTAAAAGATTAATCAATAGGTAAAGTTGTGAGGAATGTTCCCGAGAGCGGGACTCATGTAGGAAATCCACTCTTTATTATAAAAAGTCGGGTGGATAGAACGTCAAACGGAAGCAGGTGGGGTTGCATTTCGATACCTGTACATTCTTTGAATCGCACATCTCGTCGTTGGCCCAGTGTGAGCCATCATTTCCCTCAATACGATGCTAAATCGGCTTCACTTCCCTTTGTGATGGTCTTTCTTCTGTGGGGTCCGGCCAAACATATCACGTACCTACAACATTTTCAAAAATCGGGACAACGACAACTAAGCGTCTAACGATGTGTGTCTCCGTCGTCTGTGTGAGAACTTGGATTGGTCCGAGCTCCACGTCGCTGTCCTGTAGGATGAGGTGTGAGATGCAGTCTAGGCCCATGTTGCGACCCAGAACACTCACAGTTACCCGGCGTGGCGGCCCTCTCGAACGGCTCCCGGGACTTCCATTGCTGCTGTTCTTCAGCCTGCGCTTGCTGTTGCCATTCGTATTCCGCGGCGAGCATTGGGTGTCCAGATCATCGATATCGCGTAGAGTTTGGCAGCATCATGTTGAAGGCGGTTGAAATCCGGCCCGGGCCGCCGGGCTTATATTGCGAGAACACCAGGTTGAGCATCGCGCTACAGTGGTGCCTCGTTAACTCGGCAAAGGGGAAAGATGGGAGAGACCGTAAGTACCAGAGGGCACCGGTACCGCGGTCTGGAACGTGAGCCGGACAAGGGCATTGATCAATCCCGCCGTTTGAGGAAGGCTGCCTTCTTTGTCCTGATCAAAAAGTATGCGGTGATCAAGGACAGTGAAAAATCCCTGGCTGAAAGCATTCCGAGTTGGGGTTCGGATGGGAGGGGAAGTGGAGCACGTACCAAATACAGAGTTTAGATGGATCGCAACCGAGTTCATATTCAAATAAGTTCTGGCATAAAAACCGAATGAAAATATGTCGGCGACGTACACCACATTGTAATCTCTTTTGCGGCACTCCGGCTGATGAAATATGTCTAAAAAAACAAGGCCATCAGAATCTCATCGCACGGTTTTTGAGAACTACACTGACCGCGACGGCCATGGCGACGAACGCAAATAGAAACAACAAAGCAATCGGCCCTACAATCCAGATCCTTCCCGAGACGATGTACAGACGGAAGCAGAAGTAAAGTTGAACGTAGAAGCAAATCATGGCGACCTTTCGCAATTGTCAGCATAGACACCTGGTTAATGAAGTATGTTCGTCAGATACCGTCAACGAAGTTCCAGACTCTTACCAGGCCGTATAATTGAGCATGATTGCTCCTTTCACGTCGCCAAAGTGTTGAATGAAGTTAATCCAAATGAGTCCGCTGAGATACAAGGTCAATGATAGGTTAGATTCTCACACGCAGCGACTCACATAATTGAATAGATCTTAAGACTGTGGCGATGAGAACAGCGACAATACATTGGAGGCTCCGCGTCTCGTCGCGATACCACGTGTAATAGTTGACGAACTGCAGAAACGTGAGAAATAAAAGGTGGAGTAACATGACAGCGCTTACCTGGCAGAAAAGCACGCCTTGGAGGACGAAATGAAGTGATGCACCTCTACTTATCTTGGGCTCAGTTCTGTGGGCAGACTGGTGGCTGTACACTTTCGAGTGTTAAAAAAAAAAAAAAATTCAAACAAATCAGAAATAATTCTAGGTTTGAATTTTTCTTTCTACACTCAAAAGTGTACAGCCACCAGTCTGCCCACAGAACTGAGCCCAAGATAAGTAGAATTGAGCACCCCTTGTGCCTCTCCAATAAATAAATAAATTACTGGGGGGCTCAGCGGTCAGCTGAGAATCATGAAAACATTTTCCTTCCAGTCCCTCAATTCTTGGCTGCTATTATGAACATTAGTGGACTGTTGTGGCGAAGCAATTCCACACAAAACTGTCGCTTCAGAAGTTGGCTGTCGAGAGTTTTCATTTTCAATTCACGAAATTTTCTAAGTCAAAACAACTGTATGCCAGCAACTCCCGATCCAACTACCCGCCGGTTATAAAGCTCCAATTGCTTCGCCATCACCTTTGATCAGCAGACCATCATACTTACAGTTAGATGTCAGAGTTCGGAGATTTTGAAGCCATTCATGATCGATGTCACCACTCTGTATCTTAAAATCTCTAAGGAGTGTTGAACGGGTTTTGAATGCTACGAAGTTCAAGAATATTACAATAATACCTACTGATCACGAATTAATATTCTGGCATCTGCAGATGCAGTATTTGTTTTGTGCCCCCAACGAGTGCATTAGGTAAAGAAATCCAATTTCAAGGATTAAATGGCATTGCATGTACAAGGAATTTTCTTCTGGTGATATATATACTTGATAAATCCGCCGGCAACTTCCGGTTTCGATGAAGTAGTTCTAGATGCGTGAATGGGTGCATAACGAGCGAGCCAGGTCACGAATTAAACAAGAATGTCGCTGTTCCCTGGGCTTAGAGATATTGTCCAATGATTTGTGAGAAGTTGAGCGGTTGAGCTTCACATGGAACCTCCATGCCAAACAGCCACAACGCCTCTCTCAAGATGCGGTTTTTTTTTTTTTCGCGTAGCATGGATTTCACCTTCCCTGACCATGAACGGTGTCCAACAGAGGGAGACAAATCTGCAGATCTCGGCACACCTCGGCAGATCCTATGCCTCGGCGCCTAGGGAACGCAGTGAGTAAGGACAATTAGGGGCTCAATTCTTATTCCGTGGGTGGTGCCGTGGCATATTTGGTCGAAACAAATAGAGATTCAAACTCCGCCAGGAAACAAACCGTTTTGCACATCCTCTTGCTTCATTCCTAGCCCAATTTTGACTCCAAACTTACCCTAACCATTTATTCATTCGCCTGGATTCATTCGCCTGGATCCATTTAACAAGGCCTGACAAATTTGGGGGGCCCGCAACTTTTAGGTTTTAGCACATTCAGACAAGTATATTTATATCTGGCGGTGAACGTTGTATTGAAGGAATAGGTTCGGAGCAAGCCCGCTCCGGCCCGGAAAGCCGGCCCTTCGCTGAAGGGGCTTGCTTCAAAACTCCGCCAAACAAGGGACTCACTCATTGCCTTCCACCACTTCTAATTTTTTCCAGAATGCTTAGTTGTACTTGTGTCTTGTAAACCGAATCTCTGGCTATTCCCCAGAATTTTTTCCTGCATATGTCTGCACCCAGGCATTTCCCTATTCTGGTGTCAGTGTCAGCTTCAAACATTTCTCTAAATTGCCCACTGCAGGTCCAGGATGCGGCTTCTCTAACTTGTCCAAGGAGAATATATTGTTTAGTACCGTCGTCTGCGTACTCACAAATATTTGCACGGTGTTCAGATCTCATATGGCCAACAGAGAGCTTGTGCGAGGTGGGTCAGTGCGAGAGTCATGTGACAGCTGATAGCCAGTATCATCGTGCAGCACATATTTTGAAGCAGAACCCAAAGTATTATGTATTTAATCCACTTGGAAGTATTTCATACTTGCCCCGAATGACTTTGGGCTTCCAGAATACCGCTCAAAACAATATTGGAAGGGGTTGATCTAAATATAGTGTAAATGGAGTTCATTGTCGTCTTGGGTGTCCAGAAAGTGTGGAAAGTGTCAGAAGGGTTGGGATAGAGGTTATGAAGGGTCTCTATATATCTGTATATTTTCTGGGGTCCGTCGTACTGTGAGCAAAGATGTGGGTTTACAAGCTGTCACGTTCTGACTGTGGGTCACAACACGTCACAACAGCGCAACGCGATGAAGAGCATCATGCAGCTCAACATCTAAGGCAGTTTCTACCAAGAATTAAAATGGATCCCGAGAGGTATTCTGGGAAGAGCTTCAACTGAAGTTGCCTAGGATTCTGTTCAGAAATGAATATTTGGGAGGTCTCGCAATAAAGCCATGTTTTCGTCCTTCTTTCACTCCCCAGAACACAATGAATCTTAGGAATATTAGTGCGGGACAAAGGCAAAAGTTGTAGCCATACTTACGAACTAAAAGCTATACTAATTGATCCCATGCATCCGAGCACGCGTTGCATTACTGAGAGGCGATTTCCAACCCCCCAATTTCCGGACTCTGCAGCAAGCCCTTTCTGACGGAAGCGTGTTTGGCTTGTTTGGTAGCTCCGGCATGTCACCGGCATGTCCGACACCCAGTGTTGTCTTTGACGGCGTCAAACAGAGTTTGACGGAACGTCAAGATTTTGACCATTCGTCTGACGGTTTGAATAACACGGTTTTCAGGGCGCAGGAGGGGCTGCGGCTGATCAAGTACCTTCAGGGGATCCATGTCGGTCTTTTGGAGTATTTTATACCCCATACTCAATGCCGTTCAAGCCCTCAAGATGAAGTGCATATTTTGGACCGAGGTTTTTTCGTCAGCGGCTCTTATTAGCCTGAGTGTGATTTTTCAGATGTAAAACTGATGGATATCGATCTAGTAATGGTCCAGTCCAAGTTATGGGTGTCCTTCACACTGTAAATAGGTAGATTTCAGTCACACTGAAAATGACACTGATATTACCTTTTTCGGAGCCTCCTGGAAGGTGAGCTGAAATAAGTTTTTTCAGATCCGCCGAAAAATGAGCTGAAAATGGAAATTTCAGTACCACTTTCAGTTTGCACCGAAATTACTATTTTCAGTAGCCCTTTCAGCGAGCAACTGAAAACATTTTTTTCAGTATCATTTTCAGTGCAGCTGAAAGATAGTTATGAACAGCTAGAGTATGTCCAGGCATTGGGATTTTCTGTCTGAGAGAACCCCTTGGTGGAGAAACCTATATTTCAGCAGAGCTGAAAATGATACTGATGAAAGTGTCTTCAGCTTTGCGCTGAAAACTGTTCCGAAAATAGTATTTTCGGCTACCCCTGAAAGTTGTACCGATATTACTATTTTCGGCTCACTTTTCGGGGGATCTGAAAATATATATTTCAGTGCATCTTTCAGACTGCACCGAGAAATGTATTATCAGTGTCATTTTCAGTCCCGCTGAAATCTACCTATTCACAGTGTGCTTGGGGTATTGTACGCCTGTTTTCCGAATTAGGCAATCGTCAAACGAGCCGTCAATAACCGTTTGATAACCGTCAAACGCGGCTGACTAGTATTATTCCGCCCTCCAGCTCAGCTCTCATTATGAGAAAATCACCCCCTGCAAAAAAAGTAAATTCTAATTCAATTAAACCAAATCTGCTCCCGCATCGTTTAAATCTGCTCCCGCAACGATGCGGGAGCAGCATAAAAAAAACCTTTCAAAAATTTCAAACCCCTGCAAAAAAGGAAAATTACAATTCAATCAAATCAAATCTGCTCCCGCAACGATGCGGGAGCAGCATAGGGCCAATCCCCACGCTACACCGCAATGTGCCATGCGGACCCACGCGCCCGGACTCAATCCCGCCCCCTAAACACTACTGCGCGGCCCGTACTACCACGTCTCCGCCCCCGCCCACGCCCTCGCCCTAGTGATGCCCACGGCCCGGCCCGGCCTGAAAGCCGCGGCTTGGGCCCGGCCTGGCAGGGCTTGGGCTTCAAGAATCTGAGGCCCGAGCCCGAGCCGGCAAGGAGGGCCTGGCCCGGCTCGGCCTGGGCCCAGGCCGCGGCCTGCTTACCAAATTCGTACAAGAAATGTTTTTTTTTCTAACTAGTTACCTGCTACCCTCATCATCGCCAATAAACCAATCCCAACTTGATCCCAACCTCGTTTTCGCTCAGCCATATCTACATCGGCGACAATTAGACGTGAATTAGATTTAAAATAGCATCATAACAAGGAAATAAAACATACTCGCATTTCATTGAAAACATTAGTTGTTGTTGTCGGTGTAGGTTCGCCTTTGGGTCGCGTTGAGTGCTAAAAGGAGGAGGGGTAGGAGGTTCTCTGGGCAGGCGCACCTCGCCATTGGGAAGCAAGTGTCAAAGTTGTTGAGAAGAAAAGATTTTGATAGTCACTGTGGATGTGACGATGCAAAATCTACAACGACCTGCCGAGTTTCCGAGCTATACATGCGGTGATTGGAACAACTACGGCAGCTCCGCAATGTTACGAGAGGTTACGCGCGAGATTGTATTAACAATTTCTCACGGTTCGAGGCCGCGGCTCGCCGGCCTGGCTCGGGCCTCAAAAATCTCAAGCCAGAGCCCTGGGCCGTCAGAGGCCGTGCATCGGGCCCGGCCTGGCTCGGGCCTGAGCGGGCCCGGCCTGGCGGGCTTCACGGCCTGAGGCCGGGCCACGGGCATCACTACCTCGCCCTGTCCGCGCCACCCGCCTCCCGCCGCCATCACGTCAGCGCGCACTGCCTAACCCGCACCCTATGCACGCCGGCTTCTGCCGCTGCGCCTTCCCCACATACCGCTCACTACGCAACCCCATTCTGCCTGCGCCCTGCGGCACTATACTGTGCGCCGCACGGTACGGAAACTGCCGAACATAAAATACCTACAACTAACTTGTGACTAATACGCCGCCAACTCCACGCCCGTTCAGACACTACACGCCGCACTCTGCGCACGCTGCGCACACTCCAGCCGTCCTATAGCCATCTCGCCTGCGCTCCACTACAGCTTGCATCACTGCGTCCGGCCGGCATCACGTCCGCCTCCATGCAAGAGGTGTCAGATCTCTGGATCTGGCACACGCATCAACACACGTGAATGACTGATTGCCGATGACTTCCCCGTTAGGAACACCGCGACTTTTCTCTGTTTTCACGCCTTGCTAGGCTTCAAGCTCCCATATGGATGGCGTAAGTAAATACAGGCGCAACGAAGACCTATATAAAGAGAAAACTCGGCTGTATGTATGTATATAGCTGTTAATGTAGCCGCATCCGTTTCAATACGTGAGCACCCGAGTCCACTGGAGCTTGGTTCTCCTTTCCTCGACGACTTGGGGAGCTGTGGATCGAAGACAGCGAACGTTTCTGTCCAAGAACAGGACTTGTGTACCGATGGGGTGTTTCTGGA
This sequence comes from Mycena rebaudengoi, assembly GCA_029282285.1. NCBI lineage: Eukaryota > Fungi > Basidiomycota > Agaricomycetes > Agaricales > Mycenaceae > Mycena > Mycena rebaudengoi. Next base: position 489,296 of record JARJCX010000118.1, on the reverse strand, counting down.
GCGACAGGTGGTGGCCAGTCAACAACTTTGTCTTGCGGGATGTGAAGCGCCAATTGCTCAGCCCGAGTGATCTGAATATCCGGAATAAAGCTGTCAGCCATCCGCTGGCGCCAATTCGGATGACGCTCGTCTACGTGCATTCGGAAGTTGTACTTCCAGTGGATCTCGTTGCAATCCAGAGGGTACCGAATTGGAATGTTGGTGCAAGGCCGGTTATCGTGAAACTTTGCGGTCGCCGAGATCATGAACGGGTATGCGGAAGGACATTCTGAGTCGAGCTTGCCTCCCTTTATTCCAAACTTGCAATCACCGTGGACCGTGGGTCCCCCGCAGGTGCCACATGGATGTGTGTTTGAAATCTGCATTCTATTAGACCTCATATCACGCTTTCGGCAGACGACGTACGGGGACTTTGGCCGATAGATCCTCGACCTGATAAAGAGCCTTCAGGATGTGCTCGCCGACGTGCCGTTGGCGGTCCGTGTCTTTGAGTGGCTTGTGGCAGATCCGACATGTGTGCCGCTTGTTGTGTGATTCTTCGATGACTGTGTTTGCTATCGATGATGCATAACAAACTTGACGACCATAGAATTCAACTAACACAGGTTATCGCAACAATAACTCTGAAAAGTTCGGACATGACTCGCCTGCAGAGGATGGCGTACAGTAGGGGAAATTTCCCTCGGACACACCAGTGAATAGTGGATATAGTTCGTGCAGAGTATTGTCCCTGAGCAAGTTATTCCACAGCAAATACCACGATGCGCGTAGATCCTCATCCGAGAAACACCAGGTTTTTTCACGATCACAATTCCAGTCCAGAGTAAAAGTTAACCTCTCGAGCGCCTTCTCGTTGATAGAGCAATCAATGAGACGGCTTGAAACTGCGATTTGGAGATTGCGTAGGTGTGAAATCTCCTCGCCGTTAGCTTTGGTTTTCTTCTTCAGCGACAACGAGATGAAATCCCCGTCCCATGCCCATAAAGTTGCGCCGTTTTGCGCCAACGGCACTAAGGAAAACACCTGCCCGGAAATGGTATATGGGGAAGAAGGAAGATGAAGTTCTGCGCGGGGAATGGCGGAGACGGAGGCCGACTTGGAGCCAGATGGACCTCGTTTGATGAGGGTACACTTGCCAACTGCGAGACCGAGGTTTTTACCGCCATAGCAGACCAAGGTTGTGAATAAATCGCCTAGCTGGAAATGGGTGGCTGAGGACACTGCCTCGTTAGCGTCGGTCGTGTCCCGGGTCCAGGATTTCCCGCCAATCGTAAACCCACGGACACGCTGCAAACGGTCATGGCTACTGTGACTGTCGTGAGTCGTTTCCAAAAATGTCCGCACTACCGTCTTCTTGTGTGCGACATGGCCATTGGCATTGACTTCCGAAAAGAGTAAGTGAGCCGGAGCATCGGGGCGGGGCCGTTCTTGCATCTCGCGAGTGATCATCGCATCGAAATCGACACCGTTCATTAAATTGACTGGGTTAACCATATTGGGATCGACGGTAAGGGCGGAATCGTCGGAACGCAACGAAAGATTGGCCATCGAACGGTCGACTTCATTCGAAATGGCTGGGTATTTCCCTCCGAATGGGCGCATTAAATCTGTATCCTTTCTCTTGAAGAGGACGCAGAATGGGACTGACAATCGGACACCGAATCTGGCAAGGATATCTTCTGCGCGCTTCACGGCTTTGCACCAGCAAGCTTCAAGATCACAGGAGCTGGATCTGAGCTCGCGTTTGAAATGGCGCGGACGAAGATGGTCCATGTGGCCCATACGATACATATTCAAACGACGCGGCTTTCGTTCGAGCTCCGGGTGCCGCTCATATATGTAGTCAAGGTTCATTGCCGACGAGAAGCGGTCGCGAAGCTCGCCGATGCTTGAATTGGGCGAATGCCGGCCAATCATCCGCGAACGTCCAAAGAGTGCCTCAAGAACATCATCCCCCAAAAGGCAGATGAAGACCTTGAGGTTTCCGTTAATGAGGCGCGTTTTAGGAACAAGGAGCACCGCATTCTTGACTGTAGTCTGGATATTTGCATAAAGCTGGTTCGGCATAAAGGAGGTGCCGTTCTGGAGGTACAAGGCACATGTCAGATGTGCAAATCTGACCAACGACTCAATCAGCTCGGAGAGGGAGAGCTCGACGTTAATGAATGGTTGAAGCCAGGCATCAAACGTCTCCCCGAGTAGGCTGATGGCCTCAAACTCTGCGGCCTCGCTGGGATCGAAATCCTCAGGATCGAGTTTGCCAATCTCGACAACACAGAGCATAAGCTTCATCGCCCGTGGGACATCTTGCGGGTCACTTGGATCGAGAAGGGTGTGGAGGGAAGTTGGATCGAGGAGAGTGTGGATCGAATCTTCCGACCAATCGTGCGCCGGCAGTCGTTCAAGCCATGTCAGCAACAAATCGCGGTTGATGCATACATTCTTGACTACCAGACCCTCAGGCGAGCGGAGCAAGGTGCAGATACCTGAGAAATAGGGTTAGACATAAAAGTAAACGTACGTTTATCAATGTGTTTCCAGTCCATATCTGGAGTAATGTTGTCCTTTCCGACGCGAAGGTTGAGCCCTGGAAGATTGGAAACAAATGGATAGAGTGGATTCCCCGGCAGGATCTCGCTGTGCATGCACATCATGAAGAGCGCAGCACGCCGCTTGGGGCAGCCATCGGAAGAAACCTCGACAACTGGACCGTGCCTCTTCTCTCCATCGGGTAAGCGCTTCCAGGCTTCAATGACTGTCTCCATCGTCTGAAGAAGGTCCCTCCATCCACCTTTCTTGTATGTCCGTCCTAGGAAAACGGGTTTCGCGCCGTAATTCGTTTCTGATAACCGCGAGATGGCGCCGACAGATGTTTCCGGCGCTATGTGAATCTTCCCCTCCTTGACTGCCGCCACTGCAGTCTCCACGGTCTCCGTATCCTTCCCAACCCTGACCGTCTCGAGCATTGAGACATGCTCGAGACAGAAACCACCCATTTCATCGGTTGCCGTCATGTAGTCAATTTTGCGCTCGGTCGCAATCTCGTCAAACGACAGCGTGTGAGGGTACTTCATTGGTATCTCCTCTGAGTTCGTCGCGCAACCCTCAGTACCCGATGTCAACACATCCCGGGTTTTGTGCGTCCCGAACATTGCGGTGATGTTGTCCGAAATTTCCGTGAACCTGACGCCTTTTACAGAAGGTACCAAATTATGCTGGCGACGGTAAGGTCGAATCGTATTGCGGCAAGGAAGGGCAAAGATAGAGTGATTCATTGCGTACACCGCACCAAGTCCACCCAACTCCTCAAGTAATATGGCTAGGTCGATTTCATACTGTGTGTAGTTCTTGGGTGTGTACTTTCCGTCCACACCGAGCTTGCAGTGATGCAGGGTTTTCGCTGCGCTCCAACCTTCCTTCTGAGCGTTGCTCAGGAGACGATGCAACCCGGGAATTGAATTTTGTCCCGTATATTGGAATAGTTCGACGAAATCGGCTAGACGTTGCCGTTCACGCGTCATGGAGTCCGTTGAATTCAGGTTCTGCTCGCATATTTTAGGGACGTATACATATGGACACAGTGACGGAAAAGGTACCTCGAGTTTGACTGTATTGTGGTTCTTTGCCAACGATGTTACCTTGGCGCGAAGCTGGACACAGTTGAGATTGGCATACTCTCGAACCTTGCCGAATGGACGACTGGCGCGTTCCTTGATGATATTGACATCAAGTGATAAATCCGAGCATTTCTTACAGGGTAAAAGGCCATTTGCGGTTACGATTGCTCCGAGGCATTGATTGGAGCGGATCTTCGGAGGATCAGAGAAGATTAGCGAGTAGTTCGGGCGAACTTTTGCGGTCGGACTGTGGATTTGGAACGGATATGTATCCCAAAAGGTTTCGGCGTCCCATGTAATGCCTATCCCCGGGCAAGGAACGGTCCAATATGATGGATAGGCCGTCGGTGGCTGGAGAGTAGCTGCCGGAGCTGCCGGGGGGGAGTACGCATGAGCTTCGGGTGCATGGGATCTCGGAGGAGCCGGATCCTGTCCGGGTGCTAGGAGCAAGCAATAAGCATCTCAATTTCAGAGTGTAGCTTGCAGTAAACACGCACCATGACACTTGCTACCAGCCATATGGCTCATCAGCGACTTCATATTCGTCCCCAACTTGAATATTTTGGAACATTTCGGGCAGTAGAGGGGTGTCTCGCCACCGGAGACTATGGGGGTCGAGGATCCTTCGTCATGTGTATCCTGAGAATGTGGTGATGGCGGAGAATAGGAATATATTCGAGAAAGGTCCCTTTTTGAAGATAGGGTGGTGTATATGACTCGTTTGTACGTGCAGGCAGGGTATTATAGACATTATTTACACCAGCATTGGCGATGTGTTGTGGATTCACGGTAATTCAGCAACGGCGCGATTTGAGATTATTGACGGATCCAGGGAGGTAGTCTACTCCCTAGCGCACAAGTTCCGCAGAGAAAGACGCGTCGTAGACGCGTAGAGTGTGCAGCAATGTGTGGTCGTAGTGGTCTTTGTCTCAGATCAGCCATCACGTTGCCATCACGTCAATATCCTGATTAGGAAGGGGGGAGGGTCATCACGTGTGTTGATGCGTGTGCCAGATCCAGAGATCTGACACCTCTTGCAACACTACATATAAGGCCTTAGCGCCGCCTACGGTGTCAAACTAAAGTTTGGGACATGAAGCGGCGGTGCTGCAGTGATGCGCCAGTGCGAATCCATCGGCCAGCCTCCACAGGCAGTCGTCGAGGCCTGTAGACGCGATGAGTCAAGGTGGGTAGGCAGGCATACATGCAGGCAGCGGAGGGGTCATCGACGGAGCTCACACAACATCGGCAGCTGTTGCGTCGAGGTGGCCTCGGCTGATGCCGTCTAGGCGGCTAGACTAATCTAGGCCGGTGATTGACCGATCTCGGCAACTTCTCAACATCGGCGATCCCACGCTTAGGGGGCGGCTGAACACAGTGTAATCTTGCGGGTGCGTGATCTGGCTTGATATTATATACACCTGAGCTAATGTCTAACTATTGGCATACCTAAAGCGGCTGATTCAAAGGCTGGGGTGTACATAGATCGTAAGTGTTGAATTCTTCCACATATCGCCCCCAATTAAAGCTTATCGCTGGCTCGCAGCGCAGGGGCGTGATCCATCCCGAACTCAACCAAACACCGGGTATTGCAATTGCAATCTCTGGCGTATGTTCGGCACACTACGAGCGATTATTCTTTCATGATTCCAAGATGCTTAAAGTTGTGTGTTGGAATGCCTGTGATGATTAAATACAATGATGCAACCGAGATATGTATTACAAAGGGCCAGGAAGCAGTTGTTGTTGGCTGGGACGCTTCGACTGGCCCCTCGAGGCAAAATATTCTGGACACATTATTTGTGCGATTGGTGAAGCCTCCTCGCGATATTCAGATCCCAGACTTACCTTTGAATGTGGTACCCCTTGGAAGAACTTCGAACCATGTTACATGCCTGTTGTGAGATGACTCCCTTTTGTCTTTGATGAGGGAGCAGGTGATGGTGCTTCCGAATTTTTCGATGACAGACTACGGCTCCCAGGGGAAAGGTCGAGAAGAAAATGTGGTGCACCTAAATAATTGCAAAAATCAGCACAACTATTATGTTGCTATTTCGAGAGGATATACAGCTGAAGGAACCTGCATAATGCAAGGATTCGATCCACAGAAGATCACTAGTGGAATATCCGGATACCTTAGGCAGGAATTTAGGGAGTTGGAGCTGCTGGATGAAATTACGAAATTTCGGTATGAGGGCCGCTTACCTAGAAAGGTGGTGGGAGTCTACCGAGGTCAAATGTTAAACTCGTATAGAGCATGGAAAGGTCAGGTGTCGGATCCCAAGCACATCCATGCTGCAATCAAAACTAGACCCGACGATACAGTTCCTAAATATGACTATGGTATTTGGACAGCGACGATTAAAGATTCCACATCTCCAAATACAGTACCTCGGAATAAAAGGAAAAAACGCGAAAATGGGGATTAATCTGCGGCGAAAAGGTGGCCTTAGATTTCTCTTCAAATTCGAATTTGGACAATTTCAATTACTTGTCCGGTGGGACTGATATGGGACAGCAGAGATTACAGCTGTGCATATGATGCCTTCTTCACACCGCTGGCCTGTTTGTGGAGCGAAAATCGACAACTGTGGACCCACCAACTCTCACATTGCAGTGAGCCACTTGGACTGTGGGCAATGACCTATAATGAAGCAGTCCCTGAAATGGCCAGGGATGTTGTGCGGCGCAAATTGCTGGCGAAAAACCCTAGTAATATCGCCCCGAAATCTCAGGAGCATATTACCATAAATTTGTGTGTGTGCTTCCCTGTATCGGGAGCCTGAAATGGTTGGCGGGTGCCTAACTAACTTTCCCCGCCCCCCAACTCCTTCCCTAGATATCTGGCGCAGAGGGAAGACGTCAGAAAAAAGAGTTCTCGCTTTTTAGGCCTGTGCCAGCCGAGAGCAACACGCCGAAAACACTACTTGCCCGTCGGTTTGGCACAAATCTAATTTCATATATGCGTACGCACTACACATGGCGAGCCCTCTTTGAAAGGACTTCCGAAGCGCACCAGTATTCACCGACTTACGAATATCTTACTCCAGAAGTCTGAAAAGTCGGAAAAAACTCAAAGATCATGGGAACTTCGCGTATTAAACTTTTGTGGTGGGTAAATCGTGGGCATCGTCGGAAAGGCCTCATTCGGGCCTACTTGCTGATATATAAATAATATTTTTACGACCAGAACCCGTAACTCGACAGCTCAGAAGATCCCTACGGTAGGTTGAGATTTGCCGCTTTGACCGTTTGATGTGTCCAAAAATAGTTTAGCACGCTCTTGGAAGTGATGTCATGCGTGCGCACGCGGCTAAAAATTGTCAACGCACTCACCCAACCACTCTTCGGTGTTCTCGGACACCTGCTGCTGCATACCTCAACCCTTTTCGGCAACTGCAGAGCACTCTCGCAGGCACCCCACGCCCTCGCCCTGTTCACCCGCATCGCGTTCCCGCACTCCTTACCCACACCCCTCACGTTCCACCACTTGTTCTTCCACCCGCGTGCCTGCACCGGGAACGCGCCCTGAGCACTCCCGCCATTGGCACCCGCGCACTCGCTGCTGCAGCCCTGCAGCGTGAAAACGCGGCGAGAACCGCCTGCCCGCACCCGGAAAGTGCCGAACACTCGCTCACTCACCAACGGGTACACGCCCTAGTCCCGCCTGCACCCCGCCCGCTCTGACGCGCACCTCGCCCGCACTCCCTATTGCTCTCACCCGCCACCCACCCGTGCCCCTTTCCGGCTTTGTCCGGCCCGATGCCGCCCTGTCGCTCCGCCATCAACACACAACGCACAGCCTGCTTCCTGCCACCACCACAGCCTGCACCAGCTCCACTCAAAATCAGTGAAAGTCCGTCATCGGCAATATAGTTGGTCTGTTGCTCATCATGCACTACCGCGTTCTCCCTGAACAATGTCCAAACTTCCATTGCTCTCGTAACCGACACCCATGACAGACTACCAGTATGCAATGTCTCATTCGGTTTCACCATGGGGTTCAATTCTACTCGCCCCCATCAAATTCTTCCTGAACTATGGTTGAACTGTGCTTGAACCCAAGTACAGCCCAGGATGTTGGATGTTGTACAATGCTAGCACGCCTCTCAGCGAGTCCTAAACCCAGGATGAACTCGGCCCACAGGTGGTGTGGACAAAGCCATAAGTATCCACACCTGCTGAAATATTGAATGAGGATGAATATATCCAATACAAAAGAATATCGGTGCGGCACGATGAGCTGCTACAGTGCAAAGTAAGTTAAAATCTCGGCATAGAAATGAGGTCCTCCTTGCCACGGTAACCATAGGTATCAATGGCCGAATTCATCAAGGCTGAACGCATACTATGTAAGATGGTTGGAACTAAAAATTTGGACAGATATATTCAGTTTGAAAGCCGCGTGGCGCAACACGGCGAAGTGTGCAGCGGCGCCGCATCACCCTTTTGGCGGAAGATCAAGTGAAAGGAGGCATACCATAGGAAGGACAGAGGCGATCAGCTGGCTCCTCGTGAGCGAGCGTGCGAGATCTGGAATCATCGCACGACGGGCACAACGGGAGGCTCAGTCTCGAGAAGGAGAGGAAGGAAGGAAGGACAACGTACCCCTTCGCCGGCTTGCACATGCGCTGCACGACGCGGTTGAACGTCTCCTTCCTACCCTCCTTGAGTGCCTTGACCACACTCTTGCTGCCCTGCCCTGCTCTTTCGTGGTGAACCCGAGCAGGCCAGTGAGGAGGTGCTCGAGTGCCATTTGGCGGTGCTTCTCCAACCCGTGCTCGGGAACTACATCAATGAGTAATCAGAATGAGAGTTGTGGCAGACGAGAAGGGAGAACATACTATGCTGGATACAGTACAAGCCCCACTGGCTCTTCGCGACCTCGCCGAACACCGCGGTGCCCTGCCCCAGAATCTCGTCGACGATCCCGTCCTTGGCGCTCTCCTCAAGGCTCTCGAAGGCGTGCTAAAGAAGGTAACGCTCATCAGAGTGAGGATGAGGATGAGGAAGAGGGAAGAGGGATTCCGTACCCGCACGACGAGCGATCCAATCTCATAGCATGCAAACGCGGCCCACTTGCCCTTGAGGGACTTATTGACGCTGAGGGAAGAAGGATTGGAATAGGCGTCGATGAGAAGAGAAGGTGCGACATATCACCCGAAGATCGGCGGCGCCGGTGGGTCCATGAGAGCTCCGTGATCTACAAGGGAAGTTGTCAGTAAAGCTCGAAGTGACTGTGGAAGGAACGACGGTCAAGAGGATGGAAATGAAGGGTCAAGGCGGAAACAGAGCGAGAGAATCAAAGGAGAGAACGAGGGCGACTGAAGGAGCGGACGACGAAGAATAGACGGCCTTACTCCACAGATGCGACGCAGGCTTGTTCACAAGCGTCGTCGCCGGATCGCCCCGAAGCAGCTCCGACACAATCAGCAAGCCAGCCTCCTCCTCCTCGCAGTCGAACGCCCTCTGGAGGACGCGGTACCCGTAGCAGTTCGTCGCGAGGTTGACCCTGCGGCCGCTGTGCAGGGAGATCGTCATTATTTGTACAGGGTAGCGGAAAGGAGGGGGCAGATGACATACCGCATGCATACGACGACCTTACAGCGTTCTTCAGGGCCCGTGGCGGCTTCGAGACAGGGATTCTCAGCATAGCGCAAAGGAAGACGAGGGAAGAAATGGGACGCACCGATGCAGCATCATCTCCCCACCGCGCGCGCAGATGGCGTCGACGATGCGCACGCGCTCTTCGGGCACTGCCACCTACGCAACGAAGGCATCGTTAGCATTCACGTATACTCGTACTTGTGGGCGGAACAGAGGAGGAAGGGAGGGGAGGGGAAAAGGGGGAAGAGGAAAGGAAGAACGGATGAAGAACTCACCGGACGATGCTCACCTGCTGGTCCGCGCTCTTGATGATGCGCACGACGAAGGCGGGGTGGAGGAGAGAGAGGAAGTTGATGGGCTGTGGGAATAAGAGGAACTCAGCATCGAGATGAAGCAGGAGTGCACGGCGGACGCGCGCGTGCGTGGTCCCTGCCATTCAGAAACGATGTTGAGGACAAATGACGGGAAGCCGGCAGAATTCATGAGTTCAATGGAACGCTGATGAGTTAGAATGCTTCATATCACCCAGTACACGCGTCGACAGCCTGAAGCCACGATGCGCCGAATCTTACGCCATTCGAAGGCAATGCCAGAGGTCATTATGAACGAGGATGGACAAGGCGCTCGTAGCGGCGGAGCGTGAGTGGGAACGTCGCGCATAGCTGGGCGATGTGCATAAGAATTACATCGACGTGGAAATCGAGAGGCGCAACAGAAGAGCGATAGAGGAGGGAGCCGCAGGGGAGAGAAGGGGACGTGAGGGTGGCCTGGGGCATTGCAAGCGGACGCACGAGAGAGCAGGCTTGACGGAGACAATGCGGTGGCGTGGAAGCGGGCGTGGGGACGGTGCAGCGGGGTAGCATATCTGCCGTGTGGGGGCGTGGCGTACAAAGGAGGGAGAGAGCTAGTGCAAGGGTGGGAGATGGATGTGGGTGGACAGCCGATCTCGATCGTGGTGGTTAGACGATTGCCCCTTTTGTAAAGAGATCGTGCCGGTCATATCGAATCGACCACAACACTTTATACCGAAAGGGCTATCCAGTTCTGCTTCCGAGTCGCTGTCAACTTGGGTGACGTGGGACTCCGCGTTGCACAAGCATGCACTTCCCGGGCAACCCCGCCATTCCAAGAGCTGAACGACTCGATCGCAAGACGGATTAAATCCGACCAATTTGGCTCGGCTTTGGCAATGGGCACGATTTCGGGCAATTGGAATAACCAATTCTTCGATCAAATTGAACCACGGATTTGAGCCAGTGCAATACCGGCTCATTCGTAGTCGCCGCCCCGGAAGGCTCCGACTCCTTGCTTCTCGGACATTCATCGTGTGAAAGTGCATGCTGTTCTACACGAGGCGCTCAAGGTGACCAGTCTTGTCTTTCGCCTCCACGTCTACTGCGCAGGAATACGTCCTCCTCATCCTTTCTGTAGGCGACTCTTTCGGCTGTGTAATCTTCGCTAATGGCTCACATGGTGTTCCACCTCCAGAAGATCGGTGCTGTAGCAATCCATTCTACCCATGTCTCGCCGTGACAATGACCCGAAGACCGTCAACATCTATGGTACGTAGGGAGATTATTGGGACGTCAGTATCATTATTTCTTGTTCCCAGGAGGCCAAGGTGGCCCGGGTGGATCGGGCGATGCAAAGGGTGGCGCCGGGGGTCCGGGAGAGGGTCCCACTGTGATTTTTGATAACTCCACGAATAAAACGTATGTCGGTGAAGTGTCCCCTTTTCCTTTCCCAAACTTCTTTCTCAACAACAACAGTGTACACCTGGGTCAAGGGTTAATCAAATTTCCAATGTTGAATATTTTGCAGGCTGAATTATGTCTAGGCTTGAGGAAGTTCTGTGCAAGTGGTTGGAGTCTCCTCCCGATACAAAGGACAGACAGTATGAACTGCGGAGCTTTCATCACGAAGCCACTGGGGGCTGGCTCCTACGTGATTTCCGATTCATCGAATGGCGGGCCATGCCCGGTGCTTTATGGATCAAAGGAATCTGTAACTCAATTTTATTCTGTTCCAATTCCATGTCTAATAATTCTTTGCAGCTGGTACCGGGAAGAGCGTACTAAGGTGATTTGTATCGCTGCCACATACATAACATTAATCTGCTGCTGACAATACCGACAGCTCGACAGTGATCGAAGAAATTGTCATGGCCTGTCCCGAGCGGTCCGCTGTTGCATATTACTATTTTGATTTTAGGAACGAGCGGCGGCGCATGGACACCATGTTACGTTCTATTGTCTGGCAGCTCTCTGGACGGTCGCCTTTTCCCTATAAGTTTCTTTGTCAGCTGCATAAAACACTAGGAAATGGAACAATACAGCCACAGCAGGTACATCTCCAAGGAGTCCTCGAGAATTTACTTTCAGAGTTGGAACGGGCGTATATCGTCATTGATGGACTTGATGAATGTCGCAAGGCTGATTGGAAGCTTCTTGTTGAGTTCATTCACAGCCTATGCCATCCCGCCAAAATTACACTACATCTCCTGTTTACTAGTCAACCTCTTGAGGAATTCCAAACAGCATTCAAGGATGCAACCTTCATCGAGCTTGGTTCCTGGGTCTCAAATGACGACATTAGGTCCTTTGTTGGCGACGAAGTTACCAGGGTTGGAAATTGGGCTTGTGATGACGGTTATACAAAGAATGTCACGGAGCAAATTGTGCAGAAGAGCCATGGAATGTCAGTCCTCACAACACACTGTAATTTATGCTCAAGCTAACTTGCATATCCAGGTTTCGCATGGCTGCATGTCTCCTCATTGAACTGCATGGTTGTGATTTCAAAGAGGACGTGGAGGAGACCCTCACAGGCCTTCCAGCTGATCTGTTTGGGATTTACAGCCGTTTCTTGACCCGGGCAACAAATATTCCCAGAAGAACAATTTTTATCCAAGCAATTTTCCGGTGGCTTGTGTTCTCCGCCAGAGAGCTTACATCACATGAGCTGGCAGATGCTCTCGCATTCCCCCTTGCTGACCCCAAGTTCGACTTTTCCGACCCAGCTAAATCCATTTATGACCCAAATAGACGTGGGGGCAACTCTGATATCTTCAAATTGTTAGAGGGCCTGATTGTGATCAAAAATGAGCGCTGGGATAGGTTGTCAATTACCCTTGCACACTCATCTGTCAAGGATTATGTCCTTTCCCCACAATTCCAGCAGGCATTTGGCTCAATAATTGATGTTACAACAAGTATCTCCCACAGATATATTACCCAAACTTGTGTCCGCTATCTCCTCCTTTTCGCAGACACCAAACATTCAATGACCAAAGACACACTCCCAGACTACCCATTCTCATTGTATGCAGGAAGATATTGGTTCCATCACCTGCGGCTTTGTAATGACCAGGACCAGAAGGCACTGGTTCCCTCCACAATGCGTCTCATGGAGGATGGAAGCAGCCAATATGTCGCTTTGTACCAATTGTGTCATGTGAGTGGGTATAGACCACATCTTTGGGATGAAGCCATATCACCTGCAGTGTGTATGTGTTCTGAGTTGGGGTACATTGAGGGAGTAAAGTCTCTGATCATTGAACACAATGCATCTGTCGACTTAGTCGATGAATTTGGCTGGACTGCGCTGCATCTTGCATCAAGCAAGGGTCACCTCGACATTTCAAGGCTGCTGATTGAACGCAATGCATCTGTCACCTTAGTCAATGAATATGGCCAGAGAGCTGCACTGCATCTTGCGTCGAGCAATGGTCACCTCGACATTGCAAGGCTGCTCATTGAAGGCAATGCATCTGTCGACTTAGTCGACAAAGATGGCCGGACTGCACTGCATCTTGCATTGAGTGATGGTCACCTGGACATTGCAAGGCTGCTCATTGAATGCAATGCATCTGTTGACTTAGTCGATGAAGATGGCCGGACTGCGCTGCATCTTGCATTGAGCAACGGTCACCTGGACATTGCAAGGCTGCTCATTGAACGCAATGCATCTGTCGACTTAGTCGATGAAGATGGCCGGACTGCGCTGCATCTTGCATTGAGTGACGGTCACCTGGACATTGCAAGGCTGCTCATTGAACGCAATGCATCTGTTGACTTAGTCGACGAAGATGGCTGGACTGCGCTGCATTTTGCGTTGAGTGGCGGTCACCTGGACATTGCAAAGCTGCTCATTGAACACAATGCATCTGCCGGCTTAGTCAACGAACATGGCTGGAATGCGCTGCATCTTGCGTTGAGCAAGGGTCACCTGGACATTGCAAGGCTGCTCATTGAACACAATGCATCTGTCAACTTAGTCGACAAATATGGCCGGACTGCGCTGCATATTGCATTGAGCGACGGTCACCTGGACATTGCAAGGCTGCTCATTGAACACAATGCATCTGCCGACTTAGTCGACGAAGATGGCTGGACTGCGCTGCATCTTGCGTTGAGCGACGGTCACTTGGACATTGCAAGGCTGCTCATTGAACACAATGCATCTGTCAACTTAGTCGACAAATATGGCCGGACTGCGCTGCATCTTGCATTGAGCGATGGTCACCTGGACATTGCAAGGCTGCTCATTGAACGCAATGCATCTGTTGACTTAGTCGACGAAGGTGGCTGGACTGCGCTGCATTTTGCGTTGAGTGTCGGTCACCTGGACATTGCAAAGCTGCTCATTGAACACAATGCATCTGCCGGCTTAGTCAACGAACATGGCTGGAATGCGCTGCATCTTGCGTTGAGCGACGGTCACCTGGACATTGCAAGGCTGCTCATTGAACACAATGCATCTGTCAACTTAGTCGACAAATATGGCCGGACTGCGCTGCATATTGCATTGAGCGACGGTCACCTGGACATTGCAAGGCTGCTCATTGAACACAATGCATCTGCCGACTTAGTCGACGAAGATGGCTGGACTGCGCTGCATCTTGCGTTGAGCGACGGTCACCTGGACATTGCAAGGCTGCTCATTGAAGGCAATGCATCTGTCGACTTAGTCGATGCAGATGGCTGGACTGCACTGCATCTTGCGTCAAGCGACGGTCACCTGGACATTGCAAGGCTGCTCATTGAACACAATGCATCTGTCGACTTAGTCGACAAAGATGGCTGGACTGCGCTGCATCTTGCGTCGAGCAACGGTCACCTGGACATTGCAAGGCTGCTCATTGAACGCAATGCATCTGCCGACTTAGTCAACGAACATGGCTGGACTGCGCTGCATCTTGCATTGAGCAAGGGTCACCTGGACATTGCAAGGCTGCTCATTGAACACAATGCATCTGTCGACTTAGTCGACAAATATGGCCGGACTGCGCTGCATCTTGCATCGAGCGACGGTCACCTGGACATTGCAAGGCTGCTCATTGAACACAATGCATCTGCCAACTTAGTCGACAAATATGGCCGGACTACGCTGCATCTTGCATTGAGCGATGGTCACCTGGACATTGCAAGGCTGCTCATTGAACACAATGCATCTGTTGACTTAGTCGACGAAGATGGCCGGACTGTGCTGCATCTTGCGTTGAGCGACAGTCACCTGGACATTGCAAGGCTGCTCATTGAACACAATGCATCTGCCGACTTAGTCAACGAACATGGCTGGACTGCGCTGCATCTTGCGTTGAGTGACGGTCACCTGGACATTGCAAGGCTGCTCATTGAACGCAATGCATCTGTTGACTTATTCGATGCAGATGGCTGGACTGCACTGCATCTTGCGTCAATCGACGGTCACCTGGACATTGCAAGGCTGCTCATTGAACACAATGCATCTGTCGACTTAGTCGACGAAGATGGCCAGACTGCGCTGCATCTTGCATTGAGCAACGGTCACCTGGACATTGCAAGGCTGCTCATTGAACGCAATGCATCCGTCGACTTAGTCAACGAATATGGCTGGACTGCGCTGCATCTTGTATTGAGCAACGGTCACCTGGACATTGCAAGGCTGCTCATTGAATGCAATGCATCTGTCGACTTAGTCGACGAAGATGGCCAGACTGCGCTGCAGCTTGCATCGAGCAACCGCCACCTCAACATCGCAAGGCTGCTCAATGAACATGGCACCAGCACCACCCCAGAGAGGTCAGTAAGCCCCTTAGATGATTAAACACACCCTTTTGTAAGACTGTTCAAGTGATCCCTGATTCAAACACTTTTTAAGCCCTTAGCCATCCCGCCACCACTTATGGTGTGTTCAATTAGAACAGTGCTTGAATGCCTGGATCATTCAAACAATTCTACCTTTGCACCACTCTTGTGCGTTGAAGTGTGGAAAGGCCTTCAGTATTGGACTCCTAAGCTCCTCTGTGACTCGAGGAAGCATGACGGAGATTTGCCCAGGATTAGTCCGATTTGATGAAAGATAGAGCTTCTGATTATGTTGAGAAATTTAGTATCTTAAAGCCGCTACATTAATATTCCCCTCACCGGCCCTGGCCAATGAGCCGACCCCGGAGGTAACCGGAGGCACCCCGGAGGCACCCCCCCAGAAAAATCTGCAAAAATCATCTGATCTCGGATCTAGCTATATGCATAGTTCATTTGGGTACCCAAAATGGGGCAACGTGTGGGTATGAGGATCAGATTTTTCCACTGGGTATAGCATATGCAAACATTATTTTCCACAAGATCCAAATTTGAGTTGCCGATATTGCTAGGAAAATTAATATAAATTTGTTTTGAAAACAAAGACAGAATTAATTCTAGCGACTGATATCACTGATAAGATAAGATTGAGCCGAAACATTTGGTTGCCGATCATTATTGGGAGCTTATGTACAACGTGTGTTCCTTTTTGGGAATGGCAAGCGGAGATTGCCGTGTGCCTTTTGACTTGTGACTCGATCTCGAAAGTTATCTTGAGTCGTCCTGACTCACAGAGTCTCTTGGTTCAGCATTTAAACTCCACTCTCCCAACTAAGCTGTCGCAGTTATACAATTCTCACAGTACCCGCCTGCATATCAAAGATGGCGTCAACGTCCCCAAATGATGGCGCTGCCAAGCAGACTCCGACTCAAGCTCAATCTGAGTCCCCTATCCCCATCCTCACGCTTTCCCGGTCTATCATCCGTCCCTACCATGTCCTTGACGCTCCTTCCATTGCCCGCGAAGCCAACAACACCCTGATAGCACAATGGATGAGCAACTTCTTCCCCCACCCCTACACCCTCTTAGACGCCGAATCCTGGAGCCTCATCGCCGCCACAAGACTCCCTCTGCATAACTTCGCCATCACCTGCCCCGACGGCACCTACATCGGCGGTATCGGCCTGAAGCCGCTCGCGGACGTCGAGTCCTGCACAATGGAGATCGGGTACTGGATGGGCGAGGCGCACTGGGGCGCAGGCATCATGACCGAGGCTGTGGTTACCTTCAGCAGGTGGTCTTTGAGAAGATTCCAGAGCTGCTGAGGCTGGAGGCCGCCGTTTTTGGCGGTAACGAGGGCAGCATGGCAGTACTGCGCAAGGCCGGGTATACATTTGAGGGACGGAGGCGCAATGCGGTGTTCAAGAAGGGGAAGGTGTTGGATATTCACATGTTTGCATTGCTGAGGGAGGAATGTCTTGGGTTACGAGTACTTATGTTTACATATGTTATCGTTTCTTTCAAATCTCAGGGCACCCAAAATCGATCACTTTTTTACTAGTTTCCAATTTCGTTGAGGGACCCCTTTAGTGGCTGTGTGTAGTCTTTATACTATTTCTATTAGTTGAAAAACATATGAAAAATAGTGGCTGTGCCTTTGTTCGTATTTGGTTAATTGTTCATATTTACATACTCGGGGAAAAATACCCCCTACTCGGTGAAAAATCATCACTTGCGCAAACAATGGCAAAAAAATTTTTTGTAGTCACCGTCATCCTTCGGCAATCTCCCTCCCCCTTTCGGACTTGAAGAAACTGAAAACCATAAAAACAGGACGGGCGTCGGGATCCTCCGACGAACTTGTGACGAACCGTGTCTAACTACAATGGAGCGCAACTTTTTTTGTATGGCATATTTATGCCGCTTTCAATATCGTATAACGGCATATGATATACTTAGAGTGTGGTTGCAATATTTATCGCGGGAAATGGGGGCGCGGGGCATAGTGTTTGGCCTTGATTGGCAGCAGAGGCTGCGTTTTGTTTGGTTCCGTTCATGTAAGTACACAATGATCACTCCTGACTTTCCGCCATAACGTGGCAACCCAAAACGGGAAATTTGATGGCGGCCAGCCGCCAGCATTCGATGACGGCAGGTCGGCAACTTGCCCTAGTGTGTGGCTGACATATTGGTTCATGAAAGATGGCCGCGGAGCACGATGTCCCGGAAGGGAGATCGTTCTGCACCCGGCCCTGATCCTGATTGATCCTGCATGATCCGTTTGTTCCGGTAGATTAGATTGTTACATTTATATTGGGCCGATCCGATCCTGGGGGGCATAAAATTATAAGAAATGAAGTTGAAATAAAACCACGCCCTTACCCTTGATCAGCAGACACCACTAAGAAATCCCAAAGCCGCACTACGCACCTGCATCGCAGAGAATGTTTAGAGAAGTGTCTCGACACCCTCAGGGATGTTGGACACGAAGTGGGGGCCTTGAGGATCAAGTCATAAGTCATTGGAGTTGAGGTCAAATAGTGCAGCCCCAATCAAACATTCGACACATGGAAGAAAATGTAGGTTCAACTGTAACGGGTTGGTGATCGTTGAACTAACGGAGATTGCGCGGTCGATGATTTTAAAACAACAGAAAAAAGTCAGTATGCGAATTGATTGAAGCTGGTAAACATGTACAGAAGAAGGTATTCCGGGGATTTGCCTCAGCTGCCCAGCTGTATTATAATAACGAAGGTCATTAAACTATGTACGCCGTGTATTGAGCTCTGGTTGAACTCTGAGAGTGTCAGTTCAATTTATAAGGGGAGATATATCGAGGAATACTCAGAGCACACTGCTAAACGACGTACCGTGGGGTGCCGGCGGCGGAACCCCGTTGCACCTTGTGCTCTTGAGTTTTTTTTTGTGTGTAAACAAACAGTGTAAATGAAAATTTAGAGGATGAATTTGGGATGAATCAATACATCTAATAAGTCCTGCATTCTCGATTCGAGTCGACGACGTTCCGGGAGTCTGAACATGCACAGCGTTGATATAAATCCGGGCCCCCTTGATATGGATGCTCTTAAATTAGTCGGAATATTGGAAGAAGAATTGGTTACACGCCTAGCTTGCGTGGATTGGGTGCAAGATCCCCGCTTCCACCAGAGACCGTTGCCTCAGGCTGCAGAATATTGCACAGCAATAGTGAGCAGACATTTTTGATGCGGGTGCAGTGATTTGCAGCCCAGGTTCTGGCCAGGATTCGATGGATTGTGCCCATATATATATGGTGCATTTTCCACAGTCCAGGGGGATTCGAACGAACGGCGGAGGGAGCCCAAAGAAGTGTTGACAGTTGTTATGAGAGGAAGGATGGACGCGTTTGATGCGACAACGGAAGTCCCGTGAGGGAGCTATTTTTATCTTGGTTACTATTGGCTTGCACGATCTCTGTTAGAGGAGTTCGCGACATAAATCTTGAAACCGGTTATCATTTCCAAACACGGTGGCTGATCTTAATTAAACCAAGATGCAAAATGCATTTATTCTCTGCGCTGCAATAAGTTTACGGCTTAGAGCTTTGGCCGTAATACTCTGCTAAATATCCTGGATCTTCCTCTCTTTTCTCCTTTTTTCTCTCTTTTCTCAACTTGAAAAACTTGAGAAAATGCAATCTCTCCACGGACATAATCCATGAGCCGACATATTTGTGTCTATGATATCTCTCCCTCTCACCACCACATTGACTGCCTCGCTCTCACCATAAACCACACCCAGCCTCAATTATTCCATTGCACTCTATGCAGCCGTAATCTTTGTCTCTAGATCGCAAACACCGAAGACGGGAAGAAGGCCCAGATCGAGGCATATCTCACCGAGCGCTCCCTCCGCGCACCGCCCCCTGCGTCGAACACATGTGGCCCCGTGCTCAACGTTCCATCCCGCCATCCCGATGCGAGGCCCCGTGAAGCTCCCGCCAAGGGTTGTCCGGGCAAAATCTCAAATCCGGCCCTAAAAAAGCTTATCCTGGGGCGGATTTTGGGCCTAAAAAGCTTGTATCGGACAGGGGTCATCACGTGTTCCTCAAAAAAAATCACTCCCCAGCGCGGCGCCTAACCCGAGCTGATGATAAGCAGCTACATTAAATAGCTTTAGCATTAATCTTGAGTGTTAATTTTATCTCCTTCGACACGTCGCCGCCCGATCTAGTCAAGGTTGTCCAGCATTTTGCAGTGTAGGGCTTCAGAGTCCGATGTATCAATCCTTTTTCGGTCTGCTCAAATGCATTGGGGCCAATATTGAAGAGAAGATGTTCCACTCTTGTGTGGGTATAAAGCTGAGTCGTCTTTGCATAGCAGGAGAACAAAGGATCTTCTGCGTCATCTTCATCCTCATCATCTGATTGGGGGCCCTATTACCAAAAAAAAAAGGAATCGGACGAGTGGCATTGTATTTCTTAAGAAGGGATTGAATATGTTAATGATGGAAGCGCGAAACCCAACCGACGCCGCTGGCAGTGGTGGCATGCATCGTGAGAGGTAAGAGAGAAGAACGAAATGCCGGAAATGCCGAGGTCGGCATTTCGCGATGGATCAATTCAAGATTAAGACTAATATCAGTACAAGATTGGGTCAAATGTCTTGTGAAATTTGGATGAAACGGTCGGAAGATGGCCTGAAAAAGCTAATGTTCCGGACAACCCTTGGCAGGAGCTTCACAGGGCCTCCGATGCGCCTCCCGCCCACAGCACCGCCTGCCCCGCCTCCTGTGTCACCGGCCCGCCTCGCAGCAGCTCCCGCCCCCCTAACCGCCCGCCAACTCTCTTACACACTCACACCCCCAACATGCTCCCTCCTGCCTGTTACTAGCCGAACCCCCTGCTAATAAATATGCTAGAAGTACATATGTTCACCCTAAATGATCCTATTACTTTTTATATAATCTGGCTACCCCAATACAGATTAGACAACACTTTGCAACCCAAATCTACCTACCCCCTACACTCCCAATTCCATCAACAATTGGGGTGTGACGCTGCCTTGAACATGTCCTTCGAGGGAATTTCTTGGGAAAATAGCAATACACTACACCACCACGTTTGAGCCGATCCCGCATACTGCTATCAAATGGGCATTTATTTTCCGGCGCTCATTTGTTTATGGCCCGGTTTCGGAGTATATGAACAATAGCCAATGGTGAATTGTTCCACACCTGCACTGGATTCAACACTATCCCTGCACAATCTGTCTTCAAATATTGTTGACGGTCCATTGGTTTGTTATTTGATTTCACTGCTTCGTTCTACTGACTCTCGTACCGCATCAACGAGCACTACCTAATCTTCCACACCTATGCATTGGCCCGCTCCGCCCTGGGCCGCTGCACTGAGCATCCTGCATCGCCATGCGCCTCCCGCCCACTGCAGCACATCAACAAGTCGGCCCGCTGCGCTGCGCCTCCCGCCCACCGCAGCACATCAACTTTGAGAAACCCTGGGACGGGATGCCGAAGGCGATGCGAGGCCATTCTTCTTCTGATATTATTTTATTCTTATGCTTAATCTTATCATTTGGTACTTGGAACATATAACAAAAAAAAAAAAGTAAGTACGAGTTGCATGCCGGGCGACGCCACGGCCCTTTACCCCAAGTCTCAGGGATGAAGGGCCAAATCTGCGGGGCTGTTTTTTCTTTTCTTCTTTTGCATCTACAGTGTTCCCATATTTTTATGATCACAACTTTCTTGTTGTCATCGATGCTACGGTATGTGCAGACCAAGCAGCTGAATAGTGAGGAAACGAACCTTGATGTCGGATTTGCCCCCATTACCAATATCCCGAACGTCGGGAATTGTCGGCTGTGGACCGCCTTCCAAGCTGCAAATACAGTATTTCGTATGCGCACCGAGCACAATAATATAAATGTTTAACACGGGGATCATAGAACCCTACCCTCCGTTTTCAATTCGTCTCCTCCATCATTCGCACTATTCTCGTTATCTGTCCCAATCAAGGTCAGTCAATTCCTAGTACTATCGGGCCCTAAAATCATGCCGTGGCATCTGGGACCTTGTCTGTATCTTTCCCATGATTCGAATTCTCTGAGATTTTTTGGCTGTTAGGGGGACCTGAAATGCTTCCGGGGTGCCTGGCCAACCATCCCCCTCCCCCCACACCATTCCCCTGCCATCAGGTCCAGGGGGAGGAGGTCAGGAAAACAGGTTCCCGCATTTTGGGCCTGTACCCGACGTGCCAACCACGCCGAAAACACTACTTGCCCGTCGGTTTAGCCCAAATCTGATTTTTTATATGTGCACACTATATGTATAGCTAACCTCCCCTAACAGGACTTTTGAAGCGTACCAGTATTCATTGACCTATAAATATTTTTCTGTAGAAGTCTGAAAAGGTACAAAAAATTCACAGATCTTTGTCACTTCATGTATTAAAATGATATAGCCCCAAAATTATGGGCATCATCGTAAAGCCCTCCTTCAGGCCTTCCTGGTGACCCCAATTTATGTCTCAATCATCCGTTCTCTTAACGAGATGTCTCAAATCAGTTTGCATGTCTTTGGCCACATCCCCTTCAGTCGTATCCCCATTCCGGGGTCTCCTCAGTAGTTCTTCAGGCAACAGAACTTCAGCTCCCACCATCCTGCAGCCATGACACAGCACTCCATAGTGGAACTCGATGCTGCCGCAAGAAACTATAGCAGCTTTGTTTAAACAATTCCTGTTGAGACAGGAATTGCCGTTTAAACAGCTGTTTAATCTAATCAGGTTAAACAGATCGATAGCAGTTCAGGGCGGCAGTTTAAACAGTGTTTGAACGAGCCAAAAAGTCCTTCTACACCGAGGTTCGAACCCAAAAGCTTGATGAACCGATTACATAAACAACGCAACGGACCAGCAGACATCTGACTGAGCCAACATGAAGTGATGGTTGGAGACTATAATGGTGATTTATTAGGACCGTGAGACCGGGTACAAAGTGTTGAACTGTCCGTTCTGAGTTCAACTGGGTTCAAGTTGGGATTAAACATGCTTACAAGTGACGGTTTAAACACAACTTGAGACTGCCGGAAGTACAGGGGCAATGCTGTAACAGTATTATTATCTCTTTTTGCAAATAAAATAAAATAAACCTAGTTCAGGAATTAGAGCGTAAAAGATGCATAAATGAAAAAAAGCACTGCTATGATTTGTCCTGCCCACTATTCCGTCAAAAATACACATACCCCTCTGGCATCTCTGTCATCAACCAATTTTTACGCTCTAATTCCCGAACTAGGTGTTTTTTTTTTTTTTGAAAAAGAGTTAATAATACTGTTACCGCATTGCCCCTGTACTTCCGGCAGTCTCAAGTTGTGTTTAAACCGTCACTTGTAAGCATGTTTAATCCCAACTTGAACCCAGTTGAACTCCGAACGGATAGTTCAGCACTTTGTACCCGGCCCCACGGTCCTAATAAAATACCATTATAGTCTCCAACCATCACTTCATGTTGGCTCAGTCAGATGTCTGCTGGTCCGTTGCGTTGTTTATGTAATCGGTTCATCAAGCTTTTGGGTTCGAACCTCGGTGTAGAAGGACTTTTTGGCTCGTTTAAACACTGTTTAAACTGCCGCCCTGAACTGCCATTGATCTGTTTAACCTTATTAGATTAAACAGCTGTTTAAACGGCAATTCCTGTCTCAACAGGAATTGTTTAAACAAAGCTGCTATGGTTACTGCTGCCGCTCAGGTGACTGACCATCAGGTTGCGTTGTTTATGTAATCAGTTCATTGAGATTTGGGTTTGAACCTCGGTGTAAAAGGACTTTTTGGCCCGTTTAAACATTGTTTAAACTGCCTCTTAAACTGCCCTGAACTGCCATCGATCTGTTTAACCTGATTAGATTAAACAGCTGTTCAAACGGCAATTCCTGTCTCAACAGGAATTGTTTAAACAAAGCTGCTATGGTTACTGCTGCCGCTCAGGTGACTGACCATCAGAATTTAAAAGAGTTCTCAAGACCAACTGTGCCGCAGTGCAAGTCTGCGGTACTGACTGTGCCAATAGGACGCGCAATTTACAAGCTCTGGTGCCGTGCTTCACCGCAGGGGAAACTAAGCTGCGGCCACATATATCAGCATCGCCGGCTATCATATAAAAGCCTTGCATACCCACCGTGCTCACAGATGTCACATTTGCATCTTTTTTCCCGTTCCTTTTGGGCTTCTCAATATTCCTGCAAAATATTCACGACCAGGACCGATCAACGTAAAATCACGTGTCTGGCTGGATCAACGCAACTGTTTTTCAACGAAAAATCTTTCTACATGGTTTGTTCATATTGTACTCCTCTGCTCCTGCTCCGCTTGTTGTGCCATCTCTGTCCATCTACCTGCTTCTCCACATTCTGGGCTTCTGCATATTTGGATTCTGTCCCACCGCTTCTTCCACGGAATACGCGCAGCTTCAACTATATGACGGAATGAAAAAGCTACCGATCTTTCCAAGCTCGACCATCCGCTTTTCTGAAATTGTCGCTCATATAAGTGCTAGCTGAACTACTTAGTGGCTAGGCCTGAACACGTAGCATTACAACTTTCTTCATTCGCTACAGTCGACCGCGAGCATTGCATCGAAATTGTGCTCCTGGAAACCGGTTTCACAAATGGAATTTGGTGAGATTGTCTCAGCCCCTCCTGTCCAATCACTCTGCCATTTACACTTGTGGAAGTAATCAGTAGATATCATATCTGTCATGAGTTCGTCGTGCTTGACCTCCTCAATTCACTACTTCTTGCCACTTTTTACTGTTCAAAGATTAAGTGTCTGGGCCGGAGCAAAGCGAAGGCACGTCTTGTGCCCTAGAAAATTGTCGCGGCAGGTCGAGATTTCTCGTTTTAACCGGTTGATGTGGGTAAAAATAGTTTAGCGGGAGTGCGCACACGACGAAAAAAATATCAATGCACCCGCCCACCGCACTTCGGCGTTTTAGGACACCGGGACTTTTTAGAGGCTGTGCCTAATGAAAATTTCTCCTCCCATTAGAAAAACTCTATTGTAGTTTGGGGCTGTACAATTGCACATACTCGGGGGGACAGGAGGTGCTCAGGAGTCAGGCTTAGGGGGAAAAAAAGTTTTTTTGATGACATCGGATGAATCCGTCTGCATTTCGGCCCCATCGGCAACTTCCACACTGGCTGCGAGGAGTCAACCAAAGGTTGACGACGAGTAGCGTGGCATGAAAATACAAACCAAAAATATTCATCGGTGATTTCCGTTCAGCGGCTTCCGTTTGTCTGTTCTGTCAACATGTACAATTCCTGTCTGTATTTCAAGTGACCTTTGAGAGGTATTTTTATTTTGTACTGGATTTGTCAGTGACTCCCACATCTTGCATCTGCCTATTTATCTTGCGCTCAGTTCTGTGGGCAGACTGGTGGCTGTACACTCTGGGGAAAGCCGGGTGGCATGTACAGCCACCGATCTGCCCACAGAACTGACCCCAAGATTTGTAGGCTACTACTCCACGGATTCTTGATCAAATCACTCAAACCAAAAGTGAAAACTGATCGGAATCTCACTTCTGATTTTGCTGCACATTTTCCAGCAAGCTTTTCGGGTGTCTAAGCTTCTGCCAGCAAGGATTGATGTCAACCCAGAATATATGAGGATAATGATACTCAGCGGATTCTTGACCAAATCACTCCAGCCAAAAGTGAAAACTGACCAGAATCACTCTCTTGATTTTACTACAGAGCCGCCAGCAAGCTTTTCCGTTGTCTAAGCATCTGCCAGCAAGCATTGATGGCAACCAGAATATAGGGTGCCACATGAATATAATGAACGGCCTACTACTGAGTGGATTCTTGATCAAATCACTCAGACCAAAACAAAAAACTGATCGGAATCTCGCTCCTGATTTTTCTGCACATCCGCCAGCAGGCTTTTCTGGTGTCTAAGCATCTGCCAGCAAGGATTGATGTCAACCCAGAATATATGAGGATAATGATACTCAACAGATTCTTGACCAAATCACTCAAGCCAAAAGTGAAAACTGACCGGAATCACTCTCCTGATTTTACTGCACATCCGCCAGCAAGACTTTCCAGTCTCTAAGCATCTGCCAGCAAGCATTGATGGCAACCAGAATAAAGTATAGGGTGCTATATGAATATAATGAACGGCCTACTACTGAGTGGATTCTTGATCAAATCACTCAGACCAAAACAAAAAACTGATCAGAATCTCACTCCTGATTTTGCTGCACATCTGCCAGCAAGCATTGATGTCAACCCAGAATATATGAGGATAATGATAGTCAGCGGATTCTTGACCAAATCACTCAAGCCAAAAGTGAAAACTGACCGGAATTACTCTCCTGATTTTACTGCACATCTGCCAGCAAGCAGTAGGGGTGCTGAATTCTTATCTCGTGGGCCCGTCTCTTGGCATATTTGGTCGAAACAAATAAAGATTCAAACTCCGCTTCGTCTTGGTCTCAACCTCACTGTTCCTACCCACATTTCAGAGACAAATGAGCCCCACAATATATTCAGTGAGGTAAAGAATGGTACCCCAAGTGTTTATCTTCCTTCAATACAATGTTCACTGCCAGATATAAATATACTTGTATGGATGTGGCAAACCCCCGAAGTTGCGGGCCCCTCAAATTTGTAAGGCCTTGTTAAATTGATCCAGATGAGTGACTAAAGGTTAGGGTGAGTTTGGAGCCAAAGTTGGGCTAGGAAATGAAGCAAGAGGATGTGCAAAACGGCTTGTTTCCTGGCGGAGTTTCAATCTTTATTTGTTTCGACCAAATATGCCACGGGACGGGCCCACGGGATAAGAATTGAGCACCCCTAGTGATGTCAACCAGAATATAGGGCGATAGATGAATATAATGAACAGGCTACTACTCCACGGATTCTTGATCAAATCACTCAAACCAAAAGTGAAAACTGACCGGAAATCAGTCTCTTGATTTTACTGCACATCCTCCCGGATGGTGCAGCATGCATACAGGGAAACAACATGCGTACAGGGTGTGCGACCAATGCATAGAGCTTTCAGATGATACAGGAGTGCGAAGTCGGTTGAGGCTCGGCACAGGTGTCGTACAGATGTTATTGTTGGGGAGAGATAGGCTGCATTACAGCCAGCTGCTGGGAACTTATCATTGCAGCAAAGTCATGGCCCGAAGAACTGCTGTCACACGGAGGCTGTGGACCAGTGCAATGCGGCATAGACGGTTTCAGCCGCCGCCCCAATTGGTGGGTTCCTGGTATGGTAGGTATGCCGGGTGTGTCGTGGGTGGATACTGTTGCAAAGAACTGATGCATGCCTTTAAGGTGCTCCTTGAGTCTGTGCTTTGTGGCTGAGACAAACTCGCAGTCATCAAAGAAGCACTCAAGCTCATCTGGCTTGCGGAGTATCGTGACCACTAGAGTTGGGATTAGCAATATATCGCTGATCCTCCAAAACAAGCACAAACTGGCTTGGTTGAGGTTGGTGGTATAATAGGCAGCATGGGCGATTCCGAGATGGTCCTTGGAGCACAATTCATTGCTGTCATAAACAAGATGCCCTTGGTGCCATATGGACAGCTGCAGCTGAAGAAATGATAGGTCAGAAAAAATGACCGAGGTAACTGCACAATGCTATCACAGCCCACCACACCCACAATATCAACACTGAGTTCAGTGGCACTAGGGTTAGGATGTACTTGTGCCACTCAACAAAAAAAAGATCACTCACATGGGTGGATTGGCTTGGGAAGAGGGTGGGGAAGACATGAAGAGACAATGGAAAACAGTGGGAGGGCAGGGGATGGGCAGGGAGGCTGCAATGGGGGGGTGACAGGGTGAGATGATAGAAGTAGAGTGATGGCAATCAGAACTAAACATGGACTTGCAAAACACTCAAAAGTGTCCACTTTCCCGAGTATTTTGTGTTTTGGGACTTGACCAAGTCAGATCCAAGGATGGGACTAAGATCATTGGAAGCCCTCTTCAAGAGCTACAACTTCCATATTTACTTCATATTTTATTAGACTTCAAATAAATGCTTCAAAGAGCTCAAATGCTCTGATTTTTTTTCAAGTATTGTGACTTAACCAAGGCAGCCCTGGTTTTTCTCTCTTTCTGGATCTGTGACCTCTGTTACTTTTGTCACAGGCAATTTGGCTTATATCAGCCAATCCGGATTGGGAGTGCCGAGATTAGATTGGATCATATTCCCATACCTGAATATAATGAACAGCTTACTACTCCACGGATTCTTGACCAAATCACTCTAACCAAAAGTGAAAACTGACCGGAATCACTCTCTTGATTTTACTGTACATCCGCCAGCAAGCTTTTCCAGTGTCTAAGCATCTGCCAGCAAGCATTGATGTGAACCCAGAATATATAAGGATAATGATACTCAGCGGATTCTTGACCAAATCACTCAGGCCAAAAGTGAAAACTGACCGGAATCACTGTCCTGATTTTACTGCACATCCGCCAGCAAGCTTTTCCGGTGTCTAAGCATCTGCCAGCAAGCATTGATGGCAACCAGAATATAGGGCCATATATGAATATAATGAACAGGCTACTACTGCACGGATTCCTGATCGAATCACTCAGACCAAAAGTGGAAACTAATCAGAATCACTGTCCTGATTTTTCTAAACAGCCACCTGCAACATTTTCTGGTGTCTGACTCACTACCTCTGGTGCTGCAAAGGGCCTGAATATAATGGAGGGCCCACCACGCAGTGGATTCTTGACCAAGCCACTCAGACCAAAAGCGAAAACTCACCGGAATCACCCTCCCGATTTTGCTGCACATCCACCAGCACGCTTTTCCCCGACTTATCCCTGTGCCAGCAAGCATTGATGGGGTGCATCGCAGATCGAGCCCTCACGAATATAAAGAATGCTCCAGCGCTGCACGGATTCTTGACCAAATCGTTGAGATGAAAAGTGGAATCCCGCCGGAATCACTTTCCAGATTTTGCTGCATAGAGCCCTAGCCGTAGATTTTAAACAAACAGACATGGCTGTAGCCATATAACTCATTGTCTATATTAATGAATGTAGCCAACAGATGTGTACAGCCATGCAGGGGCTCTGGTGTCGTTTTTGGCAGCCCACCGGCCGTTCTGGAGGCTCCCATATTTGCATTTGTTTATATATTTGATTGAAACCGCAAATATCAATTAGTATTTGGCCGGAATGCCAAAAAGCCTGGGAATTTTTGGTTTGCATCATAGATCTCGCTTGGACCGCCTGGCACTTTGCTCCCGATGCACGGAACTTTCCGTTGCTCCGGATGCAGCTCCTGTTTGGTCCGTTCAGCCCTCGGGATGAATTGCCGCCAGCACGGTTTGCTCCGACCGACAGCCACATCCCCTTTTGGCTACTAAAGTTCAACGCCTTCATTTCCTTCATATTCTGTTACTCACTTGATGATGGCGTACCATACATCTTCAACTCGCCCTTTATTCCACAGTAGATATTGCAAATGTTGAAAATTAAAATTAAAATGCTGGCCATCAATATGTGACCACAGCATTGAACCAATGAATGCATTAAGCATGGGCAATCCATAACCGGGAGGGACTTTTATTATTTGACGCAGCGTCGAGCAGTCCCGCAATGTCGAGCGGTCCAAGCGATCCTTCACATCAAAACGTGATCCAGATCTGTCAATCATTTCACGTCAACCTTTGCAGCCTTGGCTATGCCACAGCAGACTTTCGGGCTCTAGACCCACTGGTGCATCCGCCTCATGAACAACTTGGTGGCTTCAAAAGCAATGAAATATCTGTTCATCAAATCATATCACTGTCACGTCATCCCACGTGGGATTCACCTAAAATAAAAATGTAGTCGCTCAAGTCAGCCCATAAGTACATAGATTCTGCGACTAACACAACGAGTATATAAAATCAAATATCAAAGCTAGAAACACCAATCCTTCTCATAGTACAACGCAAGTCCCTCTAGCATCCATCCGACGTCTTGTACCTCAAATTCCCAAGCGAGCTTGTTGGGGTCGGCATCAGGCGAATCGAAGACTGCGCACCCCCAGAAGTAGAGGGCTGCCAGGATACTGAGCACGCCGTTTATCCCCCATTGAAACAACACCCCCCAGTCTGTGCCGTACGCTCCCCCGACCATCCACTTCCCATCTGCTCCCTTCATTCTCCAGTGCGGCTGCAGAGAATCCCACCATGAGTGCCATTGGCTCGTGTACGCCGCCAGATCCGGGATCGCAGTGTCGGCGATTCGTTTGCCGCGCTGCGAGGTGATCCACCTCGTCACCTGTCCTGGGCGCCATTTGTGGGGCAGGTTCGTTGATGCGTGCTCAAAACGCGAGGCGGCCTCGACCCTGGTCCACGCATTCAGGAGTGCGTGGAAGTGGAACCCCAAATCGACCTGCGTCAATTCCACGCGCGCATCACGAAACCAGTCGGGTGCCTTCGCGGGGCAAGGAGCTGGTTCCGATATCGAAGGACTTGCGGGTACCAAGGGCATCTGCACATCGGGAGGAGGCGGTTGTACAGGGGGGGTGGGTGTGAGGGCTTGGGCCGCGACGACAACAGCGGTGTCGACAACAACGGCGGTGTCAACGGCGCCGACAGCAGGAATGATGGGCGTCTCCACAGCGACGGGGGGATCCAGGGCGACGGCGGGGATGGGGAGATCCAGGACAGATGTGGCCGTCGTCGGATCCAGGGCAACAGCGGGGATGGGGAGATCCAGGACAGATGTGGCCGTCGTCGACCCACTCGCACCACCCGCCCATGCCGACTTCCTTGTGGCCACACCCGGTACCGCCTTTTCCTTCTTCTTCCTGACCCATTTCTTCTTCGCCGCAGGCACCCCAAGAACATCCTTCAGCTGCTGGTTAAGCTCCAGCATCCCCACGCGGTTACGCGCGATGTTTATCTCGCGCTGCGCTATATATGACAGCTCTGGCGGTGGCGACATTGACGGCGCCCGATCCTGATCCTCAGGGGTAGCGTCATCGGCGGCGGGAGTGGATGTGACAGGGGCGGAGGTCTGTGCCTCAGGGGTAGCGTCATCAGCGGCGGGAGTGGATGTGACAGGGGCGGAGGTCTGCGCCTCAGGGGTAGTGTCATCAGCGGCGGGAGTGGATGTGACAGGGGCGGAGGTCTGCGCCTCAGCTACGGGGACAGCTTCCTTGCGTGTGCGCTTTCTGCCGTCGCTGGCTCCGGACTTCTTCGGGTTTTTCGTAACCTTTGTGTAGCTTGTACTGATTTTCGTCTTCTTCCGTGGACGAGCATCCTCGTCCGAATCACCGTCTGAATCAGAGTCGTCGGAGTCGGAGTCGGAGTCGGAGTCAGAGTCCGAATCTGAATCTGATTCGCCTAGGTTCGTGCCCTTCTCGAACGTGTATTTCGCCTCGGCGAGAGGATCCGGCAAGGCTGCTGCAGCACATTCTTCTTTAGCTGTCATATTATAATCAGAAACACCAATTCAGAGAAAACTCCGGTACGTACTGTATGCGGTACTGAGATACTCCACCATGAAATTGACGACGTTTTCATTGAATCGTTTCTTGTCCCATTGAGGAAAGTGTGCTGCCGCAGCTGTGCCATTTCTTCCATACGATATGCTGAAAATAAATCATGAGTAACCCTCTCACGCCTGTCGCCAACTGGCACGTACTGCTTCGTTCGCAACTCTCCATTGTACTTAGGCATCGGCCCACCCATAAGTAACACCATGTGCAGTCCGGTACACTCTTCCAGCCCTCGAAGAATCGGCGCCATGAAATCACCAGCACTATCTATGCATCTAGAGGGGATCGTCATTTTCGGCATATTTCCGCAAACACACGACTTACTTCTGGCGATCTTGCGGTGCCTTTGAGGCAGGACGCTTGAGTGCCGCCAGGTAGTCCGCCTTCGCTTTCACCGCATCGTCTTTGGCTCGAAGGGCGAAACCAGCACGTTCAGTGTCGGTCAAGCTGGCGAAGACCTGTCGTGCCACTTCCGCGCGGAATCCGGCCTTGGGCTCCCTGGGTAGTGTGCCAGCATCCTGCTCCCTCCTCTGTTCCCATTTCTCTAGCATGACTGGCGCGATTTTGTCGGTGTAGCACTCGCGCATAAACTGTTGGTATGCCTGACGAGCTTTAGGGGGTGTCGACAGTCCAGAGAGTTTCCCCAGGAGTACAGCATACGGATCCTTCGTAGGATCAAGCCCCGACCGCCGATGCTTGAGAAGACGCCGTATGCGGTAGGTATACCACCGGTGAATGCGCTGCGAGCTCATCGTCGGTGATGCGTCACATATGTCACAGTGTGACTCACCGCGTTCAGCTCTTCAATTCGCGCGCGTTTCCGCTTTTCTTCCTCGTCTGGCAACTTCTCGTGGGTGATAATTGTGGAAGGATCCCATAGCTTCAAATCAGGCTCTTCGTGATCGGCCAGCTTCCAGTCCACCCGAGCATGGAACTCATTGCACACCTGTTGCAGATAGGCTTTCTCTTGGTGTCCCTCTTTCGTACGAGCAGCCGCAAAATTGTCAAGGTGAGCAGACAGTATTGTCTCTCTGGCGCCGTCTGCCCAAAGTCGTAGATTTCGACGTTCCTCCTTGGGTACACGCTCGCGCTGCCGTTTCTTAGTCATATAGCTTCTCAATCTGCACAATCATTCGTGAGTAACGCCTGCAAGCCACACAGCTCTGGAGAGGCTTACGGAGTTTACCCAGTGGTGTCGTTGTCAAAGGTAAGTCCAGTTTTTGATATCTTGGCACTGGAAATCGGAATCTAGGTCAGTCATCCGCGTGGTCGCCTTGCGGAGTTTGAATCCTGCGCACCTATAAAGCACAGCGCTAAATATACCCCCTCGTTTTACCCCCCCAACTCTTCGCATCTTTACTATGACCGATCTCAACCAGGTGCCCGCTCCCGGCACAGGCTCTGTGCCGGTGGTGGGTTCTGCACCCCCTCCCGCTGCAGGTCTGTGTTATCCCTTCCCTCGCAATTCTCCGCCCGTGTATTAACTCTCCTCTACTCCAGGCACTACCGCTGTCTTTCAACTCTTGACTGCTGCCCTTGCTGCACTCAATGTCAATGGACCTGGTAAGCACCAAAGTATTAATCTACGAATCCGCCTGATGTCCTTCTAGGCTCGGATCCCACCGCGGTGGCTCTTCTCTCTGCTGCCTTGGCTGCACTTGCATCTCCCAGCGGAGGAGGTAAGATAGATGAATGGTATTCCGAATTAAATTGATCTCTGTTTCCACCAGATGCTGCCAGCTCTCCCGCAATTCCTGTGGCTGCTGTAACTCCAGTTCCAGCACCGGCCTCCCCCATGGACACAACTCCCATCGTCGCTGCTCCCCTCGCGTTGCGCACCACAGGCCCATGGCTTGTGGAAGGCCTCTACCTCGTCGTTCCCATGGGTCCTCTCGCTGCCGTCATCGACGATGGTGCAGAGCGCCTCTGGTATTGCATCACCAAAGGGCGCTATGTGGGGGTGACAACCGTTAATGCTCTCGTGATTGCCGCCGTTTCGGGGGTTTCCTCCGGTTCGATGATCAGTCACAAGACACAGGCATTGGCCATGGCATCATTCAACACTTTGCTCGCCCTCGGCCTTGTTGAAATTCGTTAAGTTGTGCGTTCTTTTACTTATGAAGTCCTTCATTTCTAATCAGCCTGCATTGCAGCTACAAAATGGTTGCAAATAGTCTCTCTCGTATGGAACTGTAACTGTAGTCTAGTCGCTGTAGACTGCGCAATAGTACCGACTTGAGTTTGCCAAATCAGAACCGCGAAATATTTAAAATCAGATGAGAACCGTTTGTTTTTAGACTCCTCACACGCCCAAATCAAATATTGATCTGTCAAGATCTTTATCTTTCCTCCCACATGCCTAAGTACCTTCGCATCTCTTGCTTGCTGCTCCCATCCGCACGCCCATTCCCAGTCCACCTTTCTACCTCCTGCTCTTTCAAAAAGTGACAGAACACCAGCCACTTCTCGTATTTTACAATGCAAATGCGCAGCGAAATGTAAGATTTGGGCCCCGGCCCACTAGTCCCTTCTCAAATCGTTGCTGAGCAATGTATCAGATCCGACATTCCCGTGATCTCCACACAACGCATCACAACGGGCCGCGGAACCTATCATATTCAATTTTCAATGGCGCCCTCGGTGACTGGAACGGACGCATTGCCAGTTGAAAGGGCCTGGTCTGAATCTAATTACCTTCAGGGTTTAAAGGAGATGGGGCTGGGACGTCACTGGACGATGGACGATTTTGTTATTGGCTCCGAACGAGCCAAGAATACCGGTGTTGAGAAGTTTTGATGTTGTAGTTCCTTTCCCACTCGCAAATCACTCCGGATTCGCTCAACTGGCAGCCGACCTCTTCTTTCTGACACAGAGACCCACGAACTCCGAAGACTCCGACCATCATTGATTGTCCATTTCTCAACCTCCTCTCATGCTCGATCTCGAACACTCACCTGGCCCTCCCCCATATGAACCTCGACGCCCTTCCCAGTCAGACGACAGTGAGCTGGCGGATCTCATAGCCAGCCTCGAAATCCGTCAGCCATCCCCTGTCCCCGCGCCCATCGCCTCAAGTCGCACTCCTACCACCACATATGTCTATCAATCTCCCGCCAGGCAAGGAGTAACCGCCGATTGGTCGGTGTTTTATTCTGCTTACCTGCCTGACGCTCACCCCCATTTCTAGG
Source organism: Mycena rebaudengoi (assembly GCA_029282285.1). Lineage (NCBI taxonomy): Eukaryota > Fungi > Basidiomycota > Agaricomycetes > Agaricales > Mycenaceae > Mycena > Mycena rebaudengoi. Next base: position 455,285 of record JARJCX010000118.1, on the reverse strand, counting down.
TCCCTTGCCGGGAGTGCTTCACAAGGTGTTCCTCACGGCCATGTTCATACTGTACAGAAGAAAGTCAAAAAACCTCGACAGAACGCCGGCGCATATGTGGTCTTCCACGGGATTCGACCTGCTGTATGTTCCACTTGGTAATATCTCTAGCTGACCACACATGCTGAACGCACTGAACTGGCTTTAGGGCCGAGGCTAAGGCGTTGACGAGCGGGGTCTCAAATTCGATACATCGCAGTTATCGCACTTTAACGGAGGCCAATGCCGCATTCCAGTATGCCCAAGACCGCGGCTGGACCCGTTCGTGTAACTCCCAGTCTCCTGCTGCAGCGATCCGTGTCTTGCCCATCCCTATGATTGAGTCAGATTCAGCCAATCCCCTTCACGGCGACGATGTCCTCGACAACCAGTGGTTCGTTGTTTATCATGGAATTACCCCCGGTGTTTACCAGTCACTGTGTGTAGAACGAACTCTTTTTTGTGTCCCAGCTACTAAAACAAAACAGGCTGGAAGCCCTCCTCAACACGACAGGAATCTCGGCTTCCGTTTACGAAGGTATAGAGGGCAGGAGTGAGGCTAATCTTAAATTCCAAGGTGCTGTAGAACGAGGCGATGTCTCTGCTGTCAGTCCACCATACCGAGCGTAGTCTATTTTTTTTGTATTCGGTAGCTCGTATTCTCGATATGTTTTACAGTGTACTCATTTCCCGTCAATTCCTCTGAGCCTCAGTTCAATTGTTCAATAATGTGCACCTGTTCAATAAGCGCTGCGAAATGCTGATATGGAGGCCAACATATGATTCTGGCAGCGAACTTGTTATGCTGGTGGTCGTGAACTTGTTATTTCACTGGCTGGCGAACTCACTCCGTATCTCACGTCATCAATAGATGTCATGGGCTTGGCAAAACTCACCACGCACTTTTTGTCGTTGTCTATGTTCCCCGCCCCCTGCTTTCCCTTCAATTAATAAAGTGAGGAGAGGGAATTCATCTCTAGAACCCAATCAACGAGTTTTGTCTATGTGCCTTACACCAGCATTTTATCTCTTTTTAAAATTCCACCACCAATCTGCGACCTCTCGCGAACTCACTTCTTTTTAAACTCACCACGCCATTCCAAAACATGTCCATCTTTTGTATTGCTCTGTGGTTCCTTCACAAGAATTCTTAATTGGCAGAAGGCAACATTCCTACCTCCTCTATCCATCGGCTGACTTTGGTACACCTTCCACTTGCACGGAATTTTCGAATAATTGTCCAAGATCACCAGATTGAAACTCGCCACCCAATGCTCTGTCAGCACATGTTTCATATTTAGTACCTAACACTTACTTGCGGTCGACCTCTTTTCATGACCTCTGATTCACTCACCTCAAAGAAGAAGTTGCCTTTTCTCTCAGAGTTTGCACTTAGGTGAGTAGGTCCTCACCATCTTACTGGCTCTGAGTGTAGCGTTGTATTGCAGGCTGAGGGTAAAAAAAGAGCGCAATGAAAAGGCGCGCATCCGAATCGCGCAGTACTGTCATTCTCAGTTGTCACCGCCATTTAATCCTCATCAGCTGGCCTACAGACGGCGCGCGGAACTCTAGACTCGGTCTCAAGAGGAGCAGGAGCTGTATGCTGAGCGTGCTCGAGCATCTCAAGCCAAATATCGTGAAAAGTGGGTTCGCCATTTTACTACCTACACTATCTACTGACATGCAAATATAATTATAATAGACATCGCGATCATCTGGCGAGGGAGCAGGGGCGCAGACGGCTTCTGTATGTTACCCTTAACCCCGCGCCGTTAAACCTGATGTGTATTTTTGACTGTCATAGTGCGTACGGCGCGGTCAACGGAGTACCTGCAATGAATGCCTGGGCAAAAAAGATGTCGGAGCGCCGGGAGCGACGGGAGGGAGCTCAAGAGAAAAAGGCGAGGCGGCTTAGGCGCGAGGCGCGTTGGGCGGCCAAAACGGCGGCAGGAAGGCCACCACCAAAGGCACTACGGAAGGCAACACCATCTGATTCTGAGCCTGATGAGTCAGATGATAATCCCCCCGCATCTGAGTGATAGTTATCGGTCAATATGATAGTTATCTGTCACTAAGATGTTTGTTTCAACAAGTGCGACCGTATGAATTTAAAGATTGCAGTGTAAGACACAGTTAAATAAATACTTGACACAAAAGGATGAATTTGGCACTTCATTACGGGACAGGGTATCTACGCGCATCAAACTACGAAGAGGTCATCCACCTTACTATAGAGATAGGTAGCGCGCTCCGCACGGTCCTCGCGGTGGGTTAACATGTCAACGATCTCCCCTGGTGACGCCTCCTTTTCAAACTGAGTGTCGGACTTGAGGCCTTTGTCGACCCATCGACCGAGTGCGGCATTGAAGTATTGTTTGAAATAAAACCGAGACTCGTGGTGTTCGACCGCTGCGAATGAATGACTTTGGCAGCCGGCAGGGAAGACGACGGTGGTGCCAGGAATGAAGGGCAGGGCATTCTCATCCTTCCAGAAGATGACATTGCCCCGTGGCACCGGATAGTCGCCGATGGCTGTGATAGCGCACCAAGTGTAGAACAGCTGGAGCCCGTGCGTGACAGGGGGGCTCGCAGCATCGCCAAAGCTCCATTCCGCAGTTGTGAAAACGGAGTGCTTGAAGGGTGGATAGAGGTTTCCCTCTTTCAGCTTGTCCAACTTTGACATTGTATGCACGAATAGCTTGGGCGCAAACTGCCAGAAGAGCTCTAAGGGCTATGTTAGTCGCGTGAGACATGGAAATTGAAGCTGACACACGGTTTTGATACGCAGAAATCGCTTGAAAGCTGTTTCTGCGAAGGAGATGGTAAATCTCACGGCGATTCACACGCAGGTTGTTGATAATGAACTGAACGTCACTCGGTTAGAAGAGCTTGTCCCCATGTCGGTAAAAAAAAAACTCACAGGCCCATTGACACCGTAGTCGAGACCGGCACGTACAAGAGACTCATCTTCGCCGAATTGAGTAAAATCCCCGTTGCGGTAAACCCGACGCATGTCCTGGAAGGCGGTGCTGATGACGCCCGTCCACCAATCGGTCTCCCCCTTTGGGCCACCGGCGATCACACCAATGACATATTGGTGGAGGTCAATCATGGCTTGCGGGGCTCTGAAAGACGTTAGAAATAGTAAAAGTAGAGGTGGAATGGAACATACTCGATGGTACCAGTGAAAATATCAAGCTCGAGGGCTGATAGATCAGCCACGCTCCAGACATCACCTTCGGTGCTGTCGTCAACCCGCCCAGTGCGAAGACGACGAGAGCGCCGGGGAGAAGTGGCTTGCATGATGGCAAGGAACTCAAGATCGTGGGCGGCGTCGTCTCGCTCCCGCTGGTGGCGGAGACGAGCTTTGTCGCGTGCAAGGTACGTGATAAGCTTCTTGTTGGGGGTCTCGAAGTCAGTGACAGTGGGGCTGAGACGTTCGGTACGCTCGTCGCAGTCCATAGAACTTCCTTCATCTTCAGGTTCTGTATCGCAGTCCATTGTGGAGTTGCTGAGCACCGCTTCAAGCGGGGCAGGACTCGAAGCCGGGCTGGAGGAGAAAAGCGAGTCAGACTCGAGGCTCACGTCGCGCCGGTTAATATCCCGCTCGGGGCTGGAGTCGTGCTCGGGGCTGGAGTCGCGCTCCGTATAACCCTCGGGACTGGAGTCTCTGCCACGGTCAACAACCGCTGCGTGCCACGCAGGGCCACGGCCAACACGAACAGGATTGATGAAGGCTGGCATGGTGTCGTCTTCGGAGTCGCTATCCTCGGGACAACGCTGCCCAAGTCAGGTTAAATCATAGAGTAAACAGTGCAGAGAAAAAAGCTTACTTCTCCTCGGTAGGCCCAGTCAGTGTCTTCCCGCTGCATGACGCGGAAATTTTCTTCCTGCAAGCGGTGCATGAAACTGTATGGTGATTTACTGGTGATGGTGGGGCCGGATGCACAGGTGTCGAATTTGTATGCAGTCTCAGAGCGACCGCGGCGAGGTGTATTGGGGATTTGGAGGGGATATTCGTGCGCAGGCTCCATATTGAATGAACAGAGGATGAAAATGAGCGACACAAGACTCTTTTGAATGTCTGTATCCAGGGGTTGGCTGTGCTCAGAACGGCAGCCATGTGAGTTTGCTCTTGTCGTCAAGGCACAAATGTTGGAAGGAGGTAGCAGAACTAGAGTAAGCCGGATCGAGTATTCGGGATCTGTAGCATTCAGGATATCGCATGTTTTTTACAGTACTGATGCTCGCAAACGCTCCGGCCTTGCGGTTTCCGAGTTTGCGTGCCAAAAACAATTTTTGTAGATTTTGTACGACTGCAATCATTATCTACAATTTGCTACGCCTGTTACCAAAAATAGAGATAAGTTCTAATATCGGAGACGATTTTAGGAACTTACAAAATGTGGGACGGCAATTCGGGGAAATCAGCTCTTATTGCTTGTAGCCAAGTTAGAGGAGCACGCGGTATGGGGTCATTCAGAGCGAAAACATTGTATGCAAAGAGGACGGCTTCGAGTTTCCGGCATGTGGTGCGTAGCAAGACGTCGAGGTGCTGGCTGTCGTAGTAGCCTGTGCCAAGTCAATTTATTTTCTGTAAATGACTGAAAAAAACTTGCCTGAAGCGCGATTTCGTTGCCAGACTGATGCCCTGTAGGCGACGGCGGCACGGCGCAGGTTTTGAAGGTGGAGAGTAATGGAGCGGGTCATGAAGGCAACTGCAGCTTGCAACAATCCAAAAGATTATCAACCGCAACAATTTTAAATTTGCATCCAAAATTTCGGCGCGTGGACAGTTTGCCTAGAATATTGAAAGGAGATATGGCGTGTCCGCGTGGACAGTTTGTCGAAGCCCAAATCAGCAGATCGTGTCATGCGAAATGAAAGAAGCGAGGCAGCGAGGCCGCTCGGAGAGTAGTTGCGAGGTGATTTGAGCATCACAGATTGCGAAGTCTTGATGAAAAAGAGGTGCTGCACAGGGGGAGTCTTGTTTGGGAGCACACTCTGAGAAGAGGATAAGGTGCACAGACAAAGTGCATGGTGTGCAGAACTGCGGCGAAAAAAAAAAAAAAAGACTGGCAAAAAGTTAGAGAGAAAGAGAAGAAGCATTGAGTTGATGCGCAGCCTTCTCGGCAAACAATAGACTAACAATTCCTGAGGATATACAAGTTGGCGCACACACATATGATTGATGTGAGGCACATTGCCTGGATCACCACACACTTATAATGGCGAGGCACATTCTCATTTAGGGAATGTGCCCCACTTGATTCAAAGCGGATCAGAAGGATCAGACTACCACGTGCTCACTAAGAAATTTTCGCTCTCCATCGACTCTCTTTCGTATACCACCACCTACCAGCCCCCACGACGCACTGACGCGCCGAAGACGCGCCGAATGTTCATCTCAAACCACTCTACTGCCGATAAGGCGCTCATAGACAGCCTGCCGGGTCGCGATCTGATCGAATTCCGGAATTCTGTACGTCCCGCACGCAGGCTTCTCATGCCGCTTACTTCTATTAATGTTCTGCAGGTCTACCACGAGCCGTATATTCGCGCCCATGCTGCCCTCTTCCTCGACAACGAGTGGATCAAAATGTCTGACCTACAACTTTTTTTAGACGCGCGCAACACGGTCCCGGCGCGTCTCGAGCCTGCGCGTGTCAAAGAGGAAAATATAGATCTTTCTGTCAAATTAGAAGCCCCACCCCCTCGTGTCCCTCCTCCAGACATACGGATGCGAAGCGCTCACCTCTTCATCCGCTCCGGCACATGGACCCATGACGTCTGCTCTCGACATTGTTGGGAATATTTATCCTGCAGTTCCCTCGTCGACCACAGCCATCACGGACGCTGGGGAGGGTGACTCGCCCTCCAACTTGCTCGCAGTTGTGCCCAGAACCGACTTCACAAACTCCTCTGTGGTCATTCCCGGAGCGTTCCCAGCGGTTCCGCCATTTGATGAGGCTCAGTGGCTCGTGCAACAGGCTCAGCTTGAGGCGCTACTAACCAGCACTTGCAATGCAGGAAACTGGCTACCTCCTGCGACCCCAGTGCCGTATTACGGCAACTGTACGTCGTTTGACGAGAACATGGCCGTTGGGCCCCATCAATCCGAGTCGTCGCCCTTTACGATGCCGGACGAGCAGTTCTGGGGTTCAACAATGCAGGATTTGTTGACCTCCGATCTGTTTATGTCCACCAGCGTTGCCCCTGACTTCGCCAACGAGTTCACTTCCGCTTCTCAACTTCCGAACGACTCTGCTTCGGTTTCGTCTTCTTTGACGCCACCGCCGCCACAGGCTTCGACCGCAATCTCCGCACCCAAATCTCGCAAACGTGGAAGATCTGAAGGAGTGGACACAGCAAATATCGTCGAATCGGCACGTACCCGGACCAAATCCGCGTGGGCACAAGGTGCCGCATCGGAATCGGGTGAAGCTGCGTCCCGGGCACAGAAGCGTTCCAAGATGAAGGTACGTATTCTTCTGTGGTAAACCTCAGTCTCTCACATATATTTTCAGCCGTAACATCAAACGCGCGTACTACATAGGTTCACTGTATGTACTTAGCCAGATGGATAATGCAATGCAGTCCCTTGATCCCTTCAGTCCGTGTGAATGCGCTATGTGCCCCGAATGAGACTATGCGCGGCACATTTGCGATTGAAATGTGTGGCAATGGAGTAATGTGCCTCGCCTTAAATGGTATGTGCCTCCCTTGAACCGGATGTGCCTCGCATCAAAATGATGTGTGTGCGCCATCTCGTCGGTCCTCCTTGCAGGGCGTGCTCCTGCTGTAAACTCCCGTCCCAACTCCCGTCCCAAAATACGCAATTCCCGTCACCGGTCATCACGCCGGGAGTAGTCAACATCGATGTGCATGTGGGAGGTGATCTACAACGTCCAGGAATTGTGAGGACCGACGAGATGGCGCACACACATCATTTTGATGCGAGGCACATCCGGTTCAAGGGAGGCACATACCATTTAAGGCGAGGCACATTACTCCATTGCCACACATTTCAATCGCAAATGTGCCGCGCATAGTCTCATTCGGGGCACATAGCGCATTCACACGGACTGAAGGGATCAAGGGACTGCATTGCATTATCCATCTGGCTAAGTACATACAGTGAACCTATGTAGTACGCGCGTTTGATGTTACGGCTGAAAATATATGTGAGAGACTGAGGTTTACCACAGAAGAATACGTACCTTCATCTTGGAACGCTTCTGTGCCCGGGACGCAGCTTCACCCGATTCCGATGCGGCACCTTGTGCCCACGCGGATTTGGTCCGGGTACGTGCCGATTCGACGATATTTGCTGTGTCCACTCCTTCAGATCTTCCACGTTTGCGAGATTTGGGTGCGGAGATTGCGGTCGAAGCCTGTGGCGGCGGTGGCGTCAAAGAAGACGAAACCGAAGCAGAGTCGTTCGGAAGTTGAGAAGCGGAAGTGAACTCGTTGGCGAAGTCAGGGGCAACGCTGGTGGACATAAACAGATCGGAGGTCAACAAATCCTGCATTGTTGAACCCCAGAACTGCTCGTCCGGCATCGTAAAGGGCGACGACTCGGATTGATGGGGCCCAACGGCCATGTTCTCGTCAAACGACGTACAGTTGCCGTAATACGGCACTGGGGTCGCAGGAGGTAGCCAGTTTCCTGCATTGCAAGTGCTGGTTAGTAGCGCCTCAAGCTGAGCCTGTTGCACGAGCCACTGAGCCTCATCAAATGGCGGAACCGCTGGGAACGCTCCGGGAATGACCACAGAGGAGTTTGTGAAGTCGGTTCTGGGCACAACTGCGAGCAAGTTGGAGGGCGAGTCACCCTCCCCAGCGTCCGTGATGGCTGTGGTCGACGAGGGAACTGCAGGATAAATATTCCCAACAATGTCGAGAGCAGACGTCATGGGTCCATGTGCCGGAGCGGATGAAGAGGTGAGCGCTTCGCATCCGTATGTCTGGAGGAGGGACACGAGGGGGTGGGGCTTCTAATTTGACAGAAAGATCTATATTTTCCTCTTTGACACGCGCAGGCTCGAGACGCGCCGGGACCGTGTTGCGCGCGTCTAAAAAAAGTTGTAGGTCAGACATTTTGATCCACTCGTTGTCGAGGAAGAGGGCAGCATGGGCGCGAATATACGGCTCGTGGTAGACCTGCAGAACATTAATAGAAGTAAGCGGCATGAGAAGCCTGCGTGCGGGACGTACAGAATTCCGGAATTCGATCAGATCGCGACCCGGCAGGCTGTCTATGAGCGCCTTATCGGCAGTAGAGTGGTTTGAGATGAACATTCGGCGCGTCTTCGGCGCGTCAGTGCGTCGTGGGGGCTGGTAGGTGGTGGTATACGAAAGAGAGTCGATGGAGAGCGAAAATTTCTTAGTGAGCACGTGGTAGTCTGATCCTTCTGATCCGCTTTGAATCAAGTGGGGCACATTCCCTAAATGAGAATGTGCCTCGCCATTATAAATGTGTGGTGATCCAGGCAATGTGCCTCACATCAATCATATGTGTGTGCACCAACTTGTATATCCTCCCCTGCAAGCAAGGCATGTCTGGATAAAGAAAAGAGTTGTATATACGGAGTGGTGACGGGTTGCAGCGGCCAGCGTGCAGCTGGACAAGAACAAGATGCAAATGATGCCATCACTTCGGTTCGGCTACTCTTGGCTGCGGTCCGTGTTTGTTCCGCAGAGCCATATCGCCAGCTGGTAAGTCGATTGTTCAAATGGTGTGTTGGTGCTAATGTGATAGTATTAGGACTGGTGCGGGGATGGTCTGGCAATAAACCTTTGGCAACAATGGCTCCGAATCGTGGTGGGCGCCCCCGACGAGACTCATCTCCTATCGATTTCTCAGTGGAAGATGATGTGCCGGACTCAATGGAGGTCGTTGCAGACCACGGCGTCTATTTTTCTGCTGACGGGCGCCGCCGGGATGAGGAGATGCTGAATGTTAGCCACAAGAAACGTTGCGTGAAGCCATCCGATCTTGACGATTCTTTTGGACTGTGGACGCCGGTTCCGGATGATGATTTCCAATCGGAGGTGGTGGTGGAGGAGATCCCTGTGCCAGTGATTGAGCAGGACTCTGTGCTCGGAAAACGCAAGCATTATGCGAGTTCGGTGAGTTCATTTCCTTTATTTTGCGACACGTACTGAATTTGGCATAGGATAATCCAATGGCAGAATGGCGGCCTCGCCAAGACGATTTTCAAGACGAGCTCATTCGTCATGATGGGCTCGCGGACGATGTGGACAACCCCTGCTGTGGCCTCTGTTCGAGAGCGTACGATGCCAGCTATGTGACCCCAAATCCGCCACCCGATCCCGTCATCCCATCGCCAGTACCCCGAATATTCAAGTGCCGCACCTGCGGCGCTTTTTTGATGTGTGAAGCTTGCTGTCTGGCCGAACATAAAAGGCGGCCGTTACACATGATTGAGGTGGGTTCATCGCACTTCATCACAGACACGCACGAGAACTCAGCTATTTTAGGAATGGGACGGCACTTCCTGGATCAACATGTCGCTCAAGCGTCTTGGTCTTGTGTACCAACTCGTCCACAGAGGGCTCCCCTGCGTCTATCCAGACGCCAAGATTAACACCATGACGGTCCTGGACGTTCCCTACGTCCACCAAATCAACTTCCGATACTGCAAGTGCGCGAGATCAGACACTGCAGACAACCTACAACAGCTACTCCGAAATTCGTGGTGGCCAGTGAGTGTCACGAGTCCGGCCACTTGCGCGACGTTTGCCACCCTCGAGTTGTATCGGCTCCTCAACGTTATCGGCAACCTCAATGTACATGACTTTATCAAGACGTTGGAATGCAGCACGAATGCGACGGCGTCAACAGGGATGGATTGGCTACCGGTAAGCTATCTGTCCTGTACCTCGCGCTTAGACATTGATGTCGCCTGGCGCATGCAGCACAGGTACACTCAGACCCAACGGATGACACGTCAGTGGGCGTTCTCCCACAGGGCCAAGCGGCGCGGGCGTGGACATGATCCGACTGGCGTGGCCGGCACGCAGCAGTGGGAACTGGGGGTGGAGTGTTGGACGTGCCCTCATGATGGTAGAAACATCCCTCTGAACTGGCGAGACATAGATCCCAAATATAAGTGTGTTTCGTCTTCTCGGCCGTCACTCAGCGAATGATACTGATTGATTTCAGATTTCTATACATGCTTTTGCTGGCTATGGATGCGAACTTCAAACTAAAAAACCGGATGCGACCCAACGAGATTGACGACCCGCCACTCGGACCGGGCTGGGGTTATTTTGTGGAGCCGCAAAGCTATCGGAGGCACCTCAAGACCTACGTTCCTGAAAAGGATGTAAGTTATTACGTTACCTATATGACATGTATTTGACATCGCCAACAGATTACCACCTGTATCGCGTTCGCTGCGCTCCTGCAGAAAGATACAAGGATGACGAAGGGTTTGCGGTGCTCAGGAGTGGGCGGTGCCGTCTGTTCTCGCCACGAGTGCATGCGCGCTCATGGGCTTGGCAATCTGCAGAAGGGCGAGAGGTATGTGTCATTTCTATTCGATGCGCAAATATTCACAACGGCGTCTAGATACGTTAACATGGATTTCATATTGATGGCATGTCTGGTCGGCTTTACGCTGGCAATGCTTACTGTCTCGTATGATATCGCGTGCCAATGGGAGGTCAACTTGGCAGCTCGAAACCAGAAACTCCCGACGGAGCTGCAGCTCCCCCTTGACGACATCACCGTTCAGTGCGCATTACCGGTCTGGCATGCGGGGTCCCACGAGGACGATTGCCGGAACCAGAATAGCTTGAGCTTCAAGAAGGGCGTTGGAAAGAGCGATGGAGAAGGTGTGGAACGGACATGGGCGGTGTTGAACCCTGCATCTTACCACACAAAGGATGCGGGGAAGGGCGTTCGCGAGGACGTCCTGGAGGACAAGATCGACAGCCACAATTTCTTAAAGAATATCGGGCAAGGTGAGTGTTTATTTAATTATGTGATGCCAAACTGAAATGCCCTTCAGGTGACGCACTCCAGCGGAAATTGGTCGTGGCGATCGCAGAGCAGGACCGCCAGATTCAAGCCTTCAAGGCCTGTAGCCGAACCGTCGAACTTGAAGTCCAGAAATTATGGCAAGCCGATATCGACGCGTGGTTGGCCGACAAGCGGATGCCGAACCCATATGCATTGCCTCGTGATGGTGAGTAACTGGATGTGATCGCAGCGTATCTTATATATTATTCCATACATAGCGTGCCCCACAGAGGCGGAAACACGTCTGGAATTGAAAAAAGATGAGACGGCCGAGGCCGCAGCAGGAGGGGCACCAGTTGCTGGGACAAGCGCGGTGGCCTTCTTGGTCGCGGGAGTGCAGCTGGAAGATGCCCAGTAAGTGATTTCTGTCAACGTACGGGATGACTTGTTGATCATTATCCAGACGTCGGATAATCGCCGAGGTCAAAGGGACGACCTTGGTGGCAGCAGACCGTCTGGGAAAAATCCAAGAGCGGCGGACGACTTTCTTCAAGAAGCTCGTGACGTTTAGACGACTCCAGCTCGTCTTCATGCCCGGGGCCACGGCGATACTGGAGGCGGAGGAGGCACTGCGGGATCCAGATTCGGCACCTATCCCAGCCGAGGCCGTCAAGCTCCTGATGCCCCACGAGATGCCGCTCGAGGCGCGTGCGACGGGCTGCGTCAGTGGCCTGTGTACAACGGAGGTCAGGTTGCGCACCTCACAGTGCCAGAACGCCCTGGTCACGCTTCGCACCCGCCTCCATGCCAAACGCCACTTTATCTCATGTCGAAACGCCAACGTCACGGGCCAAAACCAATCGACGAAAGCGGCTACACTAATAGCCCAGATCGGAGAACGTGTGGACGCGGCTGCGGCAAAATATCGCAAAGGCCGCGAGGCACTAGTCACGCTGAGGGGAGGCGAGGAGTACGCGCCGGAGTTCAGAGCACTACTCGCCGACGATGTGCGGCTAGATGGAGACTGGGGGGAGACTGACGGGGCCGCGCGCAAGAAACTAGCCATGATTGGCGCGGGGCATGGGGCACGAGCACCGAGAAACGCACCTGGTACGTCGAAACGTGTCATGTCCTGGATTTGGACGGCGCCAGGGGTTTTCGATGATGCGGAGAAGCATCTCCACGCGTGTGAGTACATTTACTCCTCTTGCTGTCGCCAGACTGAAAACACAATATCTGCAAGCTGTACGCGTGGAGTGGGCTCGTGCACAAGCCCGGAAAGATCGTTGGGTGGAGGAAGTTATGCTTCTGCAGGAGGAGATGAGGCGCGTATTACGGTATCTGACGTGGCAGGCGGACTGGTGGGATGGACGGGCAGGATTGAGGACGGCAGTCGACGATGCTCTGCGGAGCGGGTTGGCTGGGTATGCTGCGAAGGAGGCACGTTGGCACCGTCGGCTGCGGGATTACTTTCGCAAGAAGTGGGATGTGCCCGCACTTGTTGCGGCGCGGCACTTGGCGGCAGTTGATCGCGCAGTGGACTCGGAGGATGGGATAGGACTCGATGCTTTTTTTACACAGGATGCGGTCGAGGAATAAAATGTGTATTTGCTCTGACATCGTCCCAATGGGTTTAAATCCGAGAATGGCAGCTGCAGTGGACGGCGGATTTGGTAGCGGAATATGCCGAAATATGAGTTGATCTAATGGGGTCCACTTTTATTAAAGTGGATCAATTTTATTCAAGTGGATCATATTTGTATTAAAGTAATATAGGTACAGTGATGGCGGGGGGGACAGCTCAAAGAGAGAGGCATCACCGGCGACGGTATGCCGTGCTAAGGCGGGATATAGCCTATATTCAATGACCCTAGCCATCCATGGCTAGCGCCAGAGGGATAGACAATGGGTTTCGTGGCTGGGTCCAGCACCGTAGCCAAATGTCTACAGCTAGGGGTGCTGCATAGCCGCCAGCAAGATTTTCTGATGTATAACACCCTGCCAGCAAGGAAAGGTGGGATTTCGGACCCTTTCGGCCGTAGCGGCGCCAATACAAGGCAAAACATCTTGAGGGATCAATCAATATTGTTCCCCTGATTTTTCTGGACCCCCCCATATGAGTGCCAGCAAGCTTTTCCAGAACTTTCCCAATTGGGAGTCATTGGCCCACCCCAATGACTGGAACATTTCTATAGGGCAGTGAGGTCAGAGAGGTGTGGTTTAAGAGAAACACGGAAGTGGGTAGAGAGACACAGGGGTTCGCGTCGTCGGAGAAATGCAATAGAAGCATTCTCACGTCAAGCGCATCGCGGCGCGCGGTTCTCACGTCATGTTCGTTTTTTTTTAGCAGGCTGGGGTGACGTCTTCCGATCCAGGTTGAATATATAGGTAGCATATTTTGAGAAAGAACCCAGAAGGCCGGGGACAAGGGGCGATATCCAAGACCGATTTCTGGCCCAGGTTCGCTTGGATGTCGCAGTGGTGCTTACCCAAACGCGCCGTGACTTTACTGTACTTTCCGGTACTTTGCTTTACTTTGCTTTACTTTACTGTACTTAGCTTTACTTTACTTTACTTTACTGTACTTTACTTTACTTTACTTTACTTTACTGTACTTAACTTTAACTTTTACTTTACTTTACTCGACAAATTAACTTACCCAGCCAAAAGTAAAGTAAAGTAAATTTTGTATGACTAAGTTAATTTGCATAAGTTACTTTGTTAACCATCGAAAATATATACCCCAGTGTGATGGAAAATGAATTAAGTTCATTGACTTAAAATTGAGGAAGAAAAAAAAAGCGGAGTAACAATGTTAGTTACTCGACGTAGGGACTGTTGCGAGTCTACCTCATTCACGGCAAGATTTTGGTTCCATTCTTGATTTGGGGGCAGGCGGCGGGGGAGAGTCACGAACCGATGTGGTCGGAAAAAGGGGGATTTTCTTAGACGTCCAGAGACCAGAGATAGAAATTTCAGTTAAAATGAATTTGATTCAAGTTCGGGCTCAAGCCCGGGCGCAGAATATTTACAAGGTCCGCGCCCTCCTCCGGACCTCGATCCCACCAAATACGGGCTTTCAAACCGGACCTGATTGGAACAGTACAGAGTCGGGCACAAAATTATTTGTGGTCACATGGTATCCGTCGACGGTCACAGAACTGATGTAAACGGAGAAGGAGGATGGATTTTAGCCTCCACAGCTTGTTCGACTCAGGCGTGAATAATTTGTCTTATTCATGCAGATATCAACCTTTGTTTCCAAAGTTTGTCAAGGCATTGAGGTATCGCTGAGCGGAGGGAGGCATTGATTTTTCAGTGCTGAAATCCAAGAGCGAGTTCAATTCCACGTAAACGATATATTCGGCGTGTATTCGTGTAGATGAATGATTCCTATCGCTCTCAAATGCAAATTCATATGTACTGTTTTGAAGTCCAGAAATATACTGACATCGGTTCAAGGGTGGACAATCCTAGTCGAACAACAGTCAAGGACTTACTTCGGTTGACTCACACGAGTCAGCACGAGAGGTTACCAGATGACGATGGCATACAAACCGAGCACGGCCGGAACATCACAAATAGAACGCACCATCACGAACATCGGAATGTTTTCATGACCTGGCTTACAGAAGTAGACAATAGAAAATAGAACATCCGACGGCCACGGCGGAAACGTCCGGAAATACACGAAGTGCAACTGGGAGGAAGTGCATGCTCTGCAATCACGACAACCCGACCTCCGCGTATTGGTCTATTCAGGCCAAGTGCGTCGGGTGGACAGTTGCCTGGGGTCAAATCAATTTACCACGAAAATAGTGAGTCTAGTAGGACGAATTTTGAATGGCGGGATCCTATGCCCGTTTAAGCAGTGCCCACATAGGTAGAGTCCTGTGTAGATGCTTTTATTCCATGTTCCGGTCGAAATTGGTCAGGGCGGGCCAAACCGACAAATTGGCGTAGGCTTTGATGGGCGTGAGCAAATCGGCTTGTCCCACCAAACGCCCACGCCAACGCCAAAAAAGCCAATTGGCGCGGGCGCACGCCGTTTTTGCACGCCAAAAAATGAAGTCTCGTTCAAAAATTGTGGATTTTAAAAAATGCTGATGAGAACAGTGATGGTTACGAGTCCTAACTTGTTTAGGATTCGTTCTTGTCAGCCCGCACCCCACAAAAATTTGGCGCATTCAGTCTCCACTTTTGATTCATTATCCCCATCCGTTTGATCCCACCGCACCAGACCGCGCAGCATGCCAATAATAAAAATAAAGTTGAAGCTCAGTAAGCTCTCCGACAGTCTCCGACCACTTAAAGTACTCAACCCGGAGCACTCACCGAGCCTGTGTTCGATCCCAGCGCACAGCATGCTAAAATAACTTGAAGTTTGGTAAGCTCTCCAACTGGAGCGCCTAACGAGGCTGCCCATATTTGCATGCCAAAATTAAAATAAACTTGAAGCTCAGTAAGGTCTCCGACCACTTAAAGTACTCAATCCGGAGCGCTCACCGAGCCCGCGTTCGATCCCAGCGCACCTAATCGGGCCTGAACGACACCAGAGCCAGCGAATGACATTGATGCCGATGCCGGGCTGATCCGATGATGCCGGTCTCTTCAACATCCGGAATAGTCCGAATTTCGGACAAGAACGGTGGGAGCACAATTTCGGTGGAATGCCTAGAGGATTTCAAGTGACTCACTCCAACGACAACAAGGTGCAAATTACGGTGGTTAATCCACCTCGTCCGCACACTTGACTACTGCAAAGGCGCATCACAGGAAGTTGTATAAGTTAATTGAAAGAAAAAATCAATCAGTCATTACTGTTTACATCCCAAAGAAGGCGGCTCGAGACTAGACTCTACAGTATATATATTGTGAGTTGTACTCACTGTTCCAAGATTTCGAAGTCAATCAGAGAAGTTTTACCGACTACCCGATGAGCCATTGAACCTCCCGGTCACTGATCAATAACCGGCTCACACCGGTCAAACCTCGTTAAATCATGCATATACCATAATCAAACGGCAGGCCGGTACGCTAAGATTCCACTGATGAACATATTGAACGGTGAAATAAATGAGGAACATAAACCCTCCGGTCAACTGTCACCGCAAAAGAGAATTCAGACCATTGACTGTTTAAACCACTCAGCAAACTGACCCAGTACAGTGTTCGCTACATTCAGGCTCCAGGTAGCCGAAGCGATTTCTAGACGCCGGTAGGCCTGGCGAGGCGCAAAAAAATCGCCGTCTGGCTCCGGCGAGATCCGGCTAGTTACCTGTCTATTCACCTCGTCACGCCTTGCGGCGTTTCGAAATGGCTCGGCTAGCTTTGCGGCTAGCTGGGCTCTGAACGCAGTGGTTACAGAACCCAAAATTGAACACGAAAAAGAATGAAACCATTTATGTGGCTTCAACTAATCCAGTTGGGACCCGTTTGAATGGGTTGAATAGAATCCTATTTGAAGACGAAAGTGTTCGGGCACATCAGAGGCCGAATAATGCCCAAATAGGTGTTTAAATGTCACTCAAAATCAAGCAGACGAGGAAGACAAGACTTTATTGAAGATGTGATGTCGGTGAGCAGATCTGGAAAAATGTGAGTTCGTAGGAATCCAACAAACAAACTCTTACCTTGAAACACCTTGCATGAGTAACTTTAATGAATAGAATGACAGAGAGTATTGGGAGAGTGGCACAGAAAAATGGAATCAGAGCTGGACTACTCACCCAAGGCACAGAATAGACGTCTGGGTGCAGAGGAGGGGCGCAATTGCGGCGATAATAATGATAGGAATAGGACAAGACAAAATAAAACCGAGCCTCACAATCTAAAGAAATATCAGTTTTGAACCTCCTGTTGATTTGTTCCTCAAGTTGTGTTTAAACCGTCGCTTGTAAGCGTGTTTGATCCCAGCTTGAGCTCGGTTGAACTCAGAACGGATAGTTTACCACTTGTACCCGGCCCTACGGCCCCAATAAAAGCCCATTGTAGCGTCTGGCCATCATGTCCTGTTGGCTCAGTCAGATACTTCTTACCCCGTCGCGCTGTTTATGTAATCGGTTCACTGAGCTTTAGGTTCGAACTCGGGGGTAAAAGGCCTTTTTGGCCCGTTTAAGCATTGTTTAAACCGGCCTTTAAATGGCCCTGTTTACCCTGATTAGATTAAACAGCTGTTTAAACGGCAATTCCTGTCTCAACAGGAATTGTTCAAACAAAGCTGCTATAGATTCTTCCAGCCATGCTCAATTGCGAGCTGTTGGAGTGAAGCCGAGAAAGCAGGGAACTCGGAGAGGTGCGGAACAATACTAGTTGTGACTAGGTAGTTGGCCACCCGGGGTAGTTGGCCAGTGGGCCTATGCTCCTCAAATATGATGTTTCTTCACTGGCTGTGGGTTGTAAGTTGAAGAGGATGTTGAGACGCCCCTGCGAACAAAATTTGATTACATTTGGTCAAGCTGATGCTGTGCTGCGTCCGATTTTAGAACAGTTTGATGGGTAAAGCACGTGTTTTCTAGATCTCCCACGGAGCCAAATCGCTTCGTTCTTCATCAACTCTTGCTCGATTCACGACGTCTGGGCTCGTTCTACTCTGGCAATGTTTATCTTCAATATAGAGCATATTTTTTGGCCATTTGAACTTTCTCTATCCTGCTGTTCAGCAGAAGATATCCAAATCCATCGCAAATCACGCCAAAGGCATTCAGATGACCAACCATGTATCGAGCTAACGTGAATTGGTACATCCACTACATCTAAAGGCTGAACTCACACTATACCTAGATTATTTCAAAAAAAAAACCAGCCTCCATTACACATCCCTGACTGCGATATCAAGGACCTTGAATTAAAATATCCTGTTTTCGGATTCTGAAGGGTAGACATAAGCCCCATGCCTCCACCAAATATGGGACATACCCTTCCAAAAGCAGACATAGCCCGCAGTATGGCCAGAACTCGAGTGTTCTGCAGACTGCCGCTAAACTCCCGCACAACACTGCCTGCCCTCACACTGGAAAACGATAGCTTGCCCCTCGCTCCACCCAAAATGGGCGACCTCCCATCGATAGCCTATTAAGTTGCCGCTCTGTTCTGCGGTATAAAACCTGTGGCTGTATCTTGAGCATAGCCACCCATTTTGTACCACAAAACGGAGCAGCAAAAGGGTAGGGATCATGAGATCCAGGCGTGAATAGAGAATTTTGTGACGACACGCCGTCGACTTACTGGTAACCATTGATGGTGAGAGAGACAGCTAGTGGGGATGTTTATAACAATGGCCCGCAACAAGCACCCGCCGCAGCCGTGCTCCGCCCTTCTAGAACGTTCTGCCATGTGCCGTACAAATGTTCCTTTCTCCCCCCCTCCGTCTCACACGGCTGAATTACCAACGCTGACACTTTTCCAAGGCTTTCCCTCCCATGAATGACCCTGAAACTGGTGAGCGAGCTGCTCTTTTGCCGCATCAAAGCCCAGCGCAAAGTCCGCGAGTGCACTATCTCGACAAGCTCCGAACATCCCTTGTTCCGCTTGTAATCCTTCACCACGCCGCCGAACGCTTCGGGGCAACATCATAAGAGCGACACTCATCCCTGGCGTTGTGGGCATTCGTAGTGATAAATTATTCCTACTTCATGGGTGTGCTTTTCGCGATAGCGGGCCACTTCTCTGCCCTCGCTGCAGCCAAGAAGACTCGAAGAGCCTTCATTCTGGACAAACTGAAGCGCTTGGGGATCCCAGCACTTGTTTCGACGCTTCTTATCCAGCCTCTGGCTATTGTCCTCCTACGCCGCGCAGATCCATCCACTCTGCCACACATGTTACTAAACTACTTCAAGAACCTGCGTGGAGCATCTGGCCCTTACTGGTGAGCATAAGTAGCCCGATTTTGCATTTTTCTCCGCACCGATCGCCGCGTAAATAGGTGCATCGCCACACTACTGTTCTTTGATCTAACATACATCACCACCCGGACATGGCTTCCCTCGATCCCATTTCTGCCTCCCACCTCCAAAAAGCGCTTCCGCATCACGGCAGCAGTCTGGATTTCGCTCACCACAGCCTTTGCCTTCCTCGTCCGACTGTTCTTCCCCTTCGATATGGTCCTCCGCCCGCTGAATATCCTTCTTGCATTCACGCCGCAATGGGTCCTGGCATACATCGCCGGCACCTCTCTATCCGCCCTTCATCCCTACCTCCCTACCTCCCACCCCCTCCCGTCTCTCGCCCTCGCATACTCCACCTCCATTGGTTCCCTCCTAGCAATGGTCCGCATCCTCGGCTTCAACTACGCTTTCTTCGAGCCCGGAATCACCCACCCCGGCGCACTATTCTACATCCCCTGGAACGAGATCAGCTTCTACTTCATCGGCACGTCCCTCTACGCCGTCTTCCACACCTCGCAGTTCACGACGCGGCGCTGGGGAAACACGGCGCGCTATGCATACGGGGCGTACCTGGTGCATCTTCCCTTGGTCTTGGCGCTGCAGATTCTCGTTGACCGGAGCGTTGGGGAGGCACTCAGCGAGGTGGGTCAGGCGCTCGCGGTGGGCGCTTTCGGGATTGTCTTGAGCTGGACCGCGTCGTGGGGGCTCATTCGCCTTCCGGGCGTGCAGCGTGTTATTTGACACGAAACCATCAACAAGGGTACGTTATGCACGCAAAAATGGTACCAACCTGACAGTTTGTATTCATTCATTCGACAGCGTATGAACCGATGTCACTTGAACGGAACGAGAAAGTCAGGCCTAGCTTATTCTCGAAAAAAATCCGGCTTTGAATTCGTTGCTGCGTAAGTGAGGTTATACATCATATTTTTATATACCCCACTTGGAAACTATTGTAGCCCCCTGTCTGACGGTCATTTTGACCCCCATCACTCCACCCCCACTGTAGCAGCAGAATTGGCTTGTGCAAAAAATTTGCAGCCCCGAACCGGCCCGCTACGCAGAGCCCGATCAGTACCGCCGGGGTCCGTCCCCCCGGTTCTGAACTCCTAGATCTGTATGGGACCATCGGGGCTCACCCTCACAAAAAAATCGGATTTTTCGGCCTACCCCCTTGACCCCTGCATTCGATTCCATCCGCCGCCGCCAAACGCCGTCCGTTTGGCTTTCCCGCTGCTAAACACATTGAGTATCTACCCATTTTCTCCCAACAAATTCAGGAGCCCCATCTTCTCGATCCCCCCTTCCTGATGAGCCCACACACACCAAATTCCACCCATCCGTTCTGGCACGGCACACGAAATCCAGGGGCGGGCTGGAAATCTCGAGAATAGTTTTGCGCAGCCGGCATGAGCCATGCCGGCAATGTCAATGACGTGCCGAAAGACACCGCCGATCGACGCGCCCTTGCGCACGCCGCTCACCATTCCGCATACCACGTGCTGCGCAGACCCCTCTACAATCCCTGCGCAGCTGCGCAGACCAACTCCTCATTCCTGCGCAAATTCTGAGAAGGCCGGCAACTGCCGGTCTCTATCTGACGCGCCATTCGACCGCCGATCGACGCTGTTGCGCACGCCGCTCGCTACTCCGCATACAACGCGCGCGCGTAGTTACGCAGACCGCTCTCCACAGCTTCGCAGACCAACTCATTCCCGCGCAAATTCTGAGACGCCCGGCAACTGCCGGTCTCTATCTGACGCGCCATTCACGCCCATTCGACGCCCAGCTATGCCGACGCCTCCCCACTCCGGCCCACCAACCCCTCATCCTCGCGCAGCTCCGCACAAATTCCTCGCCACCGCAGCAACTCCCAGTAGCCATCCTACGTGCCAATCCCGTCTGATCCCGCCGCACGCCGAACCTCCGCGCAGGGCTACGCACGCGCGCCAACTCCAGCTACGCAGCCCATCTCCCTAACCCTGGGTGGCCCGGCAACCCCCGACGCGTCAGTTACGCAGTTTAAACTCTGGTTGTCTGGCATCACGCCGGGACGCCTGTGTACGTTTGTTTATCAGCTTCTTCCCCACAACATCCACCATCGCCGAGACGTCGTCCGCCTGTGCTGCTCCCTGCCGTCCACCCCCAAGGCTCCTTACGTCCTCTACTGCCTCATCCTCGTCCTTATCGACTACACTTACTCAAAACTCTGCACCAGCCCGCCGCTTCTGTGGATCAAACTCCGTCTCTGCCTGCGCTTCCGCCTCTCATCGTCCACATTCGATCGGCACCGTCCTGCAGTTCCCCCAATATACTCTAAACCATACCCACTCCCTTCTCCTTCTTCATTCTCCCCTGTACGCTCAAAACTCCGCCCTCTGCGCGCTTTTTGCTCTCGCCCGCCATTCTGCTCCCTTTCTGTGCTCCTGGCTTGGCCATACCCTATATCCACCCAGCGACGCCCTCGGACATGTCCCCTGGACGTATTACAACTCGAAATCCAGCCCAAGCTGCCTTTCTCATCCCGCCATTTGCGCACCAACGGAGCGTCTCAGTTCAGCGTCAGCCGCATCCTCCCACCGCCGTCATTCGCCGTCGGTTTTGTTTAAAAGGCGAGGGAGGAGTGTAAGCGAGAGGATAGAGCAGTTTTGGGAGCTACCGGGGGGTCCAGGTGCGCAACATACACATACATTCACGTTTTCACGATTTTTCTGACTAATCGCTCTGGCCCCGCGCCAATTCTACCCGGTTTGCTCTGAAATCGCTTCAGGTGAGTCGCCCTACATCGCCTCTCCATCCCAAGGTTTGGCGCCACGTTTTTACTGGCCCCAAAACGGCTCGTTCGTCCTCGTCTCCGCGTCGTTGCGCGTACCGCCACACTGGCGCGTCCCGATCGCTTCGCCGACGCCTTATCCGCATTTTGCGACCTCGAAAACGGTGGTACACCTATGGTCGCGCGATATCGGCTGCCTCGGTACGTTCGTATAATTTTATTTCGCTTCTTTTCGCACTAATCATGCCTCCCGCTTCCACCCATGACCCTCGATCCCGCCGATTCCGTTCGAACCTCTGGGGATGAGTTCTCATGAGATGATGGAATGGTGTTTGGCCGTACCGCGATGTCTAGGCGCCTGTTATTCCGATATATCCTCATTTTCTCGAGTTTTTTTGCAGAAACTCGTCTCGTCTTACCTTCAATCTCAGAGAAGGTGAGTATTCCCCTGTCCCCCGAATCTGCGTCATTTCTTTTACGGCATTCAAAGGCGCTTCCTCGTCACCATCTCTGCGTATCGCAGCACTCGCGGCCCGCGATGGTTATCCCAACGCCATATTTCGATTCAACCGCCCCGCAAAGGGTGATTCTTCTACCTATGCTGGATATCGGCCCCACAGGTACGTCTCTGTAATTTTATTCGCTTTTTTTTTGACCTGATTCCTCGTATACCTCTAGTCAGCCATGCATGCGTCTCTTTCAGATTCCTATTCTCTTAGCCTCTCCTTCATGCACACCTATTTACCTGATTCCTGTGTTGCATTGCCTCGACCGACCCCTGCGCCCCCACCCAGGCACCGGCAGCGGCGTGCTCAACTCAATGATGGTTACGGGTACCTTCTTTGGAGTCCCCGCGCGTCGTTGAGTTGACACGTACTCGTACTCGCTTATGCACCGAGTGCTTCCACTTGTAACCCTAGCCTATATCTGACTCCATCTATTTCCCAGGGAAATCCCTGGAAACTCGTCACCCTAACTATCTAATCCGACAACCTGGGGCCAGGTCGTCTTCTTTAAGGCCGCTGCTGCCTTAAAGCAACAAAATGTTTTAGCCAATCTTGTGGAATGTGTTTTTTTTTGTGTTTCTGGTTTGAATCAGTTCCAACCTGGCTTTTTTCTTGAATGGGCCTGATCTCGCACTCTTTTTTTTTTGCTTTTTCTTTCTTTTCATCTGAATTGGATCCAACCTGGCTTCTTTTCTGTTGCCCTTAGCCTTTTTTGCTACCCTACCCTTTTTTCTGTACCCTAAGCCCATTTTCATTACTCTAACCTCTTTTTCATTACTCTAGCTACCTTTTTGCTACCCTAACCTCTTTCTCTAACCGGTTTTTTTGGACTTCAACCTCTTTTGCTGCTCTAACCCATTTTGTCTGTACCCTAAGCCCTTTTTGCCACCCTAGCCCATTCTTTTGTACCCTTTGCCACCCTAACCCTTCTTTTTTGTACCCTAAGCTCTTTTTGCCGCCCTAACCCATTTTTTCTGTACCCTAAGCCCTATTTGGCACCCTAACCCATTCTTTTGTACCATAAGCCCTATTTGGCACCCTAACCCTATTTTTTGTACCCAAACCCTCAAATCTCTCCCAACCTGGCTTTTTTGGCTCCAACCTGTTTTTTTTTGTCGAATTGGGCAGCTGGGCTCCATTTTGCACTTTTTCTTTCTTTAACAGGTCTGTCAGACTATAGAAAATGATGAGGCTTCAAATTGCTCCCAGTCTGGCTGAAATCACTACTGAAATAGTGGTTTTACTCTTTCCTCAGCTTTCTTTACCAGAAGCACTGTTAAAGAAAAGAATCTCACAGTTGCCCGACATTACCCAGGCGTTTTTACAACCTGCTATTCATTTTCTTTAACATAAGGCTTGTCTTATAGAAACTCATTATGTATGAATTGCGTTAATACATGATGTGGCTGTGCTTGCCCTTTTATGGTAAATGCAAAAGGCATTCAAGGTAGGGATTGAACCCGCAACCTCCTGCTTTCCCCACTTCTGAAAAAAGAAGCATCATTAACCACTGGACCAAGCAACCACTATATGTAACAACTTTTGGTCCACCTGAGGTAATTAATTAATCTTGTCCCAATGTTACCCAAGCTGCCTTCCATCATTATAATACCAGCCTAGTTAGGGTGTTTACTTCCCACCTACACATATACCTAATTCATTTGGGTATCCAAATGAACCACACAGATAACTGGGTACACTGAATTAGTTTGTTCCACAGCAGGACCCATAACTCTAGGTACCTTAATCATTTCTGACCATATTTGTGGGCGAACAAAAAAGAAATTTTCACGCACTTCCAGTGTGATTCCGGCGAATGCCAACGCCTGCGCCACATTTGATAAGCCTCTCCGTATCCAATGTGGACCAGTGCGAATTATTTTAGAGGCGAACCATTGTGTTCCTACGGATTCCATTGTATTGTACTTACTGTTCTTGGTTCCGAAATTAGGGACCAGGTCTCCAAAACGCCTTTGTCTGTCCGTTCCTTTATTATTTTGGCTTAGTCATGATGGGATCAATTAAACCCCAAATGTATGCCTCTTCCTTTCTACTGTATTTACTGTATTTTTTTCAATAGAATGAATTATTTGGCCCATATTTTTTTTAACAGCGGCTTTTGAAACACATGCGAAATTGTGGATTATACGATGACACCATACTTTTCCATCCTTTCTATCTTTCACCACTCCCTTGAGAGCAGAAAACCCTTAGGATCAGCACTGCAATGAGGAACCAAGACTGCCCGGAGGGCTAATGTATCTGTCATTAATGGCTATATATGTACAGTGGGTGAATTTCCATTTAATTAATGTGGGCTTTGTACATTTTGGACCGCAATATGGCCCCATCTGGATCTGCTCATGAAAATGCCCTCAAGTCTTGAACATCCTCGACATATTTCCGACCATTGAGTATGCACAGATATTTTTAAATCGACGAGTCCAGCACTTCGCGGACCTCAGTGCTTCCTTGTGAGAAGAAAAAGACGTTGATACCACTGCATGCCCTCGGGAGGCTCAGCTTCGTGAGGAAAGTGGATGATTCCTGTAATCAACGATGGTTGTGTGCATTTTCTATAGGTTTTCTCTGGAGCTGATATGAGGATAAAAAATGAAAGGCTTCTGATGGCACGATCATACCCTCGGGAGGATTCGCACCTTCATCTCGAACTAGACAGTGGCGAACGACATCCTACCTAACGTGTCCAATCTGCCATTAATCAACCTCAGCTGGATTTGTGGGGGGGGGGACCGGTCAAGTGTGGCACTCCCTCTGGCGGTCCTCAATCTGGCGAAAATGTAATATTCTTTTTTTTTAAAAACCCCAAATGCAAAAAAGCATCTCATGTTCACTGCTTCCGTGCCGGAATAAAATGGGTTGATTATCACACATTGTCCTCGGGAGAATTCGACCATGTCTAGTAATATGCATGCCAAAAAGAGCAGCAATACCAAAAAAAAACCCTCATCATTTGTGATACAGACTATTTCAGCTGACGGCGCCAAGGAGTCCCTGTTGCATCCATCAAATTTATATCCCCTTCCAACAAAAGCTCTGCACGTGGAATCCAGTAACACAGTAACACTGCGAGATCATGTGTCTGCGAAATGTTCACGAGACAAGTTCCAATGGAGTGGACGACATAAACGCACTCTGACGCAGGCCATTTGATGGGATCCAATTCGATTCCACGGAGGGCAGGAAAGTGGGCGGCATACAGGATTTTGTTCCACTCAGCATCATCCTTCCCCTTGGAATGTCTGAGGGATATTCCGAATATGCTTTAGGAATAAATTTTAATGCGCGTCGTACAGATGCATAATAATCTTGCGCAGACAGCCATCACAAGCCATTCTGGTGACAAAGTGGCTTGTGCCCGGTGTCAGTGGAGTGTTTCAATTCAGGCTATGGAGTCACTGAACCTCAAATAATAGTTGATTTCACTTTAGTTCGGCCCCAAGTTGCTGTGAGTAAAATGGCTTGCACAAGCCATTTTGTCTGATGCCATTAAACGAGCGGGAGGGGGGCTCCTCCTGCTCAGCAGCCCATCCCTATGGACATTGACTCTGGGACCACATATTTCCTGTCTCCCAAAGCACACAAACGAAAGCAGGCCGGAGAAGACCCCTCCTCTCCGTCGAAAACAACTCCCCGGAAACGCCGTAAAATGGGTCAGCTCTGGTGCGTCCCTAAATTTCTCCCGTCTGTGATTAGCTTTTGCTTATTCAGAGTGTGTTCCCTGGAACTCCACAGAGTCTCAGGCCATTTTTATAAAAGTCTGCCGCTCGCACACAACACACATACCACCCGTCACACTCGTTTTATTCTCTCATCCCTCTTTCAATGACCACGCCTACCACAATCGGAGCTCGACACCACACAGTCGACACCGACGGCCAGAGCATCTACAGTTGCATAATCTCATCCCTCAGGGATCCCCAGACCAAGAAATTCAACTTGGCAGCGTACGAATTCCGTGAGACATTTGAGCGCAAGTTCGACGACGAAGGCAGATTCGGCCGATATGTCTCCGATGGCCACAAATTTACCGCCACTATTGTCGCCGAGGTCGGCTCCGAAAAGGAAGGATCCTGGTTCGCCGCTTATCCCAAGAACGCGCCACCTGCAAACAAACTGGTATGCCTTCCATCAGCCTAACCCTTGACTTTCTAAAATGTTACCATAGCCGCTTAACGAAACTCTTCATCTCACCGGATGGTGATCGCGGCTCGATCTCCGACAGCGGCGCCCGAAGAGATCGTGCGCAACTGGAATGATTCGTTGGCCACCGTGGATGGTGTGAGAGGAGTTGACGCTGATGACGAGGCCAACAATAACGAGGTAGTTGTCTTCATTCAATTAGCAGGTCCTTGTCGCTAATTCCTAACAGAAATTCCACAAAATCACGGAATGGGTCGTCAACGCCGACAGCAACTCGACCGAACCAGGAAATCTCATGATCTTACGCCTTCCACCGACCTATGAAGTAAACTATTTCTTACTTCTCATTGTCCTTGCTCAGCTGCTCAACAGAAACCCCGTGCCAAAGCTGAACGTTACCTCAGAGCGCTCAAGCGACTCCCAAACGCCGAGCTCGCGTTGTCAAATCAACGGCCACCCCAAAGAAGACCGAAGATGTCGACATGACTGCGAGTCTAACTGGTATGCTAAACAATGCCGGACCGTCACCTTGATTCTAATCTTACCAACCAGAACGACGGATCGGCGACACGTATGATCCCAACCTCCTCCCTGACCATCGTGGTCCATATTTCAATCATAAAGATGCGAAGCTCATCCAACGCGATATCCGTGACCACGACGACACACTCATTGCGCCCCACGAACTATACAGTCGTCTAACCGAAGGCACACTCTTTACTGCCCTAGTCTCCTTTGAAACCTACGTGTTCAGAGATGACTACAGGCCTAGCAAGGCACGTTGATCAATATGCTATATTTCAAGTCACTCACACCCATGCTCTAGGTTTATCATATTCACATTGAACGCCTGAAGGTCATCGACAGGGGTTACGGGATTCCTTGGCATCACCCGGCCCCTACGCTCCCATCGACACCGACTAAACGTGCCAGAGATCCAGACGCCGAAGCAAACAAGGCCGCCAATACGGCGTTCGAAAGCCTATCCCCGACCAAAAAATTGAAAGCCTTCACCTTCTAGTTCTAGTACACCAATCTACTTGCAGTAGTAATACATGGACACCTCGCTCTTTCACTCTAAAAATTCCAGAGTACAGTAGATACTTTATGCCCTCGCTTACTCTACAGTAGTTCAATTCAAAGCTTTCTGATTTCCGACTTGAGTATCGTAAATAAAATTGGCCCCAAAGGTAGCGGGCTGTGCCGCTTGTCGGCCTTACCGGACTTATAACCTAAATGCGAAGAGAAACAAGAATAATACCTCGGCAGTACAAGGAGGTGGAGTAGATTGGTAGCGCACCGTTTCGTAGCGTGAAAAGAGTCGCCTTGTGCGTCAGGGGCTCCGTTAGAGTCACTATATCGGCAGTCCCGATGGTTTCGACATCCACTGATTTGACAGACACGAACAGGCGGGTAGACATGATGAAAGGCTGTTGAGGCTCGGGATATGAGCCAGCATGACCACACCTATGAGAGGTCAGCGACGAACATGTTCCACGGTCCAGCGCCGCGTCATTGTATATTTTTATTTCTTCTTCTGTCGGCGAAACGGCGCGGTGATCCCAAATGATGTCCTTGAACGCAGACCAGCAAATAGAAACCACATTGATGTCGGTGACCCCAAGAGAAGCGGCAATAGTTTCCAATATCTGAGGATGAAGTACAGCTGGCGGGTTTCTTTTGTCCACCTGCTGGAACTCGATCGCAGGCCTGGCCAAAGACGCCATACGCAGGAACCTATTTAAGCCGTGGAACTTCAGAGCCGCCAGGTCTGGAAAGCGAAGCAGAGCGGCGGAAAGGTCTTGTAGATTCATCTGAATAGTTTGTGGTCGTAGTAGAAGGGACAGAAGACGACGGGACGCGTCCTCAGCGCCCGCGCGCGAGCCGGCTCACTGTCTGTATGTTGTTGGTGACCGCGAGCGTGCGTGCCATCACTTTGTCACACGGAATGAGATAATAATATTCGGCCCCACATCACATTTAACCGTCTACGCGCTTGTAAATAATAATGCCTAATGCATGTGTAGTGTATGTGCTGCTAAGGGACTTTTTTTGCGGCCTCTGTAGAGGAGTCCGCGTTGGCCGTCAAGTGCTTGATCTCCGCAAAGAGGGCCGCCCGCGTGGGGGAGAGGGGAAGACCTGTGCATTTGTCAATGGGAATAGAATAAATACGGCCGGGACGATGCAGACAGACGTGTTTGCCTCGTCTCGATATGAGACAACGCGGTTCCCCTGCCCGCAACGACGGACCGCGGAATATTCTACGAGAAATCCCACGCGGGCGCGCGCACCCAGTCAAGGAAAACAAGCGCGCCATCCGCAACGCAAGGAAAAAAAATACGGCGCAAAATATGTAGAAAGACACACCCGATTAAACCTAAATCGACTCCTCGCCTTTCTCACGACATCCGCCACTCCGCCACAGCGCTGACTGTTCTCTGTCTGTCCGGACGGGTAGCACGTGCACGCGTCGACGTGTATATCACAGACGTAGCAATTATCCTAGCAAATTCTCGTGAGCCGGTGTACATGGATGTCGTCGTAGCGTACCGATACCAGTCGACACCGAACTCGCCGTGGCCGTGGACGTGCAACCTGTGGACGTCGCTTCACCACGAAAAACCAACCTCACCTGGCATAAACCTCGCGCCCGGCGCGCCTGCTCCTCCTCGCCCCGCACCATCTCAGCGCCCATAATTTCGCAATCTGCGTCCCACTTTGCGTGTTCGACAACCCAGGAGGTGTTCTCTGCCCAGGCGGCGCGTTCTGCATCTTGCTGCACACGTTCGGCGTCGGGCGCGGTGTGCTGGGGTCCCACGTAGCTTGTCTTTGCATCAGTTCGCGTCCACGATATTCGGTCAGATCAGGCGCACCCGGTCATCGAATCCCGCCAACCTCCCCTCCGTATTTTCATTTTCGACACCCGCCTCAGCGCCTTTTCCGACTCAGCCTCAGCTCCCAGTCCCCGCCCCATACCCCAAACTCACTTCTCGCCTCCTGTGCGAGCGCGCGCCGCAAGTTCGGCGGATCGTCTTGCGCAGTGGCGAGCGTCGACTTGGAGGAGCGGAGAACAGAGTTGAGCGCGAAGAGCTCGATGCGCAAAGCGTTGTAGGGAGTACGGTGAGCGTTACGTCATTGTAGAGTAGATTATCCGTTCTCTTAACGAAATCTCTCGAATTCGTTTGTACATGTTTGGGCTTTTCCCCATATGTCTTTCTCCTTTACTTTTTCTCTGCTCGTCCTCTGTCCGTA
This sequence comes from Mycena rebaudengoi, assembly GCA_029282285.1. NCBI lineage: Eukaryota > Fungi > Basidiomycota > Agaricomycetes > Agaricales > Mycenaceae > Mycena > Mycena rebaudengoi. Next base: position 425,696 of record JARJCX010000118.1, on the reverse strand, counting down.
TCTGAATCTCTACAGCTTCTCCTGCTATTTTGGGCCTTGATCTAGCTAAAATGAATCTATTGATTAATATCTATCCCCATCTCCCCGAAATTGTGGTGCCTCGTGTTAAACTAGGCGCTGCGGCGGCTGCGCTGCCTGCGTATTTTCACTCAGACTTCTTTTGCACTGCCATATTGTCCCAAGTCGGCTGGATCTGCGCGCTGAGCTGCAGAAATGCTGTTCAAGATCCGGCCGCAGCTTCTTCATTTATATCCAGCATTTGATAACCCTTCGACCCTGTCTCCCCTTTACTTTCTCCCCACATGCTCACATCGTTTCGACAAGTGAACCTCGCTGAATGGTTTCAACGGTTTCTACTTTCCAGTTACTCTCCAATGGCTCACTGACACAATTTTATAGACAAATGGGTGAGCCCATGCCGAATCCCGACATCATTTGACCAAACCTCCGATGCCTGGTGCGCATTCACTTCACGATTCACGCCGTCATTCCTAATTGATCCAGCAGGAAAGTAGACAGTCCGGCGTCGAACACCAACGAATTTCTCCCCCGCCGTACCCATCCCTCTGTGCAACGGCAACCTGACACCTCTTACCCCGCTCCATCACTTCCTCTTCCCTCGCTCACAGCGCTGGACGGCGCTTCTCCGCTCGTCATCCCACAGCTCCATGCCGAGTTATACCCGCAGTCTAGAGTCGCATCCAGATTCGGTGTCGGACCAACGAGTTATCTATGAATTAAATCAGGTGAGCAAAGCCTTTAGAAAGCACTGGGATTTTCAGACTGATTGCTATTTCCTTTAAATGGATGACTGCAGATGAGCCCAGAATGCAAAGTTAAACTTTACCGTGCCGCTTTCATCGTGATTTCCCCCACTTACTCTCCATGTCTGTATTCGGTTCCCAGGCTCTTCAGCACGTCTGAAATCCCCAACACCGACTATTCAGTACGTCGTATTTGTCTCTGTGTGATACAAACTCCCATTACTCCTGCAGTCGACTTCCATCGATAATCGAATAATCGAACGCTCCTCGCATAACCAATTCAACTCCTTGGAACCGCATCGGCTCCTCACCTCTCACCAGCGCGCCATGTGCAGCCCGCGGATGCAATACGTACCAATAATGTGCCATAATCTGTAGCTAATAGTTGCAACTTTACCTTTCATCTTTTTCAATTTTTCATCGGTCTTAATCTTCTCAAACACATAAAAGTGCGTCTGTCTCATTGATTCATACACATCATGTCTCTCTGCCAAATATAAGTACCACTGACCATAACTTAATGAATGAAGTGAGGAAGCACAATGTCCAGACAGCTGCCCGGATGAGTCAGTCAGGAGTCAGGCTGGATCCAATGCCAGCTCGACACGTTGAAAGGTTCAATTCCTTTAATTTCCAAACACGATACCAGCTGACCGCCTCCTTTCACTGCGCATAACGCAGCCCGGATCTCGATGTTCTTTCGCACTGCCTCATGAATCATTGACATCTCGTGTTCACGCAGCCTCAATCTAAAATACACTCTTGATTTGTCTGCAGACTATCTCGGACCATGAATCCACACCCAAATCCGAGTTCGCAGATCGCCCAGTGTTAGAAGATCTCACGGCGTACAAACTGATTTCTCCCCCTCGAATTCAATCCCAATCTAAATGTAGAATCATTTGCCGGAGCGAAGCGAAGGCATTTCTTGTTTGCAGGGCATGGATATTGAGAGTGGAGCGTGTCGGTGGCGGCGGCGAAGGTAGTAGACAAGATGACGCCGCAAGCAGTGCAGAAGGGAGAGTCGTGAGCGGTGCGTCGTGCTGTGTGTACGTACTTTCGGTCTTGAGGCGCGTGACAGCTGGCAACTGCGGTAGGTAGGTAGGTAGGTAGCATTACACGGCACAGTCCAACTCATGAACGCCGGTTCCCAGGAATTATCCCAAGGGAGGCCTTGACCTCCCTCTTACTGTCAACTCACCTATTAGCTGTGGAGATATTGCGCTACGTCGATCACGCATTACCCAAAGTACCCCGCGCAGAACGTGTCTGTAGATTTTGTAAAACCGAAGTGGAAACCCCCGAGCATGCTTTGATCACCTGTGTCTTTTCGGACGCGCTCATAGATCTCCGCGAACAATTTCTCGGCAAACTCTTCAATGATTTACCTAACCTACGACATCAGATGGCTGAACTGTCCAACACGGAGTTCCTGAAAGCCATCATATATCCTAGATCTACCATTGCGCTGGTTGCTAAATTTGCTTACGATGTCCTCCAAACTTATTACGCCGTCCCCGTGTATCGTCTGAGTGAAGGCTGATTCACCCGTACTAACTTTTGCTTCTTTGTATTCCTCTAGTTTTACCGCGGCGTGTGGAAACATAGCGACCGCGAGCTTTAATTAGCAGGGTGCAGGGAGGTCCAGGGACGATAGTGTACTAGTGCCTGTACACTGGGATAATTCCTGGGAACCGGCGTTCATGAGTTGGACCGTGTGCGAGTTTGCCTTGCGAGGATATGCGCATGGAGTGCAGCATCGGTTATAGGGTGGGCGAGTCGGGCGGCGCGCTGGCGCAGGCAGTGAGACGTGCGGCGGCAGCGGGCGCGGTGCGTGAGCGGGCTTGGGAGCGTTGGCTACCCCGTTTCGTATCATCCATGCCGGTAGACGTAGCTGTAGTGGACGTAGACGTAGCGTGGTCGCCTGTTGCGGCGTAGGCAAGCTCCGCATCTCGGGGTCTTCACTGGCAAGTTGGCGCCGCTGGGTTGGCTTGGCATCGGGCGAGGCGTGCGGCGGGATAGGCGGAAAATCCCGCGCGCGGTATACATAGGTTCAGGTGAGTATACATGAAGTGGATTGGGTGAATGGATGCGCAGTGAGGCGTATACGGCCGCGTACCTGGCGCCTGCTGTGGACTATGAGAGTGAGAGGTTCTGTTGGGTATGCTGAGGGAATTCATCAGGCGATTGGGGGGCGTACGGCGGGATGCAAGGTTCGAGCAACGAGGGACGTGTGATTGAGTCAGTGTGAAGAGATCGACGCGTCGGCACGTGCGGGGCATAACAAAGCACAACAACGCGCGTGGGTGCGCAGAGTGTACTGCTGCCTCTCGCTCCATTAACGGGTGGCTGCGTAAACTTCCTCCATCTGCACCAATAAATAAAAGATGGAAGAAACATAGGCCCAGCATCGTTGAGACCACAATTGAATATTTCTTCTCACAACTCGGGGCGGGCTTCATTACTAAGAGGCACAGGATCATCCCGTTACCATCCCTTATTATATTTACAGAGCCATACCTAATATAAATAGAGGGAAAAATCAATCAAAGCCCCATCTTTTGACGCATGGCTCAGACCCGAATAGAACAAGCAACATTCTCCTAGCACCTTCGAACCATGCACATGTTGGGACGAAACTCGAAACTATCTCGCTACCGAGCCCTCTTCAGATCATATCGAGCCTGCGTTCATCTCACTCAAAAAATTCAGGTAACCGTACTTGATAAATGTCTCCTAAATGCATGAGAGAGGGCCGAGTCCATCAGGCATATTCTCGTGCACATGGAACCTTAAACTGCACTTGTCTTCAGTTTCTCCAACTGGGAGAAAAGATGAGAATATTTCCCATTCTGAAAGGCGCAAACCCGAGTCAAGGACGGCTCTGCTACTGAGCACTATTGTTGCCGTTCTAGAGTTTTTCCACACATCCAAATTTAACTCGTTTCACTGTGCACCCAGTACGATCCGGATTAAACTTGCCTCTTTCTCCTCAACCCTCAGGGTAATTTGGCTATGGAGAAAAAATGCCCCGTATGAATGAAGATTTCGAATGGCTCAGACCCGAGTACTTTTTCCCCCGTATCCGCGAAATTAATCACGGAGCATTGGAACCGGGGCCATCCCACCGCCACACCTTGTTGAATTTATATTTACGTTGCCTCTCTCAAATTAATGGCCAGCGGAATATTGTGCTGGGCGCGGAGGGAGGACTCAGGAGTGGGTTAATGGTCTGTTCTTCTCCCTTTCCTTCCGCATTGTTTTTGCATTGCGGATTGTGCGCCTTTTTTCTTAGCTTGGACTACGCGCGTTTGGGTTGATTCCTAGAATGCTCAGCGGCGCGTCGGCCACCGAACTGCGTATGGGAAAGGCAAACGCGCTGTCTCGTCTCGAGACAAGACATGTGCGTCTGTCTGTATTTATTCAGTTCTCACCGATAAATTACATGCACGAGTCTCCCAGCATCGTCGATCCCGAGAACTGAAAACAAGGGGCAGGTTTTTTTTTGATATGTGATTTCCTTTGGATGTGCAGTACATCCAGTACAATAATTTGTTCGGCAATTGTACTGACTGGTTACGAGTCTACGCCCCACCGTCCGCGCAGCCCGCATCTTCCGCTGTATCATCGATGCGCCACTCATCCACCATAGGCATGTTCTGGGGTGGGGTAAAGCGGTTTTAACGCATCCTTAGCACTGCAAGTTCCGACTCAGAAAAAGCACAGTTGGGATATGTAGATAAACAATTCGTGAGATTGCATACAACAAGTACATAAAAACTCAGGACGCCCTCCCTCCCTGAAAGTGCACCTGCTTGCGCACCGTGCCGACCGTCGTAACAATTATCACCATCAGCCCAGTCATCATGCTAATAATAAAAAACTAATAACACCTTTGTCGCAAACCGCAACAACTTGAGCGACTCGTTCAGGTGCACCGCGAGATAGGAGAGATTCAGCACCATTTTTAAATATATATTGTCCAACACGAATCAGCAACCCTGTTGCATCATAATTCTGTGAAAAAAGACGCACCAACGTCTTCGAAATCGCGCCAGCTGGGTCCTGCAGGAGGTAAATCAACTGTTGATTGTGTAATCGGTCCTCATTTTTATTTACGCACAACGGTTACTTCTGCAGCCGTCGAGATCTTGTTCACGAAACTCGTGACATCTCTGGAAGAAACCCACAACAGGTCAGAAGACACCCAGTCGCTTGACGTCCCCGTCTACAGCCTTCATTACTATCACAGACGGTAGATTATCATCCTGTTCAAACACCTAGCCGCTGGCTTCCTAATCTTACACTCGCAAGTGAATTCCACTACCTCCAGAGTCTATGCCGATACAGTTCCTTAGTGCGCGTTACGCACAGCGTCTGCTCGCAACAGATACTATTCCCCTTCTTGCTCTTCCTCGATGCATTGAGACTAAAAGTTAGGCGCCAACCAAGCGCCAGCGACTCTGAAGCCTCTGTATCAGCGGTGCTAAACCAATACCAAACACCCTTGTGACACTTCCGAATATCCTACCAATCTCCAAGTACCGATATCCATCACCCTCAATTTCTAATATGTTGTGTTATAACTCGGGAGAGTGCACCACTTCTTTCTCGCAGCATCACAGTACGGTTTCTGGAGCAACGTATACAGCTACTAGATTGAGCAGGAGAGAGGCCGGAAATTCCATACCAAATAATATGTACGACATAAGTTCGCTCCAAGATTGGCGCCTCCAAAAAATTGATCACTTTGTCTGTATGAATGTTTACATCAGTCAGAACGGAGGGTTTATTTTTAGTGACGCTTTTACTATTTAATGAGAAAGATTTTTTTCTGACGATTTGCTCCCCCTAGCTATTGTCATGTTGCGCCTCCATCTCCTCGTTTCCGCTCTCTTTTCTGTCTGGGGATGCGTGCATGCCCAGTCAAATGACTCTCTAGAATTCTTTCATATCGCAGCAGGTCCTCACTACGGAATCTACGACCTTTTCATACTCCTGGCTTAGAGAGGTTACACATAATGCTTGTCTTCTTGCACATTGCGTGAATCCACTACCTAATCTTCATACGACCTTCCACACCCTTTTAATGTCTCATTCGAACTGATGGTCGGGAAAAGCTGAAGGTACGAACGGGAGAGTCCTCGCAACACGACATAGCATGAGATTTCGACTGCATAGATAATGGGAACGAAGTGGCAGACATCATAGGTGCGAATACCTCGTAAGCCCCTTGTGCAAGCTGATGATCTATTCAACTCAGAGATCGAATCCTCCCCAAACTTGGCTGATTTATTTGGTTGGCGAGTACACGCGGGCAGTGAGCTTTTTTCCTGCAAGAAACGCAAATTTCCTTACGCTGGTGGCAGACAACCCCCGGCGACTACCACATCCGCATGAATGCCACGATCTACGATTCGCTCAAAACCCGACCAGGTGCCACTGAGGGCGATCCGATTGGTCCCTTCACCCAGCGCTCGAAGTCCTTCTCCATTGCCCTGAACAAGCCCTTCGAGTGCACGGTCCCTGAGTGGGAGCTAGTGCGCAGCGTGTCCGATACAGCTCCCCCCCCCTCCGCGTGGACTAGCCTAATGGAGCCGCAATTCACAGATTATTCCCACTGGACCCGCCAAGTCCGACGCACTGTAACATGCGGAGTCCCTCGAGCTGTGCAAAAAACACGAATTGGGCTAGTGGAGATAAGGAGCCCAGTCGCATGAGTAGCTTTTGAGGATTTGTGGAACGACACGTTTGCAGCAGTCAGCCATACCGCGGCCACGCGTGTCCTGTTTGATCGGATAAAACCGAGCATTCCAGTCTTCTTTCTGTGCCACCCTTTATTCACTCCGCTCTTGCCTGTCGTCTCACACTATGGTTCTTGGATTCCCAATCAAACTGCACTTCTGTCGCGGCTGTGGCGTATCTCCGTTGCTGATGGTTATCAACAAAACTCACTTCCGTTGCTCTTGGATTCCCGTCGTCAAACCTTGCTCTTAGTTTTTTCCCCAGATCTCTCTCATTTACCTGAAGATGTGGTTTCAAGAGCACTCCGCCGATTGGGATCTTATGAACATTATCTCATTTCAATAGGTTATACCCTCTTAACACTCCCGTAACTCGATTTCACGTTCAGTCTTTGAATGCGTCAATACATTTATTTTCCCCATTTGTCGGAGCGAAAGGGGAGTCACGTCTTGTTAGCTGTTGAGCTTCTCTGTCCCGCGACACTGCCATGCTCTACAGCATCTGACGACGTGCAGCCCGCAGAGCGCTGCGTATAGCTGTTCAAAATCTGAACCACTTCCGAATAGTCACACTACGTCGCGTTCTATTTATGGCACGATTTTCTGCTTTTTCAAAAGCAAGGCGTGTCTCCGCTTCGCTCTGGCAAATGGGGAAAATAAATGTATTGGTGCATTCAAAGACTGAACGTGAAAATCGAATTACGGGAGTGTTAAGAAGGTATAACCTATTGAAATGAAATAATGTTCATAAGATCCCAATCGGCGGAGTGCTCTTGAAACCACATCTTCAGGTAAATGAGAGAGATCTGGGGAAAAAACTAAGAGCAAGGTTTGACGACGGGAATCCAAGAGCAACGGAAGTGAGTTTTGTTGATAACCATCAGCAACGGAGATACGCCACAGCCGCGACAGAAGTGCAGTTTGATTGGGAATCCAAGAACCATAGTGTGAGACGACAGACAAGAGCGGAGTGAATAAAGGGTGGCACAGAAAGCAGACTGGAATGCTGGTTTTTATCCGATCAAACGGACATACTGTAATATTAAAATCTCCGACAGTAACGCATCGCGGTGGGGTCGGTGTCGAAAAATGGTCGGTTGTCACAGGTCACGGGGGTGTGTGTCGAATTGGGTTTATGGTTTGCAAAAAGCCTCAGAAAACGCTAATTATGGGCTCAAAGAATCGCTAAAAATCTCCTCAACTCGTCTACATGCACACAAACACCATTTTCCCTGTCGCAGGATGGGAAGTGCTACTGGGAGTTGGTGGAATGAGATGAAATCCCATATGGGCAGGTCTGATGGTGGAATGAGGCGAGATTGTAGGTCAGGAGGAATACCCAAGTGAGGATTCATCGTCGCCGAGTGCAAAAAGCACCATTGAACGATTTCAACCTTCTGAAAGGCCGCACCGTTTTGAGGGATTGTCGAAAATTTCACCAATGTCACAGTCCTCCCGGACAGGTGTCAGATTGTCGAATTAGTTCAAGTGGTCACGCGTCACACCCCCTGTCGAATTGAATTTGATATTACAGTACGTGGCCGAAGTATGGCTGACTGTGGCAAACATGTCGTTCTACAAATTCTCAAAAAGCTACTCATGCGACTGGGCTCCTTACCTCCACTAGCCCAATTCGTGTTTTTTTGCACAGCTCGAGGTGACTCCGCATGTTACAGTGCGTCGGAATTGGTCGGGCCAGTGGGAATAATCTGATTGTATGGGAATGAATTGCAGCCTCGAGGCATGCGAAGGCGGTGGGGCCGGGGCTCGTTGAGACTGCGTGTGGGTAATTTGACATTGAGGGATGAGTAGGAAGAGGGAGCGAGAGAAGGGGATAACCTCGATGGAGATAAAACCAAGGAGATGCAAAGAATCGCGAAGCATTTGCTTAAAGAACGGTTAATAACTAATGATGTTCATCAGAGAACTTGCCATAAGTAGGGGCCTTACTGGCGCTCAACATCTAGCTTCCCTGCCTCACCACCATGGCCGACGCCTCTCACTCGGAACCTGTGGGCTACTCCAACGGTATTCATGCGGGTGAAGAATTTACCTCTGAATCCACGATCAATGACTCCGAAGCCGGCCCGTACGTCCTTAATACACACCGCTCAGGAAATGGCTCACGACGCTTAATCTAGATACACGGGCGCTTTTTTCCCCAGCTCGCAGAACCTGGTCATCTCCGGCGGACGTTTTCACGAGCAATATCAATCAAGCTTCTCCAAGTCTCCCTTCAAGTAGGCTAAGCGACTGATGTTTAGAAAGAGAAACAGCGACAAACTTACATTTGCTTAGACTTTCGAATGCTTCCCCTGGGGGACATAGATTTGCAGAAGGAAATACGGGTGGATAATGCATCCGGCATTATTGGTCGCCGACGTGGTCAAGGATTTGTGCGCCGGATGTACTCTGCCAAAATTGATGGAAGAAAGTCAACGATGACCGTGGTGCTGTACCAGGGGGACAACGCAGAGGATGTATGTTGCCTCATCCTTCTACACTACTATGCTTCATTATCTTCGCAGGAATGGCGGGACGATACATCGAAACTCTCAGGGCTTCGGTGACTCATGCAGCCACCATCATTCACAGCTGGTTTAAATTCGAATTCCAGACATCCCAATCTTGTTCAAATCTATGGTGCAGCGAATTCCTGTGGTGTGTATGCTACAGTCATTCACGATGGTTCGTCCCTCTTCCATGCGAAGTCATGAAGATTTAAATTGCATTAGATCTGATTACCATTCGACCATTTTCTGAACCTCCACCGCGATTCATCTATCATAACTGTATATATGTTGGCATTCTGTGTAGGTCAGCTTCTCCCTTTCTATCTGATTGATATTGAATTTCTTTGAGTATACGGAATGGCAGGTAAGAAATCTGAATCGTTGTGGCCGCTGACTGATTCTGGCGCAGGAGGCACGCAGTTATTTGAACTCCGTTTTCGTCGTGGTGAGTTGTGTGCTGAAGCGGCCACCGATTTGCGTGTCTGCAGTTCTCATGAATGGTTATAGGATTCTTGGAACGCAACATATTGGATACGTCGCGCAAGTGGCCGGCTCTGCGCAGACTTCAGCCCCAACAACAGTGCCCCGGATATTACTCGGTCATCCCTCTATCACCCGATGACTTAATTTCCCTCAATCGTCCGATTGAGGAGGGCACTATCATCTCTTTGCTAACGTTAGAGCAGTATCATTGGACATTGTACTACCACCTATCGACAGAGTCTCCGAGCGTTTCAATTTCCCCGGAGGAAACGGTCAAACTCGGTTCGGTGATATCCTGGTCCGCGAGCACTGGACTGGACAGGCTGGTGGAGATTGCATTCTTACCTGAAGTCGACGTGGACTACCGTCCTGCCTGGTCTTCTGTTGTGGTGGGAGTGGAGTTGGTGGATGGCTGGAGCCGGTATTTGATCTGTCTTCAAATCATTAATTGCACTGAGGGCGATGTTTGCCCAAAGTTATAATTCCTCTCAAATATTGAGCCGCAACTTCAAGTTCAACCAGACCATCTACTGTTCGAATAATGATTCTTGGCTCAGCCAGGCAAATCACTTTTTCAGTTGCGTGCAGATCACATCTGACCACAGCGACTATGGTGCGTCTGAAAGAATTGGACCCTGATAATTCAATTGACCTCTGGACACAGGTTTTGTAGCTGAGGTTCGGTTCGAGATCACAATTGAAGAGACCGAACAAACCCCACCCGAAGGCTACCTCTTTCTCTGTCCTCGCGCAAATTTTAAAACTGGTCCAAATTCGTTCCGCTGGCCAGCCTGTCCAGCTTACTGGTCCCTCGATCCTTTTGGTGACGAACGTCTCAGCGCGGAGGATGCAGAAAATCAGGGATTCCCCTCCATAGAACTGACTTCGAGGATGTGGGGACGATCCTGGGATGCAAGTATTTACGCTGGACTCCGTCAATTCCACCAGGACAAAGGTTTCGATCCAGATAGCCAGAACGTCGCTCGGCATCTCGGGCATAAGCTGTTCCAGGTGGTCAGCAATCATGACCTTCCATTTGTATACGGTACGCTTTCCATCTCGAACATGTAATTCCTTGTGGTGATCCTGATGATGGACAGTTGAAGATACCTTGTGCAGTGAAGCCGAAGAGTCTGGCGATGAGGAATTCGAAGGCCTCACCAACGAAGAGCTCAACGAACCAGCCCACGAGAAAAATGGTCTGTAACATGAAAGGAATTGTGTCGAGTTTCTTTGCACTGATCGTGACTCGAAGATCCAAACGATGAGGAGTTCGAAGTTTCCACCAACAAAGAGCGAGACAACCCAGCCCACGATAAATATGGTGCGTGTGATGCCAGAATATTATATCGACTTTCTCACTCTGACCCAACAGCGCCTGATGTCGAGGAAGCTGGAGTGTCGTTCAGCTTGGAGGACGCGGAAATGGCTCTGCCCTCCCTGATCTGGAAATTATTGATGATTGTGAAACTGTCTCTCATGATGTTCCTCGCATCATGGTGGTTACACGACTTCACATTGGAGGTCTAAAACTAGCCTCAATGTAGACTTCAGTAGGGTTTGAAGAGACGGATGTAATTTAGCACTCGGTGCACTTGGCACAGATCTACCATGAATAATGACAATTTTCTGGATGAACTGGCTCCCATCTTGTGGGTGAGTGAGATTGATGAAGAAACTGGTTGTTTCTCCGACTGGCCTCTGTTGCCGCAACTCTCGGACATATTTAAATCCAAGGATGGGCCAATTGGTGAAAAGTTCAGGGCATTCTGGGTGTGTTGTAGACTCATACACATTTATGTAACAGGGAGCTTTGAAACCTCAATTATATCTACAATTACTCCTGAAGATCGGGTAAAAGGTCCCCTGCCAAGCTCAGTGTTGGCATCGACTAGGGTCAAGCCACTTGGCACCTGTTTTATGATTCAACCGTTTATCCGAGTTTCATCAAACCACTCAAAATCTTCGTCTACTTACCCATAGTTGTAGGATATATGCGAATCTCCGCATATTTTGAAATTGTTCTCCGTTTGACCCCTGGGTCAAAGTGATTAAACTCCGGTCAATGCCAACCCTGGCCAAACTCCTGTCGCTTTTGAGGTAAGCAGAGGTAATATGCTACACACTTGGGTTGAAGTTTGGAAAATGAAACACAGATCTGGACAGAAAAAACAGTATACGTGCATTTTGATTCAATGTCCGATTTGAGTTTTTCCGGCCAGCACCCACTGCATTGCGTCGCCCCGCAGGCGAAGTTGGTTTACCTGGGTTTACGTCTGCCTACGTTTGCCGACCCACATTTATGAGCCTGAGCACCACTGAAGAATGTGTCGCAAGAAAGTGTGAGTTCTCGCTACTTTTATTCAGCCACATCAAGATCCCCCTACATTTATTGACGAGTTTGTGATCCCGCCACATACACTTTCTGATCAAGATCCATATACATTTTCGTGTGTTCCTATACATACATATTAGAAAAGTGGTCTCTTGCTACATTTTTTGACTGGAGGGGAAAAATTCTCTGCTCGCTATTTTACCCCTCTTTGCACATCCTAAGCTTTTCAAACTCAGCCCGGATATCACCGGCAGCTCCCAACGGCTCCGAACTCAGGCGAAGTGCCGGAGAGTGAATAAAGGAACCCCTTTCCCTAACTTGGAACTTTACTTACGCGCCAACTTAACCGCGTCGAACTTGACTTGACTTGACGTGACTTTTCCCACGCGTGGTAAATTCAACTTTTACTTGCACGGTTAGGTGAATTGCCTTCCCTATTTATTGTACCCGTAGCATACATAGGGATGTGGTGTATGTAGCAGACCCGTCTAGTATCACTCGTTTGTTTTTTATAATCGTCGGGTTAACTTTGGTACTAACATTTGCAAAGATACCTTCAATCCAATAAATGGACGCACTTCCCCTTGGACCTTCACAGATCCCGCAGCTGGTAATCGGTGGCGTGTACTGGCCAAGGGTTCTCGCGTTGTTGCCTTCCCAATGTGGCTTTACTGCGACGATACCTCAGGCAATCTGTCAAAAAAATGGAATGAACACAACAGTTTCCTTTTCACACCAGCAGGTCTCCCCTGAGAGCAGTCCCAGAAAGAATTTAATATACACTTCCTTTCGACTTCCGACTTAGCTCCGCCATTGGAGATGCTTGATGGCATATTGGATCAACTCGAGTGTGTCTCTTTTTCTCTGGCAAGAATATATTCTGAACAACTCCGCATAGAGAAGCTCAGGAACACAGAACTTGGGCATGGGACAGCGAACTTGCTGAGCTTGTCCTTGTAATTCCTATGGTACTTGCTTTGCTGGGTGATAACCCTATACAGAGTGAGTTCGCATGCCACATCGGTCTGCGGGGCAAGTACTTTTGTCGGGCGTGCTGGGTTAAAGGCACAGACAAAGATGATGACCCAATTGGGGGCAAGGATGCGCCACTCCCTGGAGAGACAAGCGATGGTGAAGGCCAGGTTGAGACTGACGCAAGCAGCCAAGCAAGCGAGACCTCCGACGATGTGTCCACAACCACCACACAAAAACCAAAGGCGGTCGTGGCAGGAAGATCAAGGAGAGCCTCGCGCAAATGATCGCCCGCGCAAATAATTTTGTCAAGGTAATTCTGAGCTCACTGCATTATTAGCTGCTTGAAAACCGCTGATGTTTCCATAGATTGGAAAGCTACGGAACAAGAAGGAGACGACTGCTCAGTTGCGCTCTTTCTTTGATGAAGCCTCCACTTTAATACGAAGACAAAGGTCAAGGCGATGCGCACGGGTTCCGGCATCAAGGACACCTCTCAACTGGTGTTCCTTGAAAAACTTTTTGACTCGTATAAAGGCAAGACTGGGAAGAAGCAGAAGGAGGCTGCTCTCAAGGCCACACTGGACAGTCTTCCTGAAGTCACAACCAGCCCCGTTTGGCGCATCAAAGGAATCTCTCGCTCTTATTTAACCGCCCGAAATTTCTGATTCTTTTGAGTCCAGGCTTGGATCCACATACAGATACTCCTGTCGAGATATTGCATGTCATTCTCTTGGGCTTCGTCAAGTACCTCTGGCGGGACCTTGTCCAAAACCAACTCAAGAACAACACTGAGCAGAAGGCTCTTTTGGAAACTCGCCTCAATTCTTTTGATGTGAAAGGGCTGGGGATCTCTCCGCTGGCCAGGCACACATTGGTACAGTACTTGGGTTCCCTGACTGGCAGAGACTTTCGAGCCATTGCGCAGGCAGCCCCTTTCATGGTCTATGATTTGGTATCAAAGGATTGCCTTGCTACTTGGGTTGCGCTCTCAAAATTGGTACCCCTCATCTGGCAGCCAAAAATTGAGGTTCATGCAGAAACAAGCAGTTACCGAGCTACTTGCCGGGTAGTTGACATCATCGAAGACTCAGGTGGGGAGGGTCGGGCCTGCTTGCGCGCGAGGTCGGCGAGTCGATGCGTAGATCGTGGTGGTGCCAGTGGAAGAAGATGGGCGGAGCAGGCTGTGCTGATCTGTTTTGTTTTTGAGCATGATGGGCATAGGTGTCCGGTGTCTAATTGTTTTGCTGTGCACACTCGTATATGGTGCAGAAGCTGTATATATCACCGGAATTTTGGCGCGAGTATTAAGCGGAAAATGTTGGACTTTTACAAGATGTGTAGCCGATGTATCATCTCGTAAATGCATCGATTTCATACGGCAGTGTTACACAGACTTGGCTATCGTTTGGTAGCTGCAGGCTCATAATATGAGCGAGACACGCGAACAGCCCACCTGCTGTGTACAGTTGAAAACACGCCAATGATTTGTTATTTTTGTATTGGCGTCCAAAAACTTCCATTCATTTGAATAGACAAAATATATTCGTGTCAGCCCCTCCGCGTGCAGGTACAAGCCTTTTGTTCCTAAGTAAATTCGGGCCCATTGAATAACAAAATAGGATGTGGATGTCAGCTCACACCCGAGGTGTTGACCCAATTGAATAACTCGACTGTGGGCACTATCATTGAATTAAACTTACGGAATACAATAATGAACGCACCAGATTTATTTCCCAGCGCAACCTAAACTTGGGCGAACTGGGAAGTTGAACCCGGTTTGATGCCACCGCAGTTTGAACTTCGAAGGCAGTAGGACTTAGAAAGCAATGAGTAAAAAAGGGGGAAAAAAAGAACCTCTTTGATGGGACGGCGACAGATTTAGAAAATGAGCCCGCAGGTTCATCAGGGAAGACTGGGCCGGATGAAGGTGATACTCTAGTTTACTTCGCAGAGCACAAAGTGGTGGAGGAGTTGCATATGTGGAATTATGGCCCTGAATTCGTGCGTGCGGGTATCAGATTAGGTCCAATTTGACACGCAGAATGCGAAGCGACGGTAGGAAATACGGGGAGAAGGGGCACACAAACATATATGGCGGTGAGGGTATCTGGAAAGGCTTCCGGACTCGTGAGACGGGATTAGGTTAACTTTTTTGTGGCAGCGCGGATACGCTGAGAAACGAGAGAGGGATCTCCAGTTTCATTCGGAGGAAATGGACCGAAGAAGATTATATACAACCGCAAAAATAAGAGCGAGATACGGAAGATAATCGACGATGGACATCCGCTGTCCAGTCGCGGTCGATGTTCGATGTGCGCTGTTGCGCAGCACTTCATGCCTCGGAAATCGACGTAACTTCGGGCTTCAGGATTTGAAACCGACGCCGTTGTACCAGGATAACGGTTTGTAGAAGTGCTAGCGGAGGCTTTGAAGTCTGGCTAGAGTTAAGGCGGTTTCAACTCAATGTTTAACTCAGGCGACAGACAGAGTTCTGATGGAGATGAGTGTCGGGCCTGACGAACATTTGCGAATATAGTTGCAAAGGGGTCCGTATTCAGAAGGCGAATGATAGTATCACAGGAATGCCATGGAATTTGATAGACAACTGGTGGATTGTGGCGGCACGCAGTGGATATAAGTGAGATGCGTAGTTATGCAGGGTGAAGTGAGGAGAGCGTGAGGATGGCGTTGGATGAGCAGAAACACAAGCGAGATTGATGTGTTCCGTGAGCGGGAATGGAATTACGTGCGGAGTTGAAGGACGAGGAGTGGTCGGAACGCAACGAGG
Organism: Mycena rebaudengoi; assembly: GCA_029282285.1. Taxonomy (NCBI): domain Eukaryota; kingdom Fungi; phylum Basidiomycota; class Agaricomycetes; order Agaricales; family Mycenaceae; genus Mycena; species Mycena rebaudengoi. The sequence goes on along the minus strand of JARJCX010000118.1, from coordinate 410,094 downwards.
AAGAATTTGCGGAATTAATGATAATAAGAGACGACCCTGGCTTTAAGCGAGCACCCTGTAATTCAAAAGCCCAGTGGCAGAATTTGAAGACGAGAGCGCCGATAACGGATATGCAGTTTATCCCAAATTTAAATTTGGCAAAGAAATAAATCGTGAGAGGTGTTATTTTGGTTGTCGTCGTCGATTTTCGAGAGTTGTGAGGACTGGGAAACATCCTTGTATTTATTTTCTGGAGAGGCATCGCGACGCGGGAGTCGAGATTAGCTTCGAGAAGTTTGTCATCAAGCGAGTTGGTTTGGAGCACGGGTGAAGGTTGCGCGAGCGGCAGTGGTCGGCGCCGCCGGCATTCTGCACGATGTCGATATTCCGTGGAGGAGGGAAGGCTGCTCTTCTACCATGTAAGCCTTTTATCATTTTGGGCTTCTTACGCAGGCGGACCGAAGATCCTCGAAACTGGATGCGAGTCTGCACAAATCCGAGCTTCCTTGCCGCTCCCGCCACTTGCAGGCCGTTCCCGGCAAGTGGCTGAAGCTCGAAATCAAGCAGAATTCACCGCAGCATGTCGTAACTAGACCCTTAACGGTTCCCAGAACGCCGTTTTCCGACTCAAAGGCTCTCATTCTCTTCTCGTCTCCGGAGTCCGAGTTGTCTTGACACCCCCCCCCCCTCGCCATATGAAAACTTCTCTGCCTGACACTCGGTCAATCTGGGTGTTGCTATTGCACTCAAGCCACTTTTCTTCAGTTGTAGCTGGAGTCATCTTTAATAACCTATGCGCCGTCCGGTAGGCCACACAGTTGCCAATTCCTGCAGTTCCTCAACGAAATAACAACCTTTCTACCGCATGATGCATCTCAATTGTTCTCTCTCTTGGGATCTCCGCTGCAATGTTTTACCCAGCTCTCTGTTGAATTTTCTCTCCTGTATCCGCAGTCCGTTCCGCCATATCACAGTCATTACAATAGTATATTCTCCTTCTTCGCACTTGACACGTACCGATATCGATCAAATTATCAATGCCTCGCCTCGAGGGCGTGATGTTTGGCCATCAGCGTCGGAATGGGACAGCTCCAAACAAAGGGCAAACAAAGCATCACTAGCGCTCGCCTGCTTCCTGCCTCCAACTGTATATGGGAACGCTGGCTATCTTTTTACTCCTGCCCCCAGCACGAATACGGAGCTATTTCGACTGCTACTACCCGCGAGCCAGTTTCCGCCGAGAAGAATATGGACCCCGAGGCGTTCGGCACGCACCGACATGGTCAGTCGAATTCTCGATGTCTGATGCTCCATTCTCGCATTTTGTCTTTCCTCCTACTTTTCTTCTTGGTCTCTCCCCGAACTATTCCGCTTTAGGCGCGTACCGCATGGTCATATTGTGCTCCGCTCATGTCTGTCAGTATCTGGGCGCCGTCCTCGCTAGTGGCGCGCTGGCTACTTCCACCAGCTATCTACCTGCGTCGGGTGGCGCCGGCTCCCCTTTACTCTACTCCTCCTTCCCGCGCTTGCCTTTGATATTCTTCTTCATCTGCCATCTATGCCATCCCTCCCTGCTCCTGCCCGCTTTCGCTACCCCCCTATTCTCGGACCTATCTCGGAGCGTCACTCTTGCCCTTCTCCCCCCTGCTCCTCTACTGGACCTATTCCCCTTCTCTTCCCCACTTTTGACCTCTTTCTCCTCTTCTCACGACATCCCTCCCATTCAATCCTTCGGCCGTCGTGTGCTGTGCGCGCCATCCTCGCTTACCTTCTGTTGCGCGCCAGGTGTGCCGTTCCCTACGTGATCCAGGGCTGGGCTTTCGGCGAAAAACGCGCACGGCCCAGGTCCATGCTCGGCTGCGTAGCGCACCCCAGCCGTGTCTGTCGCGTACGCGGGGATCGGCTCGCGGGTCCCACTCGAGTGCCAACGTGCTGCAGCCGGCTTCGGCGGGTCAGGATATTTTGACGCGGCTGACGAGCACTGACGCGGCACTGACACGCATTGACGCGGCACTGACGCGGCATGACTAAACTCATGCAGAACCGAGCAAAAACAATTTCTAAGGACCTATTACAGTACCATTTATCTTGAAAATGAATTATACCTCATTCTTGCAATCATCTATTGAATTTCACAAGGCTTTTATGGCAAAAAGAGTGGAGCGCTTCATGGTCCATGTCCAATTAGCTACTTGTCCTCGCTATATGCTCTGTTCTTCCATTCTGCACATAGAAATGATGCTTTGTCACCCTCTCCCAAGTGCGCGCTCGTGCCGCGTCAATGCGCGTCACCGGTTGTTCATGTTGTGGACCACGCGAGTATAATATATCCCCCCCCCCCCCCTTCCATTTTGTTTTTCGAGGGCCTCTACGTAAGCATCAAATATCCTTTTCAAGAAATTTGCCAATCAATTTCCGATTTTTTTTCTCCATACGTGTGTCTTTTGGGTTCGGATAGGTTTGGGTGGCCTTGATACATATGTTCCATGTATTAAAATGCGCTGCAAAATGTGCAAGGAATATAATGAGGGACCATTTCATCTCTGATGCGACCACACACGTGCTGATTTACTCTATTGGGAGTGGCTGTACCTGTCATCCTGTCCTAAACAAGTAATAATCTTTTGGTCTCTAACTCAACAACCACTGCTCCAATTCGCTTAAAACTTGCAGATTCTGAATCCCGGCATAAAATTGAGCCAGATAGAGACGGCATTAAATTTTTTGGCATCTTGGTAGCCCCTTGACTACCACCCGCATATACTCCGAACACCACGGGCACCGTCGCACTGTGGAGTTTGGACACTTGCCACTGAGCTTTTTTCTAGTCTGCCTCACAAATGCAATCCTTCACAAGTTGTGAAGATCAAACCCGAATGTCAAGTGATTTGCATCATCAACTGATCTGAACAAGCCCGTGACTTCAAGATACACAATTTAACCAATATAAGCCAATTTCTGAACGTATCTACTTATTCACATTTTCTCAGCGAAGTTGACTTCCGATGGTCCTAGCCTTAAATGTTTAATGTGCAGTTGAATTGCAGATGGGCACGTCTTGAGGCTTCTTTTGGCTTACTTGCTAATAGACGTTTTGCGCTGCAGCCATCAGAGCCATCTGATGGCTTTTTTGCATTGCGCAAATGGATGGCTGGTGGCTGCAAGCAAAATTTTCACAGGTAGCCCAAGTGCACAGTAAGAACGCCAAGAGGCCCTAGGCAGTCTCCAAAGTCTTTTCGGTCACATCAGACCTGGTGTCCTGTTCATTTTGTGGATAAAAAATATACAATCAGAAAAGCATTATAAAATTGAGTGATAGACCCATCGGTGAGTCTTTCTCCACATGCACATGAGGACTGGATCCCGTCATCTCCCATCAGGGTAGGTAAAAAATGTTGTTATCAAAAGTGGCTCAAGCCATTAGCCATCCGTTTGCGCAATGCAAAAATGCTATCAGATGGCTCTGATGGCTGCAGCGCAAGACGTCTAATGTCCTAGACGTTTTATAAATCTGTAAATTCCACCCGGCGGCATATTCGCTTATTCAAACAATGGCCGCACATCAGATTCACCCTACTATGAAGCCCATGGCTACAATCCATTTCAGATACTCCCCGGTTTTCCCTGCACAAGTCAAAGGTTTCGAAGGCCATTATATATATATATACTAGCAGTTTCCCGTGCTTCGCCACAGAATTAACAGCACCATCATCCATCGGCCATCCTACCTATCGTGCTGGAAGCTAGTTTTTGAGTTTTCATCCTGCGGAACAGAAAATTTAACGGCCTCTCGGGCATATTCGGCCTGCTCAGCTGGTCGCAGACGCTCCTGGTAGCTCCCGTTAAACAGGGTCATTGAAACCTTAGTTGTCGATTACACCCATTCCAATTTCCGTCCAGTGTCGAGGATATACATCTTCCAGGCCAGTACTTGCTGTTAACAGCAAACTCCAGTACGGTGCAAAATCCAGGTTGAAGCCGACCTCAGAATGTTCATATAATCCCTGCAAAGACCTTCAATTAAATTTATTCTGCTCTGATTCTGTTGGACATGATGTTCAATGGTGTATCGGGCATCTCGGGTGAATCGAAATTCACGCAGAAGCTGTACTTGTGGAAACTTTCCACAGCCCCACACCAATCCGGCATTGTTGAACATTTCTGCGGCTCATTTTTATTTATTTTATTTTATATTCCGTTGTCCCCTCAAATCCGCCCTCTTTTCGATTCTTTTTCTTTTTTGGTTGGTACAACCCGGCTGTATTGACTTCAAAACCAATATCGGGGTGGAACCGAATTCGGAGAACCGTAGGCCGTATGGATCCGGTGTTCCACCAAGTTCTCTAGTTCCGAAAGGTTGCCGTCCACGTTCGTTTGCAAAGCATTGAACTCAGCAGTGGGCAAGAACTAACATCTTGACAATATGGTGGAGTCGGATGCGAGAACCCGATATTGCTACCTCATTTATAAATAGAGCTTTAACAGTTGAGTGGAGTCCTGCGCGCAAATGCAACATCTCGACAGTCAACTGTGGAGCCAAGAGCTTCTTCATTCCCACAGGTGCCACTTTTGTCTAGACAAACCACGTCTTTTCTTATATAGACTAGCAGTTAGCCCGTGCTACGCTACGGCCGCCACATGGAACAGGGACTCCGAGTTCATAAACCTCTTTACATTCTGGTGACTGAAGACACAGCTCATCGTGAACCTTCGGTTCACTCCTCGCGGTCTCATTTTCAGTTGCAAATTCAAGTTCAATAATGGCCTTGGCCCATCGGTGAGCCTGACGGACTTTTTTCTTACTTTGTTTACCCTGTTTTGGGCATTAAAATGTATTGGTTGATTCCTTCTGCATACTGCTGCTTCTGCCAGCTAATGCCGGATTGAACGACAACCTGCCTTCATGTGACATTCAACTTCCCATTGTGCCTCAGAAATAAACATTTTATTAGTGAACATTTTATCGCTCTGTATGTCATGTTGTTCAGTGTGCTCAATTCATTTTGCCTATTTTAATTACCTTCATTCACTTTAATGCTGGGCCTGTGTTCGGCTGGAAGTATTAGATATTCAACACGCCAAAAAATTGCTTTGAATTCTTTTTTAAAAGCTCAATCTTCATCTAGCCCAACTCTCCGTGTTGCCCTAATCTTTGAGGATCTCCTTCATTTGCCTCGGGCATTTCGGTCATGTTCTTGGACTCAGTCGACTGAGTGTGCCGGGTAATATTGATCGAGATCCCTTGTTCAGTGCATCATTCATGACTCTAGGAAACTTTTCTGCCGGATGCAAGGTTCAGTTGGAAACCTTTGCACTCTAGATCTCCTGCCTTTATCTCACCAATGAGTTCCGATGCCTAAGACAATATATTTAAATTAATTACTTGTGGTCTAAGGTATCCTAGTCTCACATAGCCAGACTCCACATGTTCAAAGATAGTCGATGAACTTTATATGGAGTCTGAATCTGCTGGCACCGGTCTTACCGGACCTTGGATTGCCGTGATTAATGTGTGACCCCACGTGAACTCTCCCACGGGCTGAATCGGGATGTGAGCCCATTTCCACCGCCCTGCACTGTGTACCAACATATAAATGACTCGTATTGCAAGCAAGATCACTTAGAAACCTCCTAGAGCTTTTCGATGCAGTCTTGAGCTTTAAACTGAGGTGTTCGGGGGCCAACTACCAATTGTGCTCGTACTTTGATGCAATGAGGCCAAATCATGAGACTTTTGTTTCAGGAAAAGCTCAGCCAGCTTTAACGAACTTAATTAATCACTTTAGGCACACTTTCTTTTGGTATATCGCTCAGATACGGCTTGTGAGCGTGTATTCCGCATTGGGAGCGTGGGAGAATTCACGTGCAGTCACGCTTTGATCACGGTAATCTAAGGTCCGGTAACCGACATGCCAGTAGATTCAGACTAAAGGTATCCAGATGCCGCGTTCATGTGACCGGTTGAATGGGTTTGCGCCAATGAAGTCAGTTTTCAACATCTCGACATTTTATAAATATTAATATAGAACTTCAACAGTCGAGTGGAGCGACTGTGGAAAACTCGACATCTCGACAAATTTTGGTTGAACTGTGGAGCCGGTGAGGGATCTGGGAACCAATACACATATCTTGGAGTCAAATGTCTTGTCTGGCCCATGTAAAAAAGTGGTTGATTCTTATATAGATTTACATTCTCCAGTGTGTTGGGAGAAGAGACAGTATTAAACACATATATTTTGACAAAGGTACAGGCGGGGAATACCATGGGAGTGCAGCTGTGGAGCTGGCACGGAGTCGATGGAAGAGAAGTGATGTGGCGGTGAGCGCTGTTGTCGGCTGTCGGTCTGTGGAGTTGTCTGTCTGCGGAGCAACTGACGTCATCGGAGCTCTCTAGGCCAATCAGCTTTATTGAGAGTCAACGGTGGTCGATTTTAATATAGAGTTGTCTCCGGAGAACTCGTAGTACCACCGGCTGAGCTGGAGGAAGCTGGAAGCGAGTCGAGTTCGTGCTGTCACATGGGGGTCAGCAGATGGATGGCGGGGTATGAAAAATAGAAGGACAGATGAAAATAAATGATCCTATGAAAATTGATGGGAGTATGAAAATTGATGGACGTACATCGCAGGTCCAGACGATGGTGAGGTTCTCAGGCGGTGATCGGCGCCAGTGTCACCGCTGCAGCATTCAGCGGGCAGGCCCTGCACAGAGGAGCTTCAGTGCCTGTGTGACCGAGGATGGGAGGGGGGAGAAGACGCACGGATTTAGGTGGAGGTTGGAAAGCGTTTCAGCACGGAAACTGCGTGATGTATCGCGCTACGTTAACAGAACGGACCGATGAGCGGATCCATGCCCTGAGGCAATGGGGTATGGAGGCCGGGACCCACCTTGCTGGTTAATGACCCCGCGCGTCAGCTGCTTGAGCGGCTCGTCGTGCCCCACGAGCGGGAGGTACACCTTGAACTGATTGACCGAGTCGCGAAGCCACTCGGCGGGAATGTCGCCCGTTACCACGAACGTGAGGTTGTCGTTGAACCACTTCACGGTCGTGTCGAGCGTGTTGGTGTACGTGTTCTCAAACAACCTAAGACGATTGGAGAACAGATCACGCTATAAACTTTGAGAAATAGTGCGGCGCACCTAGCGAGATCGGGGTCCTTCATCCGGCCCGTCAGATTTGCCACGACCTTCTCCACCACGGAGCTGTTGAAGGCGCGGCATCCGACGTCGGGGCGCATGAACTGGAGGCCCAGGGGACCTAATGTGCCATGTCATTGGGAGAGGCACGAATATCGCGACAAACACAAACGAACGCACCTGTAGATGGCGTTCCCTCACGGCGCGTCGAGTAAGTTGCAAAGTCTTCGCACGTCGCGCTCGCTGCGGATAGCAGGACAAAGAGGGATCTTAGGGCGCGCACCAACATGGTGGGCGCTGGCAAGAGGATTCGTCCCGGAAGCCAGTGAACACGCGACGTCTCGTCACGCGGGAGGGAGCGGCGGAACCCAGCGATATTTCCGGAAGTCAACACCATCAGGGAAGAAAAACTCCCTTTACTAGCACTAGGGCGATAAAATGGGTTCCGATTCGGCAGTGTGATTTCTCACCGAGTAAGGAGCAAAGTGGGGCAAGATGAGCTCCATTGCCAAATATGCTTGATGAGCTTTTGGCGGGGCCAAAGAGAGGAAACCTGTCCTGCGAATGTGTGCGTACCGTGCTATCAAACAGTGAGGACGAAAAAATGCACTGGTGTGTACTTTGTGCAAGAACCCCCAAAATCGCGCTAATCCCGGGCATAGCTAGTCTCTCGTAGACAGACGCTCTATACGAACGCTCGTACCTCGCTGTATAGAGGGCATAGCAGCAACTCATTTCGATCGAGTGACATCGGGGTTCCAGATTACACTGGCTACCACAGTCATATGGACCCCGCGCACTTCCAGACATGCTGCTGATGTGCGCCTTTAATCCAATAACGTGCCGAGGGTATCGATTGCGGCAGAAAAATGGTAGCCAACAATCGATAGTTTAGGATCCATGGGATTGAACGCGATACAAAGAATCCATGGAAAGCAGAATGCAGAAGCTGTATCTTGTCTGAATCTTGAGCGTTGAGAGCATCGATTTCGAGCGAGAGAGATAAACAACCAATTGTGCACCTTAACACAGATCAAACGCCGATTGAACATTCTTGGGGTAATCGACCCCAGCATCGCAGACTCAGAAGATCGCGAGCGAGAGATTTGTAGCCTTTTAGTCCTAGGGGGTATTTGAGTCAGGGACGGCAAATGACGTCCACAGTATTGAAAAGGCCGGCTGGGAGAGCTGGACTATGCAGCTGCTCCCTTCTGCAAATTCTGGAGAGTCGATGTCAAGTCGATGTCGTGGTCGGAAGAGAAAAGACGTGGGGCTGTGCCGATCTATCCATCACGGATCGAACCGAGCGCCTCTTGCTTCTTGCTACCATTCACTGCAGATTCCCGCGTACGCAGTGCCCTCAAGCCTCGCTCATCTTCCCTGATATAATCTACCTGACTCCGAGAGCTATTTACTGAGCAGTAACCACTCGGGCGGGGTTTCGATCTGTGCCTCCATGAAATTGCCACGCTTTCTTGTCGGCTTTGTTTCCTCCACTAAACTCATCGCACCACACCAGCCAAACACCAGCTGTGGTGAAAGCTTTTTCCTCTGTGGTTCGGGACTCTAGCTTTTCTATATGAATCCGCACGAGCGCCTCCGCTGGTCAATCCTCTTCGCTCTGCTACTCCAGCGCTAACCGTATCCGCATCCGCAAGAGCGCAACGACCGTACGAGCCCCCTCCCGCATCAATGACTGCGTCCCAGTCCCGGGAGCACGGTCGCGGCTGCCTGGGGACTTCACACTGCTCTTCATCCTCATCCCACGTCTTCCCAAGCCAAGGAACGACAACGCACAGAGCATCTACCCGGGCGCAATTCTCTCCAGCATGCAACACGCGCTACAGAGGGGCGTGCAACGGCAACCCGTAGTCCAGAGTACGTACAAACTCGTAACACCGAAAAACTCGTCGGTTCCCCCGCCGACCAACGTGCGCCGCTGGTCCCTACCGTACCCACATTTGCCCCTCTGCCACCGGTGCCACGTGCCAACCGGGAAGACAGACTCCAGCAGCAAGTGCATTCAGCGCCGTCGGTGCGCTCCAAGAGCCTATCGCCCACTTCCTCTCTTTCCTTCCGTCCTCGTCGCCTGTGGCTGTGCGACGCGTCCCCACATTTCATCTCCATCCCCGACCGTTGGTGGGACGTACGCTTGACGGCTCCGGGAGGTGCATACTGAGTACAATGCGCGTCTGTGGCCGCTTTGATTCGTACTTGGAGGGGTTGCGGGGGGGCCGATTTTTTGCGGTGGGGTGGAGGGCAAATCAAGTGCGAGAGAGTGAGTGGGATGACAGCTTAGCGCGCTCATGAGGAGGAGCGTGGGTGGTGTGCGTTTGCACCCCCGCACGCTTGACAATCCTGGGGGCTTTGGGAGTTTCTGAGCTTGAGGAGGAGCCTGCTGCCCGGCGGCATTCGTTCTTGAATATAGGCAAAGGTCGGGCTTCACGCGCTCGGGAGGAGCAGCGTTGGTGCTCTATGCATCATCGCCCGCGGTGGCGTCGATGTCCACGTCACTTTCATATTTTCTCTGCTGTCCATCCTCGTCTCATCCATTATATTTCCATCTTGACTTCGTACTGACTTTGTATGTTTTCCCCACAGAACCTCCCCTCATCCCGACCCTCGCTCCCCTTTTCCGCCCCGCACCCAGCACGCACACACCCTGCATGTGCGCTTACAATCATGGTTCCTCGACGCACCGGCGGCGCCGCGCCGTTCGGGGCGGGCAAGGCCGCAGGGAAGGACGCAAGATCTCCAGCTTCTTTATACTTTCCCTCATTTAGTGGTAGACTCACCCTTGAATTTGCACTAATTTCTGTAAGCAGCCCTCGGACAGTGGACTGACGCTAACGACTTGAGTGCAAACATGATAAAGCCATTATCTAGGCGAAGTTATGTAGCGCCTACAGGGAACGAAAGTCCCGCTCTACAGCCTCTGCCGCAGCTGTAATGACAACATCCTCAGGAACCCCGTGGCTCCAACCTTCACAGCGACATCATCTTTGCAAGCATCCTCCATCACCTTCTACCCTCCAAAGTGCTGAACCTGGAATGCTGTTGCTCTGATTTTTCCCGCAGCTTCACTCAAGCGCAAAGGCTTCGTCGGGTCGATAAGCTTCTTGGCAATCTTCGTCCACCATACTTCGTTGAATACCTCCGTGTAGTCGTGTGCATCAGATACTCACGCCGGATGCGGGTCGAGCGCCGGCGGGATACAGCATGCAAGGCGAGTCTAACTATATGCAAGGTGCACAGGGTACGCCGTGTGCAACCCAAGAAAAATGGCAGAGCCAGTAAATGAGCAGCTACTAGCCCGTATTTGGCCCATCTCGTTCGGATCCATTGCAAACGCCTCTAAAACAATAAATTTTGATATTCTTGCAATTCCGAGTACATTCCTACGAACCTGACTTGCCCAAGTTGACTCCTAGGATTTTAAAAACCCTTGGACTGCGGCTGTGGCATGAGCTGAGCCGCCGTTTTGTACCATAAAACCGAGTGGCACCCTATTAGGGTTAGACCCCAAAAGCCAGGTTGGATCCAATTCAGACCAAAAGAAAGAAAAAGCAAAAAAAAAAGTGCGAGATCAGGCCCAATTCAAGAAAAAAGCCCGGTTGGACGCAAAAAGCCAGGTTGGAGCCGATTCAGACCAGAAACACAAAAAAAAACACATTCCACAAGATTAGTGAAACCATTTTGTTGCTTTAAGGCAGCAGCGGCCTTAAAGAAGACAAACTGGCCCCAGGTTGTTGGATCAGATAGTAATATAGATTTCAGCACACGGCAGCGGAGTCTTAAAAAAGGCTCCCCGTCATGTCCTCAGATATATTGTGTCTGCCAAAGCCCTCCTTGATGCTTGCTTGCTTGGAGCCAATTAACGCATCCCAATTAGGTTGCGGCACTTGTTTGGCACCGATGCGACAAGCTCACGCGGTTATATTTTGAACTCCGCCAGCCGCTGCCGTGATGCCGTCTGGATTTCACTGATTTAGCCCAAGTGATCAGAGTTGATTTCAAACCTTGATTGTGTCAGACTCTGGTCAAAATCCAGCTTGAATCCAGATTGAAATCAGATTGAAAACTCTATGTACTGTGTACACCGCCATTTGTCCCACACGTGCCCACCACCTGTACGCGAGGTATGTGCCGCATGTCACGGTAGACCGGCCTCCAGCTGCCGTCAGGTTGATTCCAAGTTCAGGAGCCTATGACTGCAGAGTGTGGCCAGGTTGATGTGGCTGTCAGCTGGACAACAAACCTGGAAGCGGCTGCATGGTCAGGCAGAATAATAGTACTGAAAATTTGATTCACGCTGGGATGCACATATTACCACTCAACAAAATGCATTCATATCTACTAGATACATATGTATTCCGAATAGAATCAAAGCATGTCAGCATCAAGCATGACAGACTGCAAGACAGACTAGCAAACATTACCATCAGCTTGGGGTCTGAAAGAAGATGAAGAACGACAAACCTAGCAGTGGTGGGAGTCTTGGGACCAGTCGAGCGCAATTTTCGTAGATTTGTTATGCTTGCGAAGAATAGAAGAACGGCCAAAGAAACGAGCCGCAAGAAAAGATCCGTTAAGCCACAGTAACTGTTGAAAAAGAGCCAAAATAATCGATATTGCGTTGAAAGAGGCAGAGTAGCTTTAATGTGTTGAGGATATTGATGATGAGAGGGCACAAGGCGCAGCACCAGGTGATGCTTGATAATGGCTCTTCAAACTTCAAGCAGGGAGCAGGCCATCCGGAAGAGAGGTTGCTTCGGGTGCTGAGGTTGGTTTCATGTTCACGAGGGCAACTTCATATTGACGAGTCTTGGTTGTAGCGACGACAAACGCTGTGATGTCGTTCCTCTTGATGGGCGAAGAAATATGAAACACTGCATCGGAGTATTGACGTGTTCTTGAATTGTTCTTGATGAGCTTGAATCTAGCGCTTGAGGACTTGAAAGCCATCGCTGTTACAGACTGTTACAGAATGACACGCGAAGAAGACCAGAGGTCCGGGAGAGAAGATGAGAAAGGAGGCGGAAAGAAGTAGAAGTGGTGGGCGGAAGGGGTGCGGGTCTCGTCGATTCTAGACGGGGTAGTTCAGTTGGTGGAAAGAAAGAAAGACAACGAGACGATCAACATGCACAGCCATTCACGTGCTGATGGCGGAGTTTCAAATACTTGACTTCAAGTTGGTTCGACCAAGGTTCAACAAATGAAACGAAAAATGTGAACATCATGCCACAAAAAGATCGAACCAATGATTTTCTGGAATTCAGAGTGTTTTGTTAATATTATTATTTATTTATTGACTGTGGAAGGCAGCTGTGTGAAAAAGCTGGCCAATAGCTGACGGGCCAGGCGCAGGTGAGCTGTGAAATAACCTGCACCGTATAGCTGGCGACCACATCATTACCACCTGAAACCAGGTTTGGCCAAACATGTCTGCAATGTGACCTGACCAGCTGAAGGTAACCTGTCGGCACTTTGGCGGTGTATGACCCTATTATCATTGGTGACGATGTGGTTTAAACCGAAACCATGCTGTTGCTGGCACTCCCTCACACCTTTACCCTCTGTATATCTCATTTAGAATATGCCGTTCCTCCCTCTTCCCATCTCGCTATACCTAGCACACACACAGGTGATGCAGCTTCTCAAAAAAGGCGCAATGAATAAATGAGGCTTGTATAGCTATGAGATGGTTATGGAAAGGGGTACGGGGTGTGCGGGCTGCGAAAATAGGCTACAGATACAGTGAGTCAGGGGTGAGTTTGTCTGAAAATGGAAGTTCCTCGTACCGTAAGATACTTCCCGCCTCTTGCTCCAAGGAACATGTCTATCGGCACCCATGGTTTCTGGTGCCAGTTGCTTAGCCATTCGAGTGCGGCGTCATTTTCAGCCTGCATGTTTCTCACTTTACAGTATACTCATCTCTGAGTACTCTCCTGTAATTTCAAAAACTGTTATCAGAAATTTCATCAATGCAATTGCTGTTCCTAATCGCCGCAGTCATAGAACATTCAGTGGTCAATGTAGTGAGGGCGGGCGGTCCCGCAAAGATGATCGTTGAACCGCTGCAAATTGATATTGGTTGCGGAGTAACCACCTCCTCTTCTATACTGGTTCCAGGTGCCACACTGAGCAGAGATCGCATCCTTCTGTTGTGAGTACATCTCCCGCAAGAAGTCCAGCCTGCAGATGTTGTGGAGCATCAACGGATGGCCGTACAGCTCAGTGATCTTTGCCCTTTGCCCTCCTGTCAAATCGATTTTAAATTCGGCCAATGGTTTGAATGATGGAATGGAAGTTTTCTGTGGAACATCAACAGATCCTTATACCCGCACATACGATGCTGAGAATGCACGTCGAATCATATCTGTGGGAGGAACACTCAAAATATGCATAAGCCCTCATATACGGCACTCCTCCTGACAATGCCCACCATGCCTACTGCAGTTAATTTCAAAGAAATCTGATCCCTTATAGCATCCTGGCCGCGCTCTATGACCGCATTTTCCCAGACGTGTATCATCGTAAGTGGATTCTTGATTCCGCGTGCCTGCAGTTTGACGTGCAGTTTGACAGTTGATAGAAATCTTGAACCAACAGCAGCATCCGTAGATAAGAGTCAGTGAGTTTTAGCTCTGCGCTGCTTGATTCCCAACCATGAAAGTCCCAACACAACTCGAGAATCTAATCCAGTATACAACAGTGGCAGCTAGCACTATTGATATAGCAGGATCTTTCCAGATTCCCTTCTTATCCTCGGCCGCAGTGTTGACATTGTAACAGTCAAAGCGTCAAATCTCAACCTCCCGCGACAATGTTCGGAGTTGCTGTGATATGAGTTCCGGTCCTAAAAATATGATTTATATATCAGCAACTAGGCCCGAATGAGAGCTTTCCGATTATACCCGAGATGTGGCGACTCTCAGAATTTAATATGTGAAGTGCGCAGGACTTTTGGTTTTTTTAAAACTTTTCAGACCTCTGCAGGAGAATATTCATAAGTCTATGAATACTGGTGCGCTTCAAGGGTGCTTTCAGAGGAAGCTAGCTATGAGTATTGTGTACACATATATAAAATCAGATTTGTACTAAACCGACGGGCAAGTAGTGTTTTCGGCGTGTTACTCTCGGCTGCCACAGGCCCAAAACGCGAGCACTCTTTTTTCTGACCTCCCCCCTCTGGACCATTTATGTGGGGAATGGCATGCGGGGGTGGGGAAATTTGAACAGGCACCCGGGCGTCATTTTACGCATCGGGCACAGCCAGAAATTCTCACAGAAATCCAATGAAGGGAAGCACACATACAAATTTAGATAAGATGGTCCCGAAATTTGGGGCCGATATTACTAGGAAATAAACCTGGTTCCGTGATCAGACATTCTTACGACACGACGTATTTCTCGCAACCCCTCAAAATGACGAGCCATTGAACAATGTATGTCTGGTTACGGAACAGGAATTCGATCCTTTGTCAATGGCGGTGCTGCTCTTCTTGTCTTCTGGGATGTAAAGTATCTGAAACGAATAGCTGTAATGTTCGAGGCGATGCCATCAAGACAGGCATCCTACAGAGATCATATAGACATCAGATTGTGGAGATTAGTCCGACATGGTAAACCCGCGATCTCGACAGTCCCGCGTTATTTACGATAACGTCCAAGGTCCCATCCCTTGTCTTCTACTCCCTCTCAGACGGAATGCGCCCACCCCCACTCGTGGACTCAAATACGTCGGACGTGATTCGTTCGGCAGAGGATCTGTATGTCTTTCTATCCGCTTCCCGTTGTTCATAAACTGACTGTTTTAGCCTTGCTTTCAAGGTCAGACGGAATCCGGTCCAAAATTATCTTATAATGGTGCCAACTGCTCTTCTGTAGTGGTACTTCACGGGCTGCTTCGCCCTGTTATTTTGGGATTTTTTCCTCACACTCGGCGATGAGGTGGAATGGATTTGGAAGGGAAAGAAGGCGACCAGTAAGTTCTGGTGGATAATAATTCCGCATTCTTATCTCGCCTTCAGTGTTCTACATCTTTTTAATGGTACGCGCACCGCTATTCGGTTCATGGGCGCTTAACGCTGTGATCCTCAGAACCGATACTGCCCTGTGGCATTTTGTATAATCACGTTGTTTGGTATGTTTTCATGCTATGCTCCGCCGCAAACGCGTTCATCACGCAGCCGGTTAGCTTATGTTTCTCCGTTGTGGACTTACGAGGTAAGCCAGGAGTTAGTCCTTACGAATGTGTTCCGACGTCTTCGCCTTCCAGATGTACCCTTACCGTTTCCCTTGTCGACGTTTTCAATATCTCATCGGCACCTCACCGACAGTTGCAACAGCTTTGCAATCGTAGAATGGCTCCAAACACTTCTCATAGTTGTTCCCGCTGAAGTGGTTCTTTTGCTTCGGTACGACACCTGAGTGTTACTGAACCATGACTGATCCTCCGGCAGTGTATTCGCATTGACAAATAGAAATAAGTATCTTTCTTCCTTACTAATCTCCATCATCCTCGTGGAATGTATTGTCGTTTTTTATGCCATGTCCCTGCCGGGCGCCAATGATGGTATCTTTGTCCCAACTCCGGCCAAATCCACCACTAACATTTCATGGAGCGTTGGTCCTACCCAATGTACCTATTGACTCTTTCCACGGTCAGTGAAGACTCGATTATGTCCTGGCTAAAAAGTACTCAACTCACTCCAGTCTGCATTTTGTACTCTGATCCCAAGATGTGAGCTCGCTTCGACGACCCAACTCCAATGCAAAGACTGACTTCCCAAGGGATACCGCATATCTCTCCACGTCGATCGCGTTTGATTGCATCGTGTTCGCCACTACGCTCGTATGCACAATGAACCGCAATGCCCAACGCCTCCGCTCATCCATACTTCCCACAATTCGCTGGGACGGCACTTTATATTTCTGTGTGATTTTGTCAGGGAATGTCGTGTGGATGGCTCTCGCCATCAATGCCAGGGTATGTAGCCCCTGCAAGCACTTCGCATTGGAGTTGACCTGTATTACCCCAGCCCGGACTAAAGCTCATTAACGCACAGTACGCGTCTGTCATCGTAATGTTTCGGGGTATTCATCGATTAACCATTTCAGGCCTAGCATGTAGTGAGTTGCATTGGCAGGGCGGAGACAGAAGCCAAATCTTATGCTGCTCTGCCTACAGCCTTACGTCGATTATGATCAACCGCCTGACACTGTCTGTCAGAAAAGCAGCCGCGGAGTCAGCGAACGAGGACACCGCCACTGAATTACCCACTCGCATTATTTTTGGCACCGCAGCGAATAATGGTACAAGCAATGTCTAATAATATCTATCCGATGAAGTAGAGAGTTGTTCCAGAGTAACGTTCGGAGAAAGGTAGATGTATTTTCTGGATTTGTGGACTGCTCAGGTGGAAAAGGGGAAGGGAATAGGTATAAGATAGGAGACAGAATGATCGACAACTTGTGGAGATAGTGCGGATAAAATGATTGAGGTGGCGATTTATTCCTAGGCACATAGCGTCTAAGAACGGCGTGATGAGAAAATAACGGCTATAAAGATCTTGCGGGTATGGGAGAATGACGAGCTAGAGAATAAACATGTAGAGCTCAGTGGGCGTTCGCTAGACAACCAACCAAGAGACAGAGAGTCCTCAGTGAACGCGGAAAGAGACGAGCGCTGAGGGTGACGGGTGTAATGACGGATGTATATAAGGCATCCGAATAAGAACCCCGAAAGGGAAAGACGTCCGAAATGGAACGAGATTGAATTACGGAGACGCTAAGTAATGTATACGCCTGGAACCTTGTATCTCAACAAAATATGCCAAGGTGAGAGTCTGCGTCCAAATTAGTCTCCGCAGTTACCAGTGGAAGCCTCGAAGGAGAGCCGTAAAGCTTAGAAACGCCCGCGCGAAGCGAGTGTAACAGAGGATGTTGGAGGCAGAACAAATCCGCCTGGAAATGCGAGAAAATTCGCCAAGAGGGGCACGAGAGCCCTGGGGGGCCAGACAGGAAACGAGTTTTCTGGGATTGACGCGACGTGTAGCTGAAATGAACGCCCGTGCGGCTGGTAGAGAGCATGCAAGATGGGGGGTCCATCATTGTTTGGCAGCGCAGCATAAGTACACTAGAAAACTCTTTTTTAATGAAATGCTATTACAGCGAAGTGAGAAAAGATAGAGACTTTTGCATTTCCAGCACAAGTTCGGCCAAACGCGCCGATATGGGGCTGCGGGCTAAATTTGTGTCTCAAAGCGGCTTTTGTCTGGAAAGTTACTCAAACGATCAAAGAAACCACTTTTCAGTGGGGCTCCCGGTGTGGGATGACGCCGTGGATTTCCAGCCCAAAGTTTTGCTGAAGATTCATAAGGCTCAAGAAGTGCAAATCCATGACCTAGATACTTAATATCGAAGACTTTTAGCGAGGAGGATGTCGGTATCCCGACCCATTGCTCTCGGTGAGTGGACAGCATCCTCTTATTGGATCGTTTCTTTAAAAGTTGACTTATGGGTGTTGGACGGCGCCGATTGAGATGCTGGACAAGGTATCGTGCGGGGATCATAGGTGGCGCTGTATTGATCCACCTGTCATGGTGGGGATAATTGGGTGCATTGATATACCTCGGCTGTGGTGACCCCCGCGGTGCCCTGTCGGTTACCTCACACGTGACCTCATGCCTGCCAAAATATATCCCGTGGTTACCTCGCCGAAACCAGGTTGATCGTGCCCACGGTAGTGTCCAAACGAACACATTGAGCACATTTTCATAGCCCCCATCGGGGCGATGCTCAATTGAACATTCACAATCATCCCAAACGGGTGTTTGTGGAATCTAAAAGTGGTGCGGTGTTCGATCGGACATGCCCGTCGAAGATGAACCAATCGAACACCGGTGGGTGTCCGATTGATTGTGTTCAAAGGTATGATTGAAGCTCAATAGGTAATTTCAATTTTATGTTCAATCGGCTGTGATTGAAAGTGTCCACACACTTCAATCGAGCACTCTCAATCAAACATGCTCAATTTTTGCGGGAGCCGTGCCGAGGTTTCGATCAAGCATATATATATAGGAGAATTCACTTGTCTCATCTATCTCGCTTCCACAATGTCCGCTACAGATACACACCCGTATCCTCCAGAGGATCTGTATGAAATCACCGACACCTACCTGTCTTCGCCGCCCACCGTCTGCCAGCAGACCTGTGGCTGTACACTCCGAGAAATGTGGGGTGGCTGTACAGTTTCAAAAAAGAAAAAAGAAATGCCGAAGAAATTCTGAGAGATAGATGTGACCTCGTAGGTTGCCGTCGGGACCTGTTATTCACGTTCCGTGGCTGATCAGGCTCCGATAGCAACCTACTAGGGAAATTACAGCGACTCGTTATTGGTATGTACCCTTTACCTCGTTCTCAGCTCGTTTTTTCTTTTCCCCTCTTTTTCGCGGGCGGGGGATTCGACCCATTGGGTTGCTGGTCCTTTCAAATTCTCTCTTATGCTGAACACACTCGCCACGGCCCTCTGACCCTCCGCGTTTCCTCCCCAACACTTGAAGCGAATGCAGAATATCAAAAATATTTAAGATTGGTTGATCTCATTCAAGGAAGCCTAAATGTACGCTACATCTCTGTGTTCGTAGAAACACTGCCTAAAGTAGCTAAATGATGTCGTTGCCGTCTCCGTAATTCAAATCCACAGGGCCAATCGTCTGATTATTAGTAGCTTGGACGAACTTCTTCAACAGGTCCTGCGAAACAGGTGACGGCGCCAACACCTCAATGATGTTCCTTGCCTGTTGAATCCACGTGTCCACTGGTACGAGGCTCACTTCGTTAATTCCCTTCTTTGTTGCCTGAATTCCCGCGGGCGGGAACAAAGCGATGCGCTCCGCTAACGCCTGCACATATCCGTACAACTCGCTCTTGGTGTCCAACGCGCGATTAACCCAGCCAATTTGCGCTGCGGTGACGGCGTCGATATTGTATGCGCTGAAAGAGTATTCGAAGGCGCGGCCGCGGCCGATGAGGGATTGGGCGAGAATTTGTGAGTCGCCGGCGGGGCTGAAGCCGAAGGAGGTTTCGAGTTGGGAGAGCTGGACGGAGGGCGAGTTAAGGGCAAAGCGCATGTCGAAGGCGAGGAGGAGTTCGTTGCCGAAGTCGCGTGCTCGCTGTCAGGGATTTTTAATGATAGTGAATAAAGGAACTTTTTTGCCTTACTTGGAACTTTACTTGCGTGCCATTTTAACCGCGTCGCACTTTACGGGGCTTTACTTGACTTTTCCCCCGCGTGGCCATTTTAGCTTATACTTGTACGGTTAATACAAGTTTGCTTGCTAGGGCTGTGATGGCCTGGGAAGCACTGCGTTCAGCCTGCCCCTAAACCGCCAAAATGTCTAACCGATGGGAGATCAGTCCAGATCAGTTGATGTACGTCTATGTACGTCTATTTACCTAGCCGGCTGCGTCTAGGCCGACTAACACCGAAACATGTCCCAGAGATGTGAGAAGCGTCTAAGTCGTGTACCCCTCGTGCGTGGAGGTACACGGACTCATCTAAACCCACCTAGAGACTATCCGTGTAGGTCAGGCTAGCCGCTACTATATTTGGCCTGAGCTTCACTGTCCATTGTGATCCCCGACCCCGATACTTCAAGACTTGCGCCAAGTTCTGCATGTACATATAATGGATGATCCTGGTGCTTGTACATATTCCTCGGGATATAAAAGATTCTCCATTGCCATATGTCTACTAAGCTTTGTTAATTTCCAGCGTGCAACGGCACACTGGATCAGAAAATCAACTATAAATAAAGAAAATAACCGAGCACACTGGCAAACACTACTTGTGAGAAGTACTGCACTATAGCGCAGGCAGATCTAGAGATCTGAGCCATTACAGTGGCTAAATGCGTCTAGGCGACTAGCCGCACCTAGCCCTACTTAGCCGGTCTTTGTTGAGATCTCCTAGACACACTTGGCCGGCTAGCTCCGGCTATTGGCGCTGAGGCGCTTAGCCACAATCTGCGGTCTAGCAAGCGGCTGAACGCAGTGAAGGCATAGAAAACAATCTGATGGCCATATCAGCCTCCAACTCGTATTCCCAGACACTTTACTCCCCTTTATGCATTCGTTTTTACATCTCAAGCAAGTACGGGTCATGTCGGCGAAGTAATGTCAAATTGGCTGATGCTCAGTAATGCGAGCTGCCTAATTTACTCCACAAAATTGGAACCACAACAACTATTCAACACGCCCATGCCGGGCAAGCATCCGTCCCCTAATGGCAAAGATGTTACTCGAGTACCTAGTCTAGTTCATCAGAAGCGCTGAGTCCAGTCTAAGCCAATATTAATCATGCGAAGCAAAGTACTGAGGGAGTAGGGAAGTGCGCATAGGTGCTTGGGGGAGATCAGCACTTCATTGAACACCCGGGGGCCGTGACGCGCAATAATGAAGACTGATTTTATTGCAAGTTCAGTTGAACTTGCAGTGTTTCACTTTGCACGCTGGTGGAGCTTTACTTAACTTGATGTAAGTTTGCTGGCAAGCACATCAAGCAAGCTAATCCAAATAGCACAAGCGTCTTAGTTACATCCACCATGTTCATGCCAAGTAAACTAATTAACAGACAATAGTAATAGGCCCAGGTTCTGAATTCGATACCGGGGATCCACCACATTACTGTCCCTTCAAGATGATGAGACGCAGCATCGAGTTGGCTTGGGAATTTGCCGTGGCTTGACTTGATGCAGTATTCTTAACTTATCCAGCGAAGTTTATAAACGGCATCAATCAACCCGACTCAGGAAATGGGTGACAATGCAAGCCAGTTCCAGTAGGTTTATGTCCACACGCAAGTTCTTCTATATTGTTTACTGTCGATATTGAGAGCCATCCATGATCCACGGAAGCAATCACACATCTTTTATGCAATGTGGAGTATAAAATCTTGTTACACCTGATATAACTGTATGGAATCTGGGAAGGTGAGTCAGTCTGGGAGTCACAACTTGAAGTCAATCCGCATCATGTTTATGTTCAAGCGTACTCGTATAGCATTTATCAGGGTTCTTCAAAGTGACCGTTCAAAGTCTTGTGGGAGAACACCAACCCATTTCTGTTCAATCAAAATGATGTGTGAGACACTGAGCTCCTGACTATGGTTGGATCTCGAAGCAGCGAGGATCAAAGGCAACGAGAGGGAAGACCTGTTTGAGCCGTCAAGACATGTAAATGCTGCAAGTATATTGAAAAATGGTGAAATACAAGTGGTGCTATAACATTCACTTCCCACTTCTGCAAGGTCAATCACAGAATTAAATGGAAGCACTTTTCAAACTTCACATGGGGGGCACGAGTTATTAGAATGTCAAGAAAACTTCAAGTGCTTTACCTCAAGGCCAGAGTGGTATGTTAAAAAAATGCGAATTCACTCAATTTTGGTGATTGGTGGGTGCACCGACTCATCCTCACCACCTAGAGGATTTGGATACAGGGGTATTATTGAAGTCGAATGAAATAAAGAGGAACATCAATCAAAGTCTTCCCTTGGAAGTTCAAAGATGGCAGGCTGAGATAGGGTTGTATAGTATGGTGAGAGTTAACATGCAGATCAAAGTTAAGCAGGCTGTTAGACTGGATGAAGAAACCAATATACATGCACTAAAACTGGATTCGGACGCAGCAGTGTCATCACCTTGGCCAAAGAACTTGGAGCAGCCGTGTGCAGTACAGGAGTTAGTTTCTGCATGCCCATCATGGGAGAAAACAAAAGGGATGAGGCTCCCCGAGCACTCGGACACATTAAACCTGTCTGCTTACAAGATCTTCATGATGAATACGGCAGCTGTGTGGCACGGAGCACCGCATCTGGTGATTCCCCTAATCCAGTTCTTCGTCTTTATATCAGACAGGATGTTAACAAAAACACATCATTTTCTGGAGGGGTGTGTCTGCCCGAAAGCAAATAAGTCATCTGTGTGCCTCTGACATTTGAAGATCTATAATTATACCCCTTGGTTTTGGAGAAAAAATAATTTGGCAGATTCTAGTGCCCAGAGTTCAGACACTTGGAGTTGAACCCCGGTTTACTACAGGAATGTTTAATCCCCAAATTAAATTAAAATAAAGGCGGCACGCCCATGCACCACATCGAATACACGGTTCAAGTTGCTCGAGAGCACCATTGAATTAAAATGCAGTGGCTTTATGAGCTGTGCAAAGATCCGGAAAGGGACTGAATATGCGAAGTTCATCAGTTGAATAATTGTCATTACAAGCCAGTGCTACCTTGAAGGAGACCAGTCTAATGTCCTGAGATAGTCAAGTGTCGGTAGAATAGTCTCCAGAGACGGATTATAAGCTTTAGCTAGTCGACGCATTTTAAAGACGGAGTATGGATCACCAGAAAGAGAGAATAGGCCTTAACCACTGTGCAAAAGTTGCAAAGGTCATTGAAAATAGAGCGAAGGAAACTTAAGCACCAGAAATGGTAAAAAACTGTCAAATATTGCACCTTGCCTGAGTGGGTCAAACATGTACAATAGCAGCTGCAAGTGTTAGTATTTAAAAAAATGGCCAACTCAGAATTGGACTTGCTGGTGTTGGAGTCTGGTGTTTGGTTCGGACGATCACATGGATTGCTTATTGTGTTGATACAGATCTTGCTCTTATTGTTCTTATTGTCCTGATATGGATCAGTATCCTATTGTTCTTATTGTCTTCACTGATACTGATCTTCCCCTTATTGTTCTTATTGTCTTATCTATCTCTATTGTTCTAGGACATATATAGGTAGCTAGGATTGAATGGATCTGGGCTTTTCGCCTCCCATCTGAGACCCATCTGAGACCTGCCTTTTCGGCCCCTATCTGAGACCATCTGTGCTTCCCACTTTAACAGCTGGGTAATTTTAAATTCAATCTGACTTTGAACATGTGCAGTGGAGAATGTGATGGTCAAGTACAGGTAAAGTGATTGATTCAAGTGTGTCTGTTCAACCAGCAGAAAGAAAGATATGCAAAATTGAATCAGGGCACTTCCAAGGCACAAAATAAGAGGGATTGGAGTACCAAGGGGCGGTGTAATCGCCGTGATAATTTCTGACAACACTGGTTGAACATTTCGAGTTTTTCAGTGAAAGATTTGGGGAAAGACTTGAATTTTTTTCACCTATTTTTTCAGCAAAAAAACAGGTGAAAAATGTAAAAGTATTTTCACATTTTTCACCTCATTTTTGTCTGAGGTGAAAAATGTGAAAATACTTTTACATTTTTCACCTGTTTTTTTGCTGAAAAAATAGGTGAAAAAAAATTCAAGTCTTTCACCACTTTTTTCACTGAAAAACTTGAAATGTTCAACCAGTGCAAATTATTTGAAATGGTGATAAGGAAACTTCAAAGGAAGTAAATTATTCATTATCTGACAAGATAAGAAATAGAAAAACTTGAAGTCCAACTACTCACTTCATTGGAAATATATCTTGCCCTTCCTTTTCCTCTTTACTTCAGGGCAGTCTCACATTGTATTTAAATTATCGCTTGTGAGTCTGTTTTACTGCCCCTTGAGACCAGTTCAACTCGGCCACAGTCCCATGATAAAGGAGCACTACATTTATGAATTACCACTCTAAGTTGTCCCAGTCAGAGTCTTGTTGCGTTGTCTCCCTGCTTATGTATGCATGCAGCTCAGGGCATGAGTTCGAACTGTGGGATAAAATGCCTTTTTGGCCCGTTTAAACACTGTTTAAACCGCCCTTTGAACGGCCCGGATCACCACACCGTGCGGTTAAACGTGTTTAGATTAAACATCTGTTTACAGCCGTTTGCAGAACTTAAGGCACGGCCTTTTTTTTTTTTTTTTTTAATAAGTTGTCTATCGCACAGCGATAGCGAGCTCAATTCTTTTCCGTTTGACTTAAAAATGAGCTCATCTTCTCGGCAATGAAAATGCCTATCCGACCACCACCTTCAATTTGCCTGATGCGATCGAAATTGCCTTATCAGGTAAATATCGGTCTTTTTACACAAAGTGATGAGCATGATAGCTATAGTTGTTCAACTGACCTAGAAATTTGAGAGGATGGTTTTGGCTGTATTGTGGAGGGCTGAGAATACTGGGATTTGTTATATCAAATGTGGTTCCCATATAGAAGGTACTTGAATATCGATCATGGTGAGAATGCGGAATACTGGCGAAATAAAGCACATATTGAAAATACCGGCATTTCTGGCCCTTGTTAATACTCGTAAGGATGTTGTATCAAATTTATACGCCAATCCGACCACCACACAGACAATACGACAGGTCCTGTGCAAAAAGACCGATATTTACCTGATAAGGCAATCTTGATCGCATCAGGCAAATTGAAGGTGGTGGTCGGATAGGCACTTTCATTGCCGAGAAGATGAGCCTATTTTTAAGTCAAACGGAAAAGAATTGAGCTCGCTATCGCTGTGCGATAGAAAACTTACAAAAAAAAAAAAAAAGGCCGTGCCTCAAGTTCTGCAAACGGCTGTAAATGGTGATTTGCGTCTAGACGCAATTTGTTTAAACAAACGTGATAGGGTTACTGCCCGGGAGGATTCGAACTGTCCGGATGTTATAAATACACTTCAGGTTATGCACCAATTCCTCCACGGGGAGCTATATGCATACTGTGGATCCTGATCATTTTCTTCGCAAATGAATCACAAAGACAGCAAGAAAAAGATGATAGATTTCACTACAGGCTCTCGGGAGGATTCGAACAGCCCCCGCTCCCCACTGTGCGCATATTAATCTTATGTGAGATTGGACACAGGTGAAGTGCATGATATTCCCGTTCATCTGTGATAGCTTTCAAGCAGAAACCCACTCAGTTCTTCGAATGGAAGAAGATATACCAACCATCCATCCAACCTAAGATCTAAATTTCAATGCAAAGAGAAAAGCAAAACGCCGCAGATTCTGCAGTCCCTGAGTTGATTCACCTCTCTACTATTGCGATACAGTCTTTAACCGGGAAGCGAAACGATTAAGTGCTACAGGGACGGACTTTCTCTATGATTATGAGTGATTTTCACCCCAACTTTTTTCAGTCAATGTATCTACTTAGTGGCTACATGCCTACAAAAAGGTTCGAGTGAATTGGTGCAGTCTTGACGGAAAACGGGCCCAAATTAGTGATACCCTCAGTATGAAGTGAAACACTACAATGTGCCTCAGGCAATGACTGTGAAGACTTGGTGTGGCCATATTCTGAATCCAAGACCTTCAAAACCCCCAATACATGTATTGACTGGGAAATCTACAGACAGCGGCTGGGGCACAGGCCGCTCAACTGGTCAGCAAACTGGTCCAAACAGTGGTCCGAAATATCAAGATTTCTTGCGCTCTAGAAGGGCTACCTGCTCAAGTCCTTTTGTGAATATGAGTTTTAGATGGTCTAGAATGCTCTCAAACATGGGGTTTCAACTTCACGGTTTGTTTCACTTCCCGATTAAAAACCGTGTGCACAAGTAAATGGAAGAGTATGCGCGGGATGGGCGCACATCACCCGTCGCGCGCGGGACTCCAGAGCGCAGCGGGGTAGGAGCTGAGGATCGCAGGAGGTTTCAAATTTCAAGCTTCACAACTCGACTTTCTGTTTTTTGTGTGTATGACATAGCGTGGAAAAAGAGTACTGTACTATTTCATTCAATTCTCACCGGCTGTGACCTGTGACCCAAATATTCGAACTTTAGATTTCGAAAATCGGCCGGGCCGACCCTGACACCAAAAAAAAAAATCGAACATTTCGCAAAAATTAGCGCGATACCTCCCAAAACAAACGCCCTCAGAAGTCCCAGACACCCTCAGAAGGCACTTCTGACTTACTGAAAACCTGTGAAATGAATGCGCGGATCAGAAAGGGCGAATCAGAAAGCGGGGCGAAAAAGCGGTGTAGATCAATCAAATTACATAAGCTTTAGTGCTAGCAATATCCCGCCCTCGAATCTCGCTGCTATGGATGGACTTCCCGACCGCCTCAAGATCCAAGATGGACCAGAAAAACTCTCGTTGCCCCCCGACATGCTTCCTGTGGCCAGCCTCCTCACCCTTCAGCTACCGCCGCAGCCAAGAGGCGCCATCCAGAAGATGCCGAAACACTCACGTAATGTATAGTATGGGTCTGGGACCCCTTAATCCAGTTTTCGAACTTTTGCTCAGGAAGCTTCAAAAACACGTTTAAGCAACACTTTTTTTTTAAAAAAAAAATTTTGGCCCCTTGGGAGTATTTTTTTCTCCATCCAAGTCGGAGCGGCACAGTACAGAATCTATTCTCCGGTAATATTTTCAACAGCCATTGCTCTTTGAGCTGCGAATATTTTTATAGAAATGATTTTGCCTCGAATTCTGCAGTTCCATCTAACATTCCGGACCTGGAAGATAGCGACGATGAGATGGATACACAGGATGCAGAAGAATTGGAACGGCCTCAAGCACTCGCCGCATCCAACGACATCGCAATTTCACGGGATCTTGAAGGAATTGCCTGTAGTGGTTCTGCTTGTACTTCGAAGGTATCTTTCTGCACATTTTGTATATTCTACTGTTTCAATTGAAGTTTTATCTAGTTTCATTTGTAGCTGCCGTGGCTTGAAGAAGAAACGGGGCTTGGTTCTGCGATGATTAATATTTCTGTCGTGAGAATGCGGTAGGCAGAGCTCGTAAAATGGCACAATGAAGTATGTAGTCTATTTAATGTCCACTACATCCGTTAAAATCCCTTATTTCGCACCACATTTATGTTGGGCAGGTGAAGTGCAGAAGCAAAATAGGGGCGTGGGAACTGATATGTCGTCGGCTAATAGTGTAGTATGTGTCTGGCAACCCTTAATCCAGTTTTCCGACCTCGTGTAGCCCATTTATTTTGGTGGCGCCTCTTGGCCGCAGTGCAAATCGACCGTCTTTGCCGATCCCACTGAGTATCTCTCCGACCTTCCTCCCACCATTACAACCTTCAGTGTGATGGAAATAATGGCTCCGCCGTCTGTTGTCGTCAAGGCTCTCGGTCGCGCGATTATTCTCGACCCGGAGGCACAGTCCATTGTGCTTGTACATTCGCCGGCGCACCGCGCAAAAACGGTCTGCTTTCCCCTCTGGTTGGCTACAATCTGGTCATCGCTGGAGAAAATACGCGGTGCAAAAATACTGTGGCGTACCGCGCTGGACCCAGTTTACGAAACACTCGAGAAGCAGTCCACTAGCGATGCTGCCGCCGGGCGCATCAAAGCAGCTCTAGCAGCTCTTGAGAAGCTTCCATGGGATGGTGATGTGAAGAACTTCAGGGCTGGAGGTTCTGTGGAGCAACTCGCACTCTGGTTCACCACGGATTGGTTAAATCCGACCAGGAGGATCAGATGCTCGAACTTCTCACCTTGGAACTTGGGCTCAGCGACGGAAGCACAAGCTGCATCGAGACAACATTTTTTGCGCAAAAACTAAGCCAAGCCTACTCCGATCCCGATAGCTATCGTACCGCGCGCGGTTTCCGATGGCTTCGTCGGCTCGGGGGTTCCTTTGCGACTAAAAATCGCAGTCACCTCGGCTCAATTGCGAACAAGAACGAGGATCACTGGTTTACACTTACAATCGACTGTGAAAAGGAGGCACTTGGATACGGGGATGGGTTCCGCGGCACGCCATCGGCGGGCCTCCGCAAAGCCCTTGACTGGTGGATTTTTGAGCACCTCGGCGTCGTGTTTAAATCATACCGCATTCGTGCGGCATCCTCGCGTACTTCGACCTGGCACATTGGTTCGATCGTGAGCGATTCCCGCTTCCCAAATGTACTGCTGCCTCCATGGCGGACGAGGGGATCAAAATGTTTCTGCGCATTTTTGAGCGCCACGAGAGAAAGGTCAGTTAATAACTTACAAGCAGTAACATCTCTCTGATTTTCTAGGCTGGGGGCTCCGAGAGCGAGGCACGGGACTGCGAGTTAACATTTGAACACTCACTCCAGCCGGATAAAAAATCTGGCGTACCGGATGACAGACAGGATGACAGGGAGAACGACAAAACAGACGATTCCGAATACTCACCGCCAGGTTCAGAGTACTCCGGGCGAGAGGATGACTCTGACCACGCGCATTTGTCACAGGACGAACTTCCGAATGTCCTGCTCACCAGAACGGACAGTAATTGCCCAACCACACCGACGGCGGTACACAGAGTTTTGGAGGCACACTAACGATAAGGATGAGGACCTGGATGTCTCGGGGCTGAAGTAGCTCACTTACATCGGTCCATTAGTTACTGCTGCTGGACAATGGACCGTTTCCATGAAGCAGGGTGAGTCGCGGTTCCATCGAGAGTTCGATGACAAGACGGAAGCAAAAGTTGCCGATTAAACGCCGATCACGTCAATCTGTACAGTTCGTGAGAACGCCCAGCGTTTTGGCGCGCTCACGCGCGCAAAAAAATGAGGTTTGGGCTATTTTGTGACTCGTTTGGGACATTCGAAAATCCCCAAGTGACCCGTGACATGTTCGAATATTTTTGAATATTTTGGGCCCTGTGATGCGTGACATGAGAATTGAATGAAATAGTACAGTAGACCATGGTCCGTGCGCGGCTTGTGTTTTCTTTTTGGAGATATCAATCTTTATACATAAGCAGGGCGCCTAAGCTTCTTTTACTCATCCCACTTCCATCCCCCGTCCTCGCCGCATCCACGATATGTCCGCCACGCCAGACCAAGATGATCCCGAGAAACTATCGGACAATGACCGGTGAGAAACTTGGGGCCATAGTCCGCAGAAATTAGCCCCAGACTGACACGGTCGCTTGTAGGCTCATCGCGGCACTCCAAACGTGCTTTTCTGATCTGTTTCAGAAACAGGACGAGTACGTCGTCCATACATTGTTGCCTCCAATTCGACTATGAACAACCTCAAGGCTTCACAAGGCAGTGACAGGACTCAAACCCCAGGCACCCGTCGCTGACAAGGAGACGGTGTTCTGGAACTCGTACATGAAGCTCGCTGCTGACCACGACAAGGACTTCCAGCAGAGATACAGCACCGATCTTGACACGGCACTCATATTTGTACGTGGAGATCTCTGTCGAAGGCCTGCTCTTATTCTTATCCTGTAGGCGGGTCTTTTCTCGGCCGTTAGCTCGGCATTTATCATCCAAATTCAGCCCGAGCTCATGCCACCGAATGCGACCTCGGATGCCTTTGTCATCGTAGCGCAAAGCCTCCTGTATATCAGCCTGACTACGACCCTACTAGCAGCGTTACTCGCCGTCCTCGGAAAGCAATGGCTCGTGTCCTACCAGACCGTCGCCACCAAGGCGACCCTCGGTGCGCGTGGGCATGAACACCAACGCAAACTCAGCGGTCTCCGCCGATGGAAACTTGAAATGGTCCTGCGGATGTTCCCCGTACTCCTGCAGCTTGCATTGTTGCTTTTTTCGGTCGCCTTGTCCATTTACCTGTGGACAGTAAACCACACAATTGCAAAAATCGTTATTGCGATGACATCGGCGGGCTTCGCAGCTTACATTGTGCCGCTCTTGTGCGCAATCGTCTTCGATGATTGCCCTTTCCAAACCCCGCTTTCGACGCTCTTGTCCCATATCGCTTCACCCGCTTTTTCTTTCCTAAAGCGCGACATCCACAGACTGTGGAATTGGTCCGTGAAAATCTGGCAGTCATGGTCTTTCCTGGTCGAGCACAAGGCCTACATTCTTCCCCGCTTTTCATCGCAGGCAGACACAGGTTCGAAAGCCATGTCGTTGTATCCCGACACTTTGCACCGCCATTCTCGCCCGCCATCCCCAGAGGCAAACGCACTGCTGTGGATATTGGAGTGTTTTTATAAGGGCTCAAACAATATCGGGACAATCACCAGTGCAGCTGAATTGGCACCGGAAATTCAATGGCCACCCAATATGGATCTTCATGCGGCCCTGAAGCATGTGGGCACAGCATTCACCTGCTGCTTTAACTGGGATAACCAAACTTTGCACCGGTCCTGGAGTGTCCGGGAGGGAATGATGGACAGCGCAATCAAATGGGGAAGAGTCTATTGCAATCTCAGGCTTATGGATTCACACAGTGAACATCCATTGTATTGGATCTTCAAGCTCAGATTTCTTCTCATCAAGGGAACTGGGGATGATCCGAGCAAGTTTGCGCGGCTGTTCAACATTTTTCAACTCATGGATGGCAACTGGCATGCCTTCGTTCATTTCGACTTCGACTTATTCCTGTGGGCCTTACACATTATCCCCGGATTGACAGGAAGACAAACATCTATGTCCCTAAGAAGTTCGTTGGAGAGATTCCTTGAACCATTTCAGGCTGAACAACTGGATGGGCTGAATGTCAGGGACTTTTGCAATTATCTCTGTTGTGTCACCTCCTTCTTTATCAACGTGGATCCCCGAGTTTTAGCTCAGACAAATAAAAGGTGGGCAAAATACATTAACACACTTGACCTATGAACATTAATTTCTGCGAAACAGCGGCTTTCGGGCAGCCCTGCTCACCCAGCTTTTCAAGGCACTCCAACATGTCAGGGGTGCAGAAATTGACCCGCAGCTGAAGGTGAAGATTGTCAACACCACCGCCCAATTGGCAAAAAGATTAGTTGGACCTCAGTTGTGGGGAGATCCGAGGAAGCTCAGGCGCCATGAAGTGGTGGAGCTCATGGAGGAAGTATCTCGATTTTGCCACAATCATCAGGCAGACCCAGAGCTCATGATCTCAGCAGCCACACTTGTGCGATTTGATGTCGATGATTTCCGACATATTAAATTTGCCAAGCGGAAGAGAGACTCTGGGATGAGCTGTGAGTGGGTATATGGAGCACTGGGACACATTCAGACCCACTGGGCTGGCAGCACAGAAGAACCTCAAAATTGGCATGCTGATACCACCCTGGCGGTTGAAAGTCTGCTAGAGATTTTGCTCGCATGCATGACACCACATATGCCACCACCACCTCCTGAAACTTTCCGGATAATTACCCAGGCACTGTCCTCGCCCAAGGAAGTCTCTGCGGTTTACGCATTCCTGGTTCTAAGTCGGGCACAAATCTGGCTTCATGACCCTACTCTGCGGTCAATGGTGGCAGCAGGCTCAGTGTGGACTCATATAGGCCGTATTGCATGGAAGTACCCTGACCCATGTGAAGACCATTACAATAAAATGGGTGGTAATATTGCGAAAACTCCAGAAGGGAGGCAGATACTGTCTCAGGACATTGCCCCATGGATTCAGGTTTTTCTGGTCAATACTACGTGGGGGTGGAGTTCCAGCCAAGTGAAGAGATTCAACTCCGTCGTCCGTGATGTCTGGTTGCCGCAACTTGAAAAGCACCGGAAATTTGCAGATCACACCGAGGAAGCATGGGCTCTGGCCATCACAGCGTTGTCAAATGCGTGGAAAGACTTCTTCTCTGTCCCGCATGGTTCCCCCGTGTTTGTATCTCTTGCCACTACAACAATATCGACATCGTTGCTGCTCCGTCACGTCGAGTCATTCACTTTCAAACAGCTCCTCTACCGAATTACGGATGGGAGAGGCGAAACTCCTCCTATTTCTCGCGCTATGAGGGCCACATATTTGCCCCAGCTCAGTGAGGCACTTATCCAGGCCGCAGGAAACGCCAGAAATGCGATTCTCGTGAATGAAGGGAAAGCTTCGAATCCTTCAGGGCAGCACGGTGGAATTATACCAGAGGAGATGCTCGGACAAATTGCCGATTTTCTCGAAGCTTTCGGAAAAAAGCTAGGAATTGAATTCGAACCGAGTAAAGGGGAACTGGAACTGAGAGGAGCGGCAAAGATATATAGGGACTGGGATGAGTTGAAGAAGTTGCTCCAGGAAGAACTGGATCGTCTGGAAGAGCTATCAAAGGCGGACTGAATATATTCGCAGATTCGTTTTGACTATTTTTCGGAGGCGCCAGGCGCAATGGCATCGATAAGCTCAAGGACACCAGTGCACCGAGTGTTACATAGTAGTGCTAAACCTTAGCAGACATGCGGCCAAATGCAACATTTTGGGTAGACTTGTTGTGTTCTCGAAATGACCAGTCTCAGGCAACCTGGCTCTGTATAGTAACTTACTATATTCGGGACACCTGAATTTGTAGCTGAATAGAACACATTACGTTGCAGCTTCAGACAGCCCGAAGCTGAAATTTTGGGATCAATTTTTGCAAGCGGAAGTGGTGCCTTGAATTTGAAATTTGAGTCTGGAACCATATCAAAATGAAGAGGTACGAAGTCTTCACTGAAGTCACCGCGGCAGCCGCAGGCATCACCCCTGGGAGATGCAGATTTGAATCTCCCAGGGGGCATAGACTTTCTTTTATCCTCATGTCAGCTCCAGATGAAACCAAATCCAGGTGCGAGGTTGACTCTTCACGAGCTTTTTTTCCTAGCTTATTCTTGAAAGAACTCTGGCTTTGAATTCGTTGCTGCCTCAACGGGGTTAGACATCAGATTCTCCCATGGCCGATTTGGAAATTATTATTTCCCTCCCTTGAACGCACATTTCCCCCAAATTACCTAAGGGCCCTCGGTCTGCATCGGTTTACTCTGTCTGCATCAAAAATGCCTGCATGTCTGCACCTGTGCCCGCATCAGTGTCTGCATCAAAAGGTTATTTTGCATGAATGTAGATTTGTTCTATCAATGCCGATGGCTTGTAAACATTGTGGATGTCAAGGCCACAAGAGTGCTCTTCCATACCCCATCTAGATCTCAGAAAACAAGCCGTTTTGAATGAGAAATATGCCAATTAAAGACAGGGGGGTGCCATTAAGGGCATTAATCTAGGTCTAGTATGGGGCTAAAGTAGGGTTTGGGAGCCCTAGCAAGCATGGAAAAAACTTAAAGTGGAATGGGAGGGCTGGGCAAAATCGGGTTTGCGAGCCCTAACGGGTGCCGAAAAAAAAAAAACTCCAAGTCGGATTGATGGCATTGCAATTGGGTACCCAAATGACACGACTATATAGGTACAGATTCATGATGTAGTACCCCAATCAAGAAATATGGAACATATGCCACTTCTCAAATCTGTCACATATTCCTCAGAGACACATGGATATCTGGAATACCTCTCAAAGGGGATTCTCAAACAGTGCCAAAGGAATTTGGGAAAGTCCTCAATTGTCCGTTTGCATTTTCAAAGTTGCATCAAATTTCCGGCCGAGATATCTAACGACGGCAGAGATAATCCTGGGTTGGATTTCTTGGAATCTAGCTTGTTGCTTCACTGGATTTCTCCATATCTCATGCAAAGCCTATATTTATCTTGGGCTCAGTTCTGTGGGCAGATCGGTGGCTGTACATGCCACCCAGAGTGTACAGCCACCAGCTTGCCCACGGAACTGAGCCCAAGATAAATAAAAGGCCGGGGACCTCCTCGGCGAGCCGTTTCCACGCGGCCATGGAACGTCTCCGGAAGTCGTAATAGAACTTGGGGTTGTGCCAGCTGGCGTTGAGCCAGGCGAACGAGTTGGGCGTTGCGGTGCCTAACTATCTTATCCGACAGCCTGGGGCCAGGCTGTCGTTCCTTAAGGCCAATCTCGCCTTAAAGCAGCAAAATATTTTCACCAATTCGCTGAAATCACAAGCAACCTGGCTTTTTTGCTCCGACCTGGCTTTTTCATTAAATTGGGCCTGTTCTGGCTTTCTTTAACAGGCCTGTTGCACTAAAGAAGACAACCTTCATCAAATTTGGCTTTCTTTAACAGGCTTACCTGAAATCACTGCCAACCTGGCTTTTTTTGTGTACCCTAAGCTCCAATCACTGCCCTAACACTTTTTTTGTGTACTCTAAGCTCCAATCACTGCCCTAACGCGTTTTTTGTGTACTCTAACCCGAAATTGCTGCCCTAACGCGTTTTTTGTGTACTCTAAGCTCCAATCACTGCCCTAACACTTTTTTTGTGTACTCCAATAACTGCCCCAACCCTTTTTTGCTTACCCCAATATGAAATCTTTGTCAACCTGGCATTTTTGGGTAGACTCTGCCTTCACTGATCAGCAGGCGGCCGCTGATGGCAGCCCATGTCTGCAGGCTCTGCTGACAAGGCCACAGAATGCAGTCATTATATGTCTTTAACATAAATGTTGTCTTAAAGAAACTGGCTGGGCTTGGCCACATCTCCAAGAATCTATAGCAGCTTTGTTTTGAACAGCTGTTTAATCTAAACAGGTTTAGCCTGCACCACGTGCAGACCAGCACTGCTTAAATGCCGGTTTAAACGGAGAAAAAAGCATTTTCAACCTTGGTTTGAACTTGCACACCTACCATAAACAATGAAATAAGCCATGCTGGAGGAGCAATACCACCTGGGCCATAACACTGACAGTTGCTCTGACTCTGATCAACTGTAGTGTCAATGTTTCCAACTGATTTCTGCAAAAATATCGAGGTCTCTCCTCCTTGCACCCCAGGTTAAACAGGTGCTAAGCTTAATCCTGGTGCACACACGCACCATTAAGCACGGGTTCTAACATTCTCAACTTTAAATTCCCCTTGATCAGCTGTTTCTGAGAGCAGTTATGGTTCACAATGTTTGAACCTTTGAGTATCCCATGCTGCAAAAAGGACTTCGAAACATGAACTTAAACTACTATGCCAAGGCTCAACTAACTGTTCAGAGACAGGGTTCACATGTCGACTTACACTGCAGTACAAGGACGGAAATTGAACAGGAATCACAATTTCCGTTTTAAGGCGCACATCAATCAACACGTAAACGGCGGCGTCTTTGTGCCCGCTTGCAAGCCTTTGCTGCATCTACGTCGGTCCGCTTTTACTCTGCATCCCCACTATGTCTGTTCATTTTGTCCTAGTATTGATTGCCAAAAAAAATTGGGCTGCAACGCACTGGTAGTGCCAAGTAGACGTAAACTCCGCAGTATCCACGATTCCACACGCACTGCGAACCTTCCTGTCGAATACATGCTTGCTAACACATGTAGTAGCTATCACAATTTTCTCTGGTATGTACTTAATCTGTGAAGGGATATGTAGAAAGGGAACTGGCAGAAGACTGCCCAGAGTTCGAGTCACCACCACTGTATGTATGTAGCAGAGTTTCGTCAGCCTGGTGTGGCAGGGTCGGATGGCCGCCAAGCGGAAATCCGATAATAGTTTACTTTTAATCCCACTTTACCTTAGCCCCTACCCGGGTCCGGTCCGGACCTGTCAGCAGGTACATAATAAGCGGTCCGGCTGATCCGGTAAAAATGCGCATGCAATAGACAAGTTTTAATTCTGATTCTGAGACCTGGTACCTGAGTCGGTACCAGGAATCACTTGGTCATGTTTCCAACACCACGCCGCCGGCAACATCCAACCAAGTCCTGCCTTTATGTGTCGTTTTTATGTTTGCAACTGTATCCTTGTGGCGTTCGACACCTTGCACCTACGCGCCTATTCTTGCTTAAGCGCCGTCTGCGGCTCGTCGACTTCTTGATGGAGCGAAGCCGCGTGCTGGATATCAGCGTGCGCTTGTTCTCTCCCACCACAGCTCTCATGTCGGTATCGACCCACACAGGCTCGTCGCCTCCATCCTTCAGATCTGAGGTTCTGTCCAGTATACGTTCCGGGTCGTTGGCCGGCTCGGTGTCAACGCCCACGGTCTCCTCGCCTCCATCCTACAGATCCGCGCCATTACCGCCGTTGCCCGCCCCGCCCCCGCCCCCGCCCCCGCCCCCGCCTTCGCTGGTCACCGCCCCCGACTACGCCGGTGCGAGGCAAATTCTCAGTCTTTGATCCTTATCGCTAAAGCGGTCGACGCAGTCCATTATCGCATATACACGCCCAATGGCGCGGTCCCCGTCAAAGCAGCAGCCAGCCGCCCAGACCCCTTCGTCGGTCGCATACTCGCACGCTCAGTGCCGCCACCGCATCTTGCGGGCATGCTGAAGCGCCGAATCCTAGCTGCGGAAGGGCTTCCCGATCGAACGATCTCGGTGGAGGAATCCCCGAAGGCGCTGCTGGTGTCGCCATCGTCCCCATCTTCGCCCTCGGCGCCGTCATCGGTGTCGTCTCGTACATCACCATCCGGAACGCGAAGACTCAGTCGACTTCTCGGTTCACTGCCATCACCGCTGAGGTCTGTGTCTGTACGCAATGGGAAACTCGTTCGACCCCTCTCCGTTCATCGGGCGGACGGTACTAGTCTCGCGTCCCCATCATCCACTACATCTCAATCCTACTACCGGTCCAGCACATATCACTCGGACGGATCCAGCTCATACCAATCCGACTACCCAAACACCTGCAACTGTAGTTCCTGCACTGCCAGTAGAATTACTACCAACAGAACTCCATACGACTCGTACCCATCCAGTCCCAGCCCACCCAGTCCCTACCAATCCATCACCTCAACAATTAGCCTGCCCAGCTCTACGCCCGACTCTGCGTCCATCACCTTGACAAGCGGGATGCAGATCTACGCGAGCATGTACGACTCGGAGCCGATGAGAGACGACGCAGCGGTTGTGTTGACGGGGGATGGGAGGCACGGCGCGAGCTCTGACAACCCGCTTGCGGTTGTTTTCCTCGAGGAGCTCAGCGTTGAGGAGAGAAAGGCGCGACCGGAGGTCGAAGACTTTGCGAGTCGCGAGATTCCGCTCGACAGATACGGTGTGTTTTATATCTCAACTCGCACACACGATTTAATCAGCTACGGGCAGTTTACTACCGTCTCTACAACCGTGACGGCGAGACCCGCTCATCCGCCGCGTTCGACTCCGTCCACACCGCCCTCGGCCGCATCGAGCGCGCACACATAACCCCACCCGCCACCGTCGACTCCCTCAAATCCTGCATCGCAAAAGTGGAACACAAACGCATCTGGAAATACGCAGACCTGTACGAGGGAACGGCTCCCCGCGATCCGCTGGGGGGCAGCAGCTCCATCGGACGGGAGATGGGGATGGGCGGGGACGTGAATAGCCCGCTGCTGCTGGTACAGCCCGAGAGGAAATTGGGGCTGTTTAATCGGCCCGCGAGGATGTTGAAGACGCGGAAGTATCGGCAGAGTGAGAAGTTGACGTATGATATTTTGCAGGGCACGATGATGCAGACAGACGGGGTGGTGAAGGATTCCATGTGTGAGTGTGTGGTGCCGGGGTTGGCGGAGAGGGCGATGTTGAAGCGAAGTATTTTTATTTTCTTCGCAACGGCGCGGGATTGTGCTTATTATCCACAGAATGATTTGAGTTGCTGGACGAGTAGTGCGGGGATTAGTCTTCTCTCGGGTTCTAGTCGTCCACGCAATTTAAAGTCCTGTATAGATGCTCAACTCCGCGGATGTGTTGAAGAGATGGCGCATCGTCTTGTGAGCTTCTTATGAATAACAGCATTAGCAGGCTGCACCATGGTATACACCGCCGACCTGCCTACTGCGGGGATGTTCGGTGTCCGTTGGGCGCTTGTTCGGCGTCTATCGTATTTTTGGCGTGCCGGCTTGATATCACGGCTTTAAGCGTATACGATTCCCTGCGACGCCGTCTTCACGCTCTCTCTCACCTTTGGGACGTTCTCGACGAGTCTCGACCAGGCTGCACTCGTCATACGTCGCGCAGACGGCACTTGCAGTGGTGCACTCCAGGAATGGGTCGACGACAGCCTCACAGGATACCTGCTCTGCGCGACGTTCGTCGCGTCCATAATATATCTATCAGCAGCTTGCAACTTAGTCCAACCTGCTCACACTCTAACACAAACCTCATGCAGCATTCTCAGTCTTATCAGTGATGGCGATTAATCGTACCTACTATTACAAGCATAATCCTACCGACTAATAGTAGTCAAACTATGTGGCTGCTATGAGTAGCTAAGATTAATCTCCAATCCTCTGCCGTCCAGCCCAGGCCTAATATACTTACCCAGCGAACCGGCTCCGGTTCGGAAAACAGCTAATATGGGGAAAATATGGGATTTGAAGACATGTTATGAAAAATGTGGAATCTAGTGTTATGTTGCCCATGTTTCCCTTTCGTCTTGACCTGGACATCACTCGGTTTGCCCCAGTGTTGCATCAACTGGCAAATGGCCACCGTCAACTTGAACTACCCTACCCTGGCTCGCCGCCCCAGCGCCATATCAGGCACCATGTGGAAGCTGCCTTCTAACACCCTTACATACACCAGAGTATATGCTTAGGACTTCGCGGCAACGACGGCGCAGGTCTCTGTGCATTCGCCGTATACGACCAGCAGTGCACCCTCGCAATCCCCACCGCTGAACCCTCTTCTCATACCCACGATATGCGCCGTCATCTCTGTGTGCTTTCTTTTCCTGCGTGCGTTGCTCGCTGTCAAGCCTATCGCTCGCCTGCTGGAACGCGCTGGGCTTCCAGATAATCGAGCACAGCGCGGGCCAGAACTTAAAATCGGCACGGGATCTTCCGATGGCGGGTTGCGCGCCTCCTCGGATGTATTGTCCTCTCAGGACTTTCCCTATCTTCCCTTCGGATTCAGGATGAGACACAGAAGGAGCTGCTATATGGAGCGCTTATGGGCATTCCATACGTGAGCGGACAAACAAATGCTTGCTCAATCCATCCATATTGACTTTCTATCTGCGCAGGTCTACGCGTCAATTATAGCCTACATAGTTGCCGCTCTGTTCTGTGCCACAGAACGGTGGCTATGGCACAGTATAGCCACGGTGGCTATGGCACAGCGCAGCCACCATCCTGTGGTACAGAACGGGGCGGCAACTATATAGGATCCTGGGGGTCACATCCGCCCAGCAACCAACTAGGGGAAAAAGTTCCTTCATTCAATCTCCATCCCACTGATCAGGAAAACCCTCCCCAGTTTATTTCAGGAAATATTTTGGATATTATTTCACTAAGAATAGTTTTTGGCAAATGCTCGAAACTTTACAAACATTTTGGAAACATTTGGAAACATTTTAAAACATTCCTAAACAAAAAGATCAACACAGCAAGTTAGGATTTAGAAACCCCTATGTCCTTCCTAATTGAAAGGCAAGGTGGCCAGTGCCTCTTAAACACGAAAAAGCGTGCAATGCGGTGTTGCGGAAGAGTCCGGGATTCATGAGAAAGATGTGACAAGGGGGCACCGGCCTTCGAAAAAAAGACCTTAGGCCGATTTTTTTTTGCGCCCTTGTCTTTGGACCAACTAACTACGT
Source organism: Mycena rebaudengoi (assembly GCA_029282285.1). NCBI lineage: Eukaryota > Fungi > Basidiomycota > Agaricomycetes > Agaricales > Mycenaceae > Mycena > Mycena rebaudengoi. The sequence continues at coordinate 370,800 of JARJCX010000118.1, read as the reverse complement.
GACCATGGGATACTTACCATATATAGTATGTTCCCCTATGTTTAGTCGCCGGAGTACTGTAAAACAGGCGTTGGCTGACCCGGATACTCACAGGACGGTGAAAACAGTCGTATATATTCATATGATGAATGGACTGTGGCCTCTAGTTGAATATTAGACTCAAATGTCTAGTCTTACCATCGTTCATCTGAATAAACATTCACTCATCCTTGTTTCGCAGCCCTACCAGCTGCTTTCGATGCCAAAAAGGATGAAGCAATTTCAGAACTCCGTGAAACTTTTCTCAGAGTGCCTACTTTCTTTTCTTTGCAACGCCTGAATGCCAAGCCATTCCAACTGTTCGCCTCAGACGTGGGAAAGTTCTGTCTGATGCAAGACTACAAAAGGCCACGATTGATCGATTGATGCCGCATCATGCCGCATATGGGAATTGTTGACGCCTAACGTCAACTAACGAATTTCAACACCTCTACTGAGCTAGAGAACTTAGAAGTAGTCCCTACAACCGATTTTGTGGTCAAAAATTTGGGGTCTCATTTTTTTTTCCGGCCTCATGCCCAGACTAACTAACCGGCCTTAGGTAGCCGGTTTGAATACCGGTGCCCCCTTGGTACAGGCTTGAGATCGAGGGGCGAGTCTCGGAAGGAACAGCACACGGCCCAAAGCACCAAAACGCTTCAGAAGAGAAAGGATTCACCGACGAAGATTGGTTTCAGCGTAGAGAATGAATGCAAGATTGGGAATGTGAATGAAGACCCTAGATTTGAGAGTGCCGAAGATCATGAGATAGAAGTACAGGAAAGAGCCAGGCGCAGATTTCGGAACGCCGCATAGCCGCGATGAGCGGATGTCGTTGGCGAGATCCCACCCCAGGCAGGGCTAGGTCCGAGATTCAAAAGACTCCGGCGATATTCCGCGCTCCGAGCCTGAGGAGTATATTCGACGCCGCGTGAAGGTGGTTTGTGGGAGAAGGAGAGACGCAAATTGAGTGATTGATCGGAGAGCTATTCCGTGATCTGCGCTGCCACGGTCATCTCAGAGTCTTTCCCTCCTCACTCGTCCTCGTTAGTCGGTGAGCTCTTCCAATGCAGCCCTGGAATCTTGTCTTTGCTGCGGCTTTGCCCTTCACCGGCCCCTAACTCCGCTGCGCCTCGTGCGGCCCGGCCTGGGGATCGATGATCGACGGCGACGAAGGCTGATGACTTTGCCCTCCCGCGGAACACGGGCCTGCCGCTGCCGGCGGCGACATCGCTCATCACGCTCGTCGCGGCCACCGCGCATGCTGCCCCAATACCAGACATGTGCCAGTCACAGACCCTGTTCCAAGCCTCCGTGCGCTAGGGCTGCCGCCCGTGACCGTTGCGACGGTTCCACGGCACCCGTCGAACGGGTGCCGTGCCTGTTCCGTCAACCATTTTCCCTCGACCTCAACAGCACTGTCGCGGTACGGTTTTGCAGTGCTACGGCCCGTTGAAAAACGGCCGTCACGGCCGTTCAACGGCTTAAATTTTATTGCATGCAGAAACATTATTCCACGCGCAGTTCTGGTTCAGGAAGGACATATATGTGTTCTGATATGTTTCTCTTTCATTATTTACAACTTCTCTTCCCTCCAGTCTTCACAATACCAAGTCTTTGTTCCATCACGGCAATTGCCGTAGCCGTGATGGCATGTCCAACCTAAGTTCAACTACCTGTCGGCGGCGAGTTTTTTCCCCCTTAGACAAATATCTGTGCGTTCAAATTCCTTGCACTCTTTGGGCATTTAGGTTGTGATCATGAGGTGGGCATACTCACTGATTCAGTGAGAAGTTTTCTTGGTGCTTAACATTGGCTTAACAATTGGTATATGTGTTCACTCGTATTCAAAAACAGTATGCTGCAACAAATGAATTCTAGGACACAGGTTAAAGGTCACTTCTGCGTGTAAAATAGCTCAAACAATATTTTCTCAACCCGTGGGCCCGTCAACAACCCGTTACGGCCGTGCCGTTGACCGTACCATCCCGTGAAGAACTCTTTAGCCCACCCAACGGGCCGTTGTTCGACGGCCCGTTGCCGTCGAGTAGCCGTTGAATCGACAGCCGTTGCCGTCACGGGTACGGGTGGCAGCCCTACCGTGCGCTACACCCTGCGCACCGGGCTCGCCCTCCCCTCCGCACTACACCTAGCGGCTCACGTACACAGTACAGAACAAGTGCCTAGTGGATGACTACGTACAGATCGTGCGCAATTTCCCGCCGTGGGTGGAAACGTTAAGACATGTGCGTTTGTCACTCTCGAATTCATTCTCATTAGCTCCCTCTCCTTCATTCTTCAATTCCCCCCTTTTTGAATCTGACGATCGACACCACGCAGTTCTCCACCTACCCCCGTCAACGACCGCGACGAGCCGCGCACGGCGTTCGCCGTGATCGGCGCCCTCCTCCAAATCCACAACAAAGCACTCCTGGTGTGTGTCCCTTCCGCTGTCTCCCGTGCCGCGCCAACCCGAGAGCATGCGTTTCGGCTGACCGATACGCATGTGTTTCGCTGGACTTGTCCGTCGCGATCATGCGTTGCAGCTGGACGACACGCGTGCGTTTCGCTGAGCGATACTCATGCGACACCCTCCTCTTCAGCCTCACCATACTGAAACCCCTCATTTTTTTAGCTCGACGACAGCACGCCTTTGCAGAATTTCCCGCGGTGCATCTAGCGTGTCGTTTCAGACTGCTTATGGGCAGCACAAGTGTGGTGTCTCATGGATAGACGAGCAGTTCCATTTTTTTTTGGTGACTGCGCTGTGCTTTGCTTGACTCGAGTCTATCTGCTCCTGTCTATTTTATTTTATTCCAACACACCCGCATATCAGGTCTTCCCTCCCTCCTCGACGCAGGTGCGCCTATTTGCGGAGATCAAGCAGCTGGGGCAGAGCGCGTGGGATAGGTGCGTCTCTTGTTTTTTCTTTCTTCGGTCTTTTTTTTCATCTTCAGGCCTTCCTGCGCCGTTCCATCCATTTCTATTCATCTGATCCGATAACTTGAAGTACTCCTGCGCCCCCTATCTCTGCTCTTCTTTCTTCTTTTCTTCTTCTTTGGTGTGGTTTATGGGCAGAGCAAGCGCGTTAGACGAGCAGTGCCAATTTCGAAATGGCAACTGTTGACTCGAGAGCCTATCCACTCTTATTATTTTATTTGGACTGACACGCATTGTACGTATATGCAGGTCTTCCGCCCCTCCTCGACGCAGGCGGACGTCTTTGCAGAGATCAAGTAGCCAATGCAGAGTGCATTGAATGGGTGGGCTGATTTCTTCTCCTTCTGTCTTTCATTCTTTGTTTATCCACTTCGTCCTTCGCGTCCTGTCCAATATCATTGTCCCATATTCATCTTTTTGCGCTGCACTTCTCGTTTTTTTATTCTTTGCGTCGCTGATCAATTTTGTTTGCCTGCGTTTCGTCTATCTTTCAATTTTCGATCTGTCATTCGATTGTTTACCTTTCAATATCATTTGTGCCACCCGGTATTACACTACCCACTTCCTAATTTTTCTTTGTGTACTTTATTGCGTACTTACTGATTATTAACTCGCTAACAGGTACGCTGTCTGCATCTTCGGGTATCGTTTGTATTCTTGAGTGCTATTTTGTGGTGGAGAGTGTTGGGGAAAGTGTCGGGGCTGACGTAGGGCGTATTTTTATTTCGTCCGCATGGGACTCGTTCGGCGGTTTATCGAGTCATTCGTAGTGGACTTTGAGCTACTCCTTGTTGGTGCTCACGTAGACACTACGGCGGGAACGTGCGCCGTGCTATTTTAATACCTTGTTCTAAGACTACTCATGATCTCTCTTGTACCTACATCTACTTGCTGCACCACGTTTCTTTGCTTTCTTCCTTCAACTCGCATCGTCATTTTTATTTCTCCCACTCACCCTCACACTTACTTTTACGCACACCTCTTCCCGCGTTGCGGGTTCAAGGGGCAGTTTGTCGAGATGGTGAGTGCTGTTTTCTGCTTCTATCACTGCTCATATTCAGTATGGGCAGAGGTGTCATACTATGGTGCAGTTCACTTCTTGCACCGCTTCTCGGTGACAGCCGTATTAGGTCATACAGTCTTACCTCTATTTTTTTCCCCTCTTGCCAATTGACTCCTTTTTGATATAGGAAACTTTTCCCAAGAGGGATTTAATTCATAAAAAGGTTTGAAAGAGATGATATTTTGAGAAGAGGCCAATTTGGCAGTGTAGGGTAACATAAGTCTAATCTCTGTCGTATGCAATGGCAACCCTCTCTGGGATGCGCCGGTGCAATGAATATGTTGTGGAACTGAATTTGTGCACATGAAGTGGCACATCTTGGATTCCCATGCCAGCCCAGTAAGCAGTCATCCAACGGACCACCCGGTGCTCCCAACGGCGGATTGTTTCCAATTTTATCGAAGCCAGCGCCTTTGGCTTATTTTCCTTGAGAGTGTTGAAGGTATAATCACAGTTGTTGCGAAGATATTTCTTCACAAGACCCCAAAAGAACTCAATAAAATTGAGCTCATCTGCCAGGTCTGGTATAATTTCTTCCATGGAGGTCGGAATTTGTTCATTAGGGATATGCAATAGTGAATCTTTGGTGGTAACAGTTGCTTTGGGATGACGCTGAGCACGAGCACGAGCTGCAGCCACAAGCTGGCCCTTTTTGCGAGGTGGCATGAAGGTCGCGTAAAATAAGCTCAATGTGCAGCACTTGTCCATTTTGTTGCTACTATTTAGGACAATATGATCAAAAAGGTGGCGCGGCCACCCCCAAAGGGTACACAATAATAAAATTTTGCAGTAGTCACCGAGAAGCAGGGACTAAGTGAACCGCACCATATTTAATACAGAGGAAGATAATACGGGACTGTGTTCCCTCGCTACTTGTACTTCTATCTCTCTGTTGTACATATACAGGTATATGCACCATTATTCCGTGTTTGTGGTCCTCCTTCTCCGATGCGAAATTTCGTGGGTGTCGAATTGTCGAATTGGTTCAAGTGGTCATGGTCAAACCCCCTGTTGAATTGAATTTAATATTACAGTACATGCGTGATACTCAAGTCGGGCTGCCAGAGCTCATCCTTCTTTCTAAGCTCCATCAGCAGCCTTATATACATAACCTAAGACGCTAGCCCTAGTTAAATCTAAGATCTTCGGTGAGAGCTTGTCTTGACTGATTATATAAAGGTTCCAACATTTGACCCGAATATAAGTCAATTCCTCTTGGTATCTCGAACCCCGCGATACCTGTTTCTCTCACACGCGCTCGATTCCCAAATTCAGTCCTCATAAAATCCAATCCATCTCCTAGAGGTCGAACCGCTCTGCACACCGCCGAAGCCTCCGTGCGCTCGGAAATCCTCACGCTCAAATCCGCGCTGCTCACAGCAAACACAGCGCTTGCTATCACGCCGGACCAATCCGCGGAACGCTGGCGAGAGAACGAAGAGGGCGAGATTTGCGGGGAAAGGGAGGTGCGGGAGATGAAGGGAAATTTGGAGGAGCCGGTGAGGGAAGTTGCGCAGTGAGGTACAAGCGGCGCAGGGGAGGGGGCACTGGAGGACCGCGGGTGGCTGCTCATTGCGAATATCGCGAATGTGGGCGCAGACCACTCGTCTTTCCTTTAACATGGGTGAGGCCGGTTGTGCTGGCGGAGTGTTCGTCGGCGGCGGCAGGGGAGCAGTCCGTGTTGAGTGCGGAGTGGGCGGGCGAGTCCGCGCTTGCTATTGCGAGCAGCGAGAAGGTAGAGGCAGACATACTGTACCATTTCGACCAAAGGTTCACGCCATGTCACCGTCACCTCTGAAAGAATCTATATGATGTTAGTTTAAACAAATTGCGTCTAGACGCAAATTGCTGTTTAAACAGATGTTTAATCTAAACATGTTTAACGGACCAATGGGCCGGTCAAACCGCGGTTTAAACAGTGTTTAAACGGGTCAAAAAGGCATTTTACACCGGGGTTCGAACTCATGCTTCACTTGCATGCATACATAAGCAGGCCAACGGGACAACAACGATTTGACTGGGCCAACTCAGAGTGATACTTCAAGAGTGTAAAGCTCCTTTATCATGCTGATTGCACCAGTTCAACTTGCCGGGTTCAACCGGATTCAAGACACAGCTTACAGGTGATAGCTTAAACACAATTTGAGACTGCCTCGAAGTAAAGTGGAAGAGGAAGTTCAAGATATATTTCTGATGAAGTGGGTAGTTTGACTCAGAGTTTTTTGTTTCTTATCTTGCCAGACAATAAATAATTTCTTCCTACGAGGTTTACTGTAATTTATTTGTCCGGTATTGTAACAGGCTTATTAGCGATGTCCCGAGCACAATGCAAGACCCCTCTGAAGCACAAACACTGAGTGGTTCAAACTGATATATTCCCGATGGAGTTGCGCCAGTTGAAGAGTCTCAAGGCAATCTGCACCATGTTTATATTCTAGGGGACCTTTATAGTATTTAGCAATGACCATGGCGGGTTCTTTAAGTCTCAGTGACCGTCAAGGTGGCCGTTGAAAGGCTTGTGGGAGAACACCAAACACTAAGTATATTGGAAAATGTTAAAACACAAGTGGTACTACCCCGAAACATTTGTATCTCACTTAGGCAAGGTCAATCTCGGAATTAAATGGACCGTTCAAATTCATGTCGGGAGCCTGATTTCAGTAGAATGCCAAACGGACTTCAAATGTTTTGGCTCGGGGCCAGAGTGGTGTGTCAAAAAAGTGAATTCGATTTTGGTGATTTGTGGCTACACTAACTCATCCTGGCCACCCAGAGGATTCGGATAATGTTTGGGTCGGGGATATTATTGAAGTTGAATGATGCTGTTAAGTAGTTTACATAAACTAAAAGGCAAAATTGATCAAAGTCTCACCGTGGAAGTCCAAAGATGGCGGGCTAAGACAGGGCTGTCTAGTATTTTGAGACTTAGTTCAACATGGAGATCAAAGTCAAACAGGGTACGGTGGACCACTTATTCTAGTGCCCCAAAACAGGGTTCAGATGCAGCAGTGCGCAGTACAGGAGGTAGTTTCTGCATGCTCAGGACCTTGGAATGGAGGGAAGAACACCTTGCAGGCAGAGAAAAAAATAAGAACTAGCAGCTGTGTAGCCCTGAGCACTGCATCTGATTGTTCCGGCTCATATAGGACAGGATGTTAACAAAGGGGCACCATTTTCTTGAGGAGTGCGTCCGCACAAAAGCAAATAAGTACTTTGTGTACTGAAGATATAGAGTTATGTCAGCGGAATTTGGGGAGAAAATAATTCAGCAGATTCTATGTAGCCCGGATTTCAGTTACTTGGAGTTGAACCCCGTTTTACTGCAGGAGTGATTCATCCCAAATAAAGGCGGCGCCTGTGCTCATGCACCACATCTAATCAATCCATGGCTCAAGTGACTCGAGGGCACCATTGAAGGTAAATGATGTAGCTTTAATACCAAGACTTATATACCAGAATATCAGAAAAGATGTTGATTGGGAAGAAATCTCGAGTTGTGGCTAGTTTATGAAAGGCCTACAAAATCTTGCACCTTGCCACTTGCCAGAGTGAGTTGAACATGTACAATAGCAACTGCGAGTGTTAGTATTTAAAAAATGACCAAGTCATATTTGTACTTGCTGAGTCAATGGTAAATTCAATCCAACTTTGAACGTGCTGAGTGGAGAGTGTGACACTCAAGTACAGATGAAATGGTTGATTCAGCTGTGTCAGTTCAATTGGCAGAAAGAAATTCTGAGAAAAGCAAGTTAGAATCAGGGCAATGCCAAGCCAGTCTATTGGACAAGATCTTACCTCTAAGCAATGTTTATAGCCGACAAACAAGAATTCTGAGGAACAATTTCTAACATAGTAAATCTGAGCTGGGCCACTCACCACAAGGTCAAGGCACAGGATGGGGATTCGAGTGCCAGGAGCGGTGCAATCGCTGTGATAATGTATGACAAAGTATTCAAAATGGTGATAAGGAAGCCTTGAAGGAAGGAAATTAGTTATTGTCTGACAGTGACAAGATAAGAAACAAAAAAACTCGAAGTCAAACTACCCACTCCATCAGAAATATATCTTAAACTTCGTCTTCCTCTTTATTTCGACGCAATCTCAAATTGCATTTAAACTGTCGACTGTTTAAATGTGTCTTGAGAGTCCGGTTGAACTCGGCAAATTGAACTGGTGCAATTGGGCCACAGGCCATGATAAAGGAGCTTTATACTCTTGAATTATCATTCTGAGTTGGCCAAGTCAGATTGTTGTTGTCCTGTTGGCCTGCTTATGTATGCATGCAAGTGAGGCATGAGTTCGAACCCCGGTGTAAAATGCTTTTTTGACCCGTTTAAACACTGTTTAAACCGCGGTTTGAACGGCCCACCGGTCCGTTAAATATGTTTAGATTAAACATCTGTTTAAACAGCAATTTGCGTCTAGATGCAATTTGTTTAAACAAACGTCATATGGTTACTGCCTCTGAACATTTTTTGCAAGGTGTTCATTCCTCGCTTAGCGTGAGAAATTACGATAAGGGAACGTCCGGACCGGTTTTTTGGCAGTTTTGTGGCCTATTTGAGCCAAAATTCTGCAAACTCACCGTCATCCTCCTTAAATTTGTTCAGTTCACGACCCTCTGTCACCTGTCACCTGAACCTTTGGTCGAAATAGTACAGTAGCCTTCTGACACACTCATGCCAGACCCCTAGGGTAGGCGGAGATTCTGTTGAGCGCGGTTGAGGAGGGGAGGGAGTGGTATTCAAATTTTGGGAGTGTTAATGGGAAGGGGCATACAGAAGTGGCGGTTTGAGCGTGATCGGGTGAGTAGCGGGTTTTATTTTATTTTATCTTCTGCGAGGACGGCGCGTCGACTTCCGCATCCGATTGCGTCGTCGAGTTTTATTTCGGTCTGCTTGTCAATTTTTTCGACATAGCTGCGCGAATTTTGGTTCATCTAACTGATGAGTTGTACGTATACGCAGTTTCCTTTCTATTGCATACATATCAAGCAACCCGCAAATGTACTTAGCATTACTGATCTGTGGATTTTAGTCACCTTACTCATTAATAGCTTGCTAACAGGTACAACATCTGCATCCTCGCGTTCGGACAGACGGGTAGCAGGAAGAGCTGAACAATGGAGAGCGGTAGTGAGTGTTTTTTTTTTTCATTTTTCCAATTTTTTTTTCCATCTCACTGCGACGACATTTGGGGAGGGTTGGTGACGGCGTGCCGCAGTGTGGACGGCTGTCCACCTCAAGCCTCGTAATCCCGCCCGAACTGCGCGCTCATTTTCTTTTACTTACTGTGATTCTTACTCACACCCGCGCCGCGTTTTTTTTTGTAATTCCTTCCCCTTCACGCTCCTTTCTCCTTCTTCCATTCACGCTCGCACTTGCTTTGTTTGTTCTTTCTTGCTGTTTCCGTAACTAACACATCTCTCCCCACAGAGACCCCTAAGCGCAGGGCATGATCCTGCGCACGGTCGCGCACCTATTCCACGTCGCGGACAAGATGAAATATAAGGGCTCGAGGTATATCTTCAAAAGGCAGTTTGTCGAAATGGTGAGTTTCTTTTATATACTTCCATGGCTGCTCATATTGGGGTATGGGCGGAAGTGTCGTACCATTTAATACGGAGGAGGATAATGCGGGACTGTCCTCCTTCGCTGCTTGTACTTCTTTTTCGTATATATGGAGGTGTATGCACCGTTCTCCCGTGTTTGTGGAGCTCCTTCTCCGATCCTCTTGATATATATTATGACGCTTACTCACCGTTGTGCGACTCGCTTTTTTACCCACCTCCTCATTCCGAGTCCGCGCCATCCTTGTCACTTAGTTACATCGCTTAGCGTTGTGGAAGTTTGTGAGGTTGATGGTATTCCCTGAAAGTTTGTGAGTTCAGCTAGATCTACTACAACTTTGTCACTTCCTCTGCACACCGTGAAAAGTCGTCACTTAACGATAACCACATGACCGCGTTCAGTTGCCGAGGCTGCCGTACCTATTCCGTGGGCCATTTGTTTGCCTTGACGACGGCACGACTGCGGCAAGGGGTCCTCTGGCGATCAGAGCTTTCATCTGGTCTTCATGGGCCCTAATTTCTATCTTATCCATCATAATGGGCAGGAATGCGACTGAGAATCGCCGACACAGGTGTGAATGGTGGTAACAACGAACGTTGAGGCGATCCGTAATTCCAGTGATCACACATGGCAAGCGCATAGGTCGCGCGCGTCCGAAAGTGACGAGCTTTCACCAGAACTTAATGGAAGTGACAAGCTTTCCCAGAATTAAGCTGAAATGATGAACTTTCACACTTTTACATCAAACTCATGAATTTTCTCATTCCTAAGCGAAGTAACTAAGTGACGAAGATGGGTACGACTCCCTCATTCCTTTTCTTCCCATACTCGCACCCACTCACCCCCCACCTTTCTCTCGTCCTATTTCCCTTCCTAGCTCAATCTTTGCTATTTTTCCATCCTTTTCCTTGTTCCTTTTCTTTGGATACACGCACAGGTGATGCAGCTCCTCGAAAATGCCCGCGGGCCACGGCACACCGCAAGCACGGCGATGAATGAACAGAGCTCATGCAGGTACGGGATGTTTACGGTGCGGGTGTGGCGGTGCAGGCTGGAAAATTCGGCTGCAGGAACTGAGCTATCTGTTACCAAAGGCCACAGGCATGGGACTCTTGCCGGTTTAAAATATGCAGCTCCTCATCATTCCGGTTACAGGACAATCATTCAGGGCGGGTCGGACCTTGATGATGATCATTGTAGTGTCGCAGATTGATTTTGGGTGCAGAGGAACTAGCTCATCTTCTGTTCAGGAACCTGGCAGGCGCAGGTGGATCCCTGAGTGGAGATAGAATCCTGATTGCGTCTCCTGCAACAAGCCCATCTCGCAGTGTGGTCGAGGATGAGCGGATGGCCACGCAACTCAGCTATCTTTTGCATTTGCTACCTTTTCAACCGGGTTCTCAAACTCAGGATGAGATGCCAATTTCTGTAAGGACAGAATCGAATTTCACCAGGATGCAAGTAGTATTCTCACTTTTGTTTGCGTTTGAAACATATGATCTATTTCGGTGCAGAACATCAATAGATCCTTTTAATACCTGCACGTATGATGTGATTCATAAGATGCTGGGAATGCACTATCTGTGGGAAGAACACAGCAAAGGATATATAAGCCCAGACCAACTGCACCCTTCTCCATTACCAATACAACCCGCCCATCAACGCTCACTATGCCCACTACAGCAAATCTTAAGAATATTATCCAATATACCATCCTGGCCACGACTGCTGCCCAAAGAATTGCAGACACTGCCAAAGTGCCTTTCCTTGTTTCGACTGCCGCATTGTGCCTGTCAATTTCAAAGTGTATTGAGGTAAGCCGAAGTCTCAGGCCTTTACCACTATATTTAGCAAAGAAAATAGACAACCAGATCAAACAAGGAAGAATATACTGAGATTATGGAGCATATTCATGAAATCCTGTGTATCATTGTGCAGCTTCATACAACTTCAGAGATCAAGGGTGCCCTTCCAACTGCACTCTTGTATGACATTGCAAAATTTACAGAGTGAGCACCATTTGATAGTGACTTTGCATTGTTCGTTTAATATTTTCAACCAGGGCACTTGAGAAGTTGTTCACAGTTCTGAATGCGCAACAGAAAGGCACTCTTGGAAAAATAAAGGGACTTTTTAGACAGCCCGAGGCTTCAGAGAGATTGGAAACATACAAGCAGGAGCTCAGCAGGATGGTTGAGTTATTCAAGGTATGTTCAGGATTTGTTTTCAATGCACATTCAAGCCATTGACATTCACTGCAGGCTCGAGTTACAGGTTCAACCTTGTCTCAAATTGGGCAAATGAAAATTGATGCAAAGGAACAACATGAAAAGCTTGTTGCCCTTTTGGAGACCGACTCTGACCTCACCAGTTCTGATCGCTCCTCAGTGAGTAGCAAATTATGGCAATTAACATTCTCAGCTAATGGTTGTTAGGTGACAGGAACCCTGTCAAGCTCAGGTAATAGGTGAGCCAAATTTGAAAACATAATAGAGAGTTTTCGCAGAAGCCACTGGAGCCACGTGGTGGCTTTTTGGCTGTGCGCAACTGGGTGGCTCCACCGCCAAAATATGACGTCAATGGCTCTGTGGAGCCACCCACCCGCCTGCTATTTTTGCGCACAGCTCGAAAGCCACTGGGTGGCTCCAGCGGCTCCCGCGCAAACACGCTAATAAATCTTGCTAAAGCTCTTGAACAGCTCAGGATCTTTCGGTCTACTTCCACCCTGCCCACAAATCTTCCATGGTCGTGAAGCAGAGCTTCAGGATGTGGTTAATATCCTAGTGCAGGATTCTGCTCACATTGCTATCCTTGGTGCAGGGGGCATGGGAAAGACCAGCCTTGCAACAGCAGCCCTCCATAATCCACAAGTGGAAGCCAAGTATCCACATCGATACTTTGTTCCATGTCACTCAAGCCCCACTTGCAATGAGCTGGCAGCAACAATTGCAGATCATATTGGGTTGGAGAAGGGCTCAAACATGGCAAAGAAGATTGCCCATTATTTTTCCCATGCACCTCCTTCTCTTCTGGTCCTTGACAATCTGGAGACCCCTTGGGAAACCCTTTCAGCTCGTGCTGAGGTTGAAGAGTTTCTCTCTCTTATGACTGATGTTCCCCAGTTGGGTCTCATGGTGAGTAATGCTTGCAAGTTTATCAAATAATATGTTGAAGTTGCTATAGATCACCCTGAGAGGTGCTGAGTGGCCGAAGAAAGTCAAATGGACCAGGCCTTTCCTGGCCCCTCTCAAGCCACTTTCCTTTATGGCTGCCCGGCAGACCTTCATTGAGGTTGCTGACGATGCCCATGATGATGCCATAATCGAAGCACTCCTTGAACTGACAGGGAATCTTCCACTTGCAGTCAGTCTCATTGCAAGTGTTGCTGATTCTGAAGGATGTGCACAGGCACTTTCTCGTTGGAAATTGGAAAGTACTCGGATGCTTTCAGAAGGCTATGACCAGAGATCAAGCCTGGACATGTCCATCATGTTGTCATACACAAGCTCCCGTATGACCCCAGGTGCCCAGGAGCTGCTCAGCATTCTTTCAATGCTACCTGATGGGCTCACAGATGCCGATTTGGTACAAGTCAAACTCCCCATAATTGACATCCTTGACTGCAAGACAACTCTTATTCGGACCTCATTGGCCTTTGTGGACCAGGATCAGCACCTGAAAGTGCTGGTTCCAATTCGAGAGCATATCCTCCATGTTCATCCTCCTGCAAATGCCTTGAAGCTAAAGCTACGGGAACACTTCCATGAAATTCTTGATCTTTGGAACCAATTCAAGAATGTTAATGTCGCAGATATACAGCCTCAAATTTCACGAAATTTGGGCAACTTCAACACTCTTATCTATGATGGGCTTGAGCCAGAGGGGCCTGATATTGTCCAAAATTTCAGGAGCATCCTGTTTCTCAATAATGTCTATCGTCGTGTTCACCAGACCTATACACCCCTTCTGCTCCAACTTTCTGAGACAATGTCTCATTGGAAAGATCATCCAATTGTTGGGGAATATCTCATTAACCTACTGCAAAATTCTGATGTTTTGCCTGACTCGGATTTCAATACCCACATCACCCTAGGCACTGAACATTTCAAATCAAAAGATGCACTGGAACAGGGTAAGACCCAATCATTCTCATTGTATTCATCTCGTTAATTTTGCACCAGCCCGATGGTACCGTGCTCTAGGAATCTACTTCATGTGGACAAAGTCAGATTTTGCGAGAGCCCTGAGGTATTATGAAATAGCCCATTCTCTGGCGGAAAGTATTGGATATCCCACCCACGTTGGCGAAGAAGCCCTGAACAACATATGCAATATCCTGATTATTACTGGAAAGCCCCTGCGTGCGCTCAAATGTGCCAAGGAGGCACATAGATGTGCTGAGCACATAGGGAACATCTATGGACAAGCATCGTCTCTCTCGCGTCAAGCACGATGTCACATAATATTGGCAAACTATCGGCGTGCTCAACATCTTCTCCAAATTTCCAGAGACATTATGACTGCTTGTGGTCAACAACAAAGTGCCTTGAGGCTTGGCATCCTTAATTATGAGGCTGAAATCCACCTTGTGAAATCTGAGTATCTGGAATCTCGCAACCTTCAAGTCACCCTTGCATCCTGCAGCCAGCCAACTTCATACATTGCCATTATGGCAAACTTGAACGTAGCATTCATTGATATTGCTATTGGTGCCGACTCAAAAGACATTCGCCAAAATCTAGATATCGCTCGGTCTCATTTGAAGGCATTGTATGGGCGTCGAGCCAGAGAGACAGGTTTGATAGCTGATTATGGAGCCGCTGAGCTCTGTCTTCGAGATGGGCCTGTTGCAGTTGCAAGAGAAATGTTCGAAAGATTTCTTGTACTGTCTCAGGACTTCTCAACAGATGTGGCACTCTATGGTCTTGGAAGGCTTGGAGATCTTTCTACCGGCATGAATGACACCCCAACTACACTCCGATGGGCCGGAATATTTCTTGGCATGGCATTGAACTGCAAGGACAAACTCTGCACAATGCAAGCATTCCGATGCCTTGGCCAGATTTATTCTGCTGAAAGCGATGATGAAACAGCCCTCAGCCTATTCAAGGCTGCTCTTGATGGATTCAGCTTCATGGATGTCCATCGCTGGAGGGCAGACTGCATGGTTCGAATTGCCGATATACTGAATACTCATGGAGAGGTCGTGAAGGCAGTTGAGCTGTGGAAGGCAGCAAAGCCACTGTTCGAACGATCTTCTCAGATGAAGGATATACTCAAGATTGATGCCAAGCTAGCAGCGGTTGACTCTGCTGTTTTGGTTGAATATCAGGAACAACTTCAACAACTTTCAGAATTGCATATACCCGTTGGTGCACCAGAGGAAAGATATGTTGTGGAGGATGAGGAAGAGGAGAAATTGGCGCAAGATAGCGATATTGGGAATGAGGAGAAGCAAGGAGTCTTAGTTTGAATTTCAGGCTGGGTATTGGATAGTCTCCGTTTGTGTTTCAATCTTGTTGTTCTTTCTCTTCAACTTTCTACAGCTGCAGCCATTTTTGGACAAATATATACCCACTTGTTCTTGGTGTGCAAGCCATGCCATGTCTAGGTTATAGCATTCTGTTCAATATGTAGTCTGTTTGTTTATTTATTTATTGTGCTCCCACAGCACTTGATGTATATTTTATTAGCACACAGTTCTGCAGTTGACTGTGGTGAGGAAAGAAATTAGGCTCATACAGTTGTTTGTGCGGTGTGCACAGGACATGAAGTTGAAGCAGTGGGATTCACTCAAGGTAAATAGAATGAAAAGAAGGGTAATGGGGTGGTGCTGTGTCTCCTCTCGATAGTTCTCTCCAGAGGAGGTTGCAGGGAAAAAATCACCCGGTCCGAGCCATTTCACAGATTTGGTGAGCTGCTTTTGTCATTGGCTGGCGCACGTAGGAGGAATCGAATAAGACTCGGTCTCCTGTCCATATCCAAGTCACACTGCACAAGTTAGTCTGAGCAGAAAATGGCTCAGTGGTGTAGTGGTCCTGTGTCTACGCTTGCTAGTCTGTATAGGACCCTCGTGATGTTACGAGGAGAAGAATATCAGCGACTTGGATCGGAGCCATTCGGAAGATGCAGAATCTTTTTGTATTATTATTGCGGTGAGAGGAATATCTATCTTACGGTTGAAGAACTGAAGATGCTTTGTTTTATTTTTCGTGGGCACGGAACCCACGTTCCTGGAAGAGAGCACATAGAAAAGGGTCAATTATGAACGGGATCAGAATTATGGGAATAAGGGCTGCTAGCGGAATAGTCATGGATACATCGTGAATTGTACTCCTTCGAATCGGCTCTGAGCCATTTGGGAGAGAAGACCTTTTTTTTCGGTCCCATGCCCGAAAGTAACCTGCATTCATGATAATGAGAAAAGCTGCCTAGTGTAGTGGTGGCAAGATTCGGTTCGGAAATCGGCTCGAACCTGAACTGAACCTGAACCGGACGCGCGTTTGGCGTTCAGGTTCAGCAAATGGTTGAACCTGGACCGAAGGTTCGGTTCAGCGTTCGGGCGAAAGCAGGCGCTTTCGAACGCCGAACCTGAAATTGGTAAGGTAAGTGCTTTCTACATGAGTTTCTCCATTTTTCGCGCTTGATTTACCTCAGACTCCATAGCCTGAGCATTTAACCACTGCAGAACATACCTGATCCTTCCCTTCGCGGCAAATTCAAGGCAGTTTCGATGTTAAGGGATGACGGTTTGTTGTCACGTAATCTTCTAGTAAACTTGCGCGAGGATAGTTGATCATAAGCAGGCGTCTCGACACTAGCCAAGGCATGTGAGATACCTTTTTCAACCACCAGAGCACTGCAAAATCCTGGTGTGTGATATTTTCAAGGAAATTTAAGCCGCCCGAGATGGCCGAACTGCCTCAGGTCCGAACGCGTTCGAACGCCGAACTGAAACTGAACGTGCGTTCAGGTTCAAGGTTCGGGAGTTGCCTGAATCGAACGCCGCGTTCAGGTTCAGCATTCAGGGTGAAAGGCCCTGAACCTGAACCGAACCGAACCTTGCCAGCACTAGCCTAGTGTACAATTGGAGAACTGCAAATAAGGCATAATAAGCATGGTGGTCGTGCATCTCCTCTTGATGCCCCTTTGAATATCTCAGATAGTACCGCAATGTGGAGAAATTAGCTCGTTCCACTCGGGTCTGTGATCTGAGCCATGACTGGCATTCCAGAATGACCTTGCTTAGTGAGCACTGAGCTGAAGCTAACTGGGGGTTTTTATTTTGGTGGTGGGTTGAAGAGGAGTGGGCAGTGGTAGTCAAGCTAAGAATAAGGCTCAACGGCAGGTTGCTTCTGCGTATCTGTTCGAGTTATTTTTATTGACGGCTGTTGAATGGTTGTAATCCAGTGGGAGAATATCACCGCTCCGAGTCACTTTCAGCCATTTCACTTGGCTTGTATTCCGGTTGTCATTTTATCTGTACGATGGTACAAGCCAGTATGCTCTGTACAGCTTCCGCTTTGAAGATGAGACGCATTGTTGTGCCCTGTTGTTTGCTCACGTGGCCACGCATCAAAGCAGTGCTTCTGGCCGCCAGCCACCACCTCTCGCCGCCGCCCGAGCCTTGCATAACGCCGTGAGCGGTGCTTCCCATCACCTGCTCGTCACCTAGCCGAACTCCGCATCCCCGTAGTACACACATGGCTGCAGGTGTGCCAATGTCGTTCCTCCCCCTGCACGCTTCGGCCGACGCCTCGCCCTCACTCAGGCGCAAGCTCGAAGACGAAGACACTGCGGATGCCGAAGATGCCGAGCACCCGCACAAGCTCCCCGCGCACGGGACAGGATTCCGGTCGCGGCCGCTGCAGGCAAACAGTGTTGCGTCTACCTCCAGAGTCCATCTCCACTACGGTTGCGACTATGGCCACGGGCTCAACACGAGTACCACGACATCCCACGGATAGCCGTGGTTAGTGACGTCATTATGATTGCCATTGAACTGAGCATTGAGCAAAGAACTGCGCCAGCTTTCTGGGCTCAAACGCGAAAGTCTGGAGGTATTGAAGCTACATGTCAACGAATGTTCAGACTCAAAATAAACTGAGCGGTGATCATGAAGGAAAATTGGACATTTGACTACAACGAGAACAACGAGAACAAAGTGATTTACGAGTCGTTGCCTCCCCTGTCCATATGCACCTCCAATATCTTGATTGCGGCGTCATGGGAAGGAAAAAAGGGTTGCCATCCCACGATCCCACCGCCATTGAGCTACGGAAGGTCTGGTCGGACGTGTTGTGCTGCATGAACCCAAGTTTCCGATGGCCCACAGAGAACGCACGTTCTCCGTCAACGGATGTTGCTTAATAGAAAAAATTAGTAGCGCGCCTGCACATCACACTGTGGCGTACCTGGAGCTGAGCAGTAGTCTGAACCCATCCGACCAAGGCTCGGGGTTTCTTGCTCTTGATGGTGCCAGTATTTGATGGGGCCGCCGAAGGTCTTGAGTAGAGCGGGGCTCATGGGCTCAGAGCTGAGGTACGCGTGAATGGAATCGGCGCCGGTGGGGGCAGAAATGACCGGAGGCTTCACTTTCCATCAATCAGCGCGCTAAATGCGAGTAAGAAATCGGAAAAAGGAACAGCAAAGAAACCTACACACTCTTGGGTGCTTCCGAGGAACTGGTGGAGGGCTGCGACACTGGAGCGGTGGAGAGGACGGCTGGGAGCAGTACTGCTTATACGACTGTTCCCAGCGGCGAATAGCCTTGTCTTTGACGCCCTGAATTTCTTCTTCCGACCACTGGCGATCGCGAAATCACTGGAGTTTCTTGTCCGGGGACATAACTAGAATCGAATGAATAAAAGAGGGGAAATAGAATAGATTAAAACCTCACCGATTGCTAGGGCGTACACCTCGCAGTCGTCCGTCATCGAGTAGTACTTCTCCGCGACCATGATGGCTGCGCAGGCAGCAACACGGACGACGTTCGGTGACTCGACGTCGTCGCGGACCAGTTTCAAAGACGAACTCAGGTCGTCGAGAGCACCGATGGTGTCCGCGATTAGTGGCGTTTCCGCTTGGGAGAAGTGAAGTGTGAGTTCATCGAAGAGCTAATAATATAGATTAGCCTTCGTTCGCATCGCAGGATCTCGACGACTCACAGTTAGTACGGCCGTGACCTCCTCTGAAAGATCCCACTGCGTCTCCGAGAGCTTGAACGCGGAGAGTTTGAGCGAAGACGTGGCGGTGAGCTGCTCAACAGCGATCTTCAATGTCTGGTGAGCGGTGAGGCATGCGAATTCCGAATTCCAGCGGGTGGGGCATCGTCGGTCAAGGGCTGTTTTGTCCTACTGGATTTCCTTTGCGGCCTTCGCAGCGTCGACGAGTGAGTTGAAAGTATTTCCGACGGTGCCGCTGTCGTGGACTTTTTTCGCGAGACCGGCAACCTGATAAGCAAATTTGAATATAAGAGTTGAATACGGTACGGAAATACGAGTACGTACCTTGGGAAAGAGACCAAGCGCCTCTCGATTTTCATCGGGGCTTATGCTGACACCTAGGGCACCATATGGGCTATAGCCTTCGCTCGAATCGAGCGCGCAACCTGCGTGTCGTGGATGTCTTGGCTCTGCGCAACTTGATCGAGCGCCGGGCTGTCCGTCTCGTCCAAGATCTCCGCTAGCTCCTCCTCTGCCAGCGTCAAATCCTCATCACCAGCTTCGATAATAACCTCCTCCTCGCGATCCGCAACCGCCACAACCGCCGCTCCCCTCCGGCGGGTGCCCGTCGTCTTCTTAACACCCTTCGCTGCCTTCACCGCCTTCTTCCGCTTTATTTCTTTAAAGAAGAACTGTATAAAAGCCTGAAAACTCGTCAGGAGACAGATGCAAAACTAGAAAAGACGACGCACCCTAGCAATAAGATTCAGTACAGTCCTTAACCGGGAAGCGAAACGCTCAAGCAATCTGGGGATTTTATCCGTGATGAAAAGCAATAGTCACCCAAACTTTTTTTTTCACTCAATGTATATACTAGATGGCTCCCTGGATATCAAAGAGTTGGAATGAATCCCTTCAGTATTGGTGGAGAACGGGCCCAATTTAGTTGATGCCATCAAATTGTGCAATAAACCACGAAGCGAAACACTACAGTAAGATCGGTGTGATGGAGTGTCTTTGAAGTCCTGCGGTGGCCATATTCTAATTCTACGACCCTGAAAGCCCCCAATCCATGCCATAACTGTGTAATTCCTGCACAGCAATGAGGGACAGTGGCTGCTTAATTGCAATATTGGTGACAAAACTGAGCCAAAGAGTGATTCAAAAGATTTCTTTTTCTTGAGCTCTTGAACGACTACCTGCGCAATTCCTTTCGGGAAGATGAGTTTTGGATACTCTAGAATGCGCTCAAAAAAATCGGGCCCTGGGGGATGCTCACATGATAAAAAACATGTGGTGTTTCGCTTCACGGTTTGTTGGCTTCCCGGTTAAGGACTGTATGTGTAAAATACATCGAAGGCGTGCGTCCATGCCGCCAAAGGTTGGAATTAGTTTTTTGAGCTCAGTTGCCGTCGAGGTGCAGTTGGCAACATTATCTTGATTTAAAAACAATAGCTGGGCTCGTCAGACTGATTGAATAGTTCTAAATTACCGCGCATATACGCACCAAATGGTCCAGCCCAAATCGTTTTAAGCAGTCAGCGAATACCTTGGCGAGATACTTCCCCGTGTGGCTTTCCGTGAGCCTGAAAAAATGTTAGGTGAGAGCTGATAAGAGAATACACTATATCGACAAAAGTAATGTCACATGTATTTTTCATCATTCCTCGATGCCCAGTGAACCTTTTGACCCAAAATAAGATGTGAGGCTCTTGAAAAAGGGTAGACGGGGGTTTGTACAGAAATTTTGAGATCAAAATATCCAGATCTGCCATCAAAACCGCCCAAAGAAGAAAACAGCCATCTTTCAGCCCGTTGTATGTTTTTTTTTTTGGAAATTCTGAGTCGGCAGGATTGGAGGTCTGGATGTGCCAATTCATTCCACAAGTTGAATTGTGCAAAAATATACAGGGGATAAGGAGCTACAGGGCCTGCAAAAGTGCAATTTTGGACTATTTAGGGCTGGCAAAAATATACAGGCAATACTGAGCTACAGGGCACGCAAACTGGGCAAAAACCTAATCCTTGCCTAATCTACCCTCAGTTCCGTCGGCGCTGTGGTTTGACGGATACAAGTAGCTGGCTGCTTGCGGGATTGGGGAGGCAAGTGGGGAGGGAAGACGAGAGAGGCAGAGACAAAAGGGACGATCTAATCATTACTGATGATTAATCAATAGTTCGCGTTCGGTGTTTTTGGGGGATGATGAATGGAATGGCGGACAAAATTTAGGGTTGGCGTAGCACACCAACGTGCTACCAGGTGGTCGTTCCTTGTCTTTTGAGCGGAAAGTATGTGCTGTCGTGTTGAAAATGCTGAGGCGGAATCCAGCTTCTGCAGTTGACTTTTATTTGTCGTTGGGCAGGCTGACCCTCATGCTCAATGGACAGCTTTGATAAAATGGTTGTGTCGGAGATATTTGTAGATGGGATAAAAATGAAGAAAAAGACTTCAACCCCCTTACTACACCCGCATCAGGTTTTTGACAAATAACTTGTGACTTGTTTTAGCTTGTTCGAGCTTCTCAGCTTGTCTGCCAGCTGACAAACTCACAAGTCGGAATTTGAACAAAAAAGATAACCCAATTGTCTTGAAAAGACCAGGGGAGGTCCTTCCAAAAAAAATCGGGGCAAACTTTTTATTTGTGACTTGTGAGCTTGTTGTTTGGCTTGTAGAAGCCCCAAGCTCCCACAAGCTGTAACACGTTTTTTCGTCAAAAGTATGATGCGACCCCGGATCAAACGGCAGCCTTCCGTCTTCCATATCTGTGCCACGTTCCAATTAAAGCAGATGCACACCAATGTGCTACAGGGTGGTTGTTTCTATTACTTCCGAGCCTCGTCTTATTGGAGAGCAAACTACATGCTGCATGTACATGTTGAATAATAGCTAAAATAAAATAAAAAAACTCACAGCAGCAGCCTTAAACCATTACAGTCTATTAAATGCAGATACACACCAATGTGCTACCGGGTGGTTGTTCCTATTCCTTTGAACCTGGGTTTGTGTGAGGAAATTATGTGCTGCTGCGTTAAAAGGTGGAGGCGGAATTCAACCAACCCACCACTGCTTCGGTGCAGAGGTGCGACGGATCAGCCGGGCCGGGTGGAGTGGCTTCTCAAACAAGCATGGGTATATATACACTCGACCCGTCATCGAGGTGTGTCGGTGGCGATCAACGATGGTACGTACCAAAGTAGCTGGACTCCGTCCAAGGCGCGTTTCCCTCCATTCCAATCTGACTGAACTGTTCTTAGAAAGGTGGTGTGCATCGGGACTCGGTGGCGAGTTGTACAGCATCCCTTCCCGAAAGCGCTCCCTCTTCCTTGACCGAGGGAATCCTGAATCGCCCTTTCCTCTTTCTTTTCTACGGGCCTATTGAGCCTTGAGGGCACGGAGGTGCGGATATCACTTCGCCCTCAGGCAGCCCAGCGCCTAGGCGCGTCATCAGACAGGCCTCCCCCCGAGTGCGCGCGCGTCTCCGGGCACGCCACCTAGACTCGTAACCAGGAGTCCGCGCCATCTTCGTCACTTCGTTACTTCGCTTAGAAGTGCGAATGTTCGTGAGTTTGATGGGAAACTGTGAAAGTTCGTGACTTCAACTGGAAAGTTACGAACATTCTCATTTTGATGCCAACGTTCTGTATCCACGTGTAACTTATTTCGAGCAGTTAGGGCAAGCGCAAACTGCGGGTATTCACCGGTTAGGGTTCGGGCTAGAGGTTAGGGGGTTCGGGGTTCGGGTTAGGGGGTTCAGGTTCGGGTGTTAGGGTTAAGGAACAGAAATTTCCGCGGGAACGAGGCTTTAGTGTGCCAATCTGAGATGCCCCGGCTCGGGGGACCCCCCGAGCGCAGCGAGGGAGGGGAGGGGCATCGAATGATTGGCCCTCTTCATGCAAATGAAGGAAAAAAGGGTGTGAAGACTCTATTAATTGAAGTTACGAGCTTTCTCAGATTTTCGTTCAAATCACTAACTTTCTCAGTTTCCCATCAAAGTGACGAACTTTCGCTTTCTTAAGCGAAGTAACGAAGTGACGAAGGTGGGTACGACTCGTAACCAGTCTGTAACCAATTGCCGAAAAATGTGGCAAGCACTTTCGGTGGTTACAGACTGGTACGACTCGTTGACAGCGATTGGGCTGTCCCCGGAGTTTGAAATTTTGGCAGGTGCCGCGATCGGCCACGAGGCGAGCCATCAATATCCATCAATTCTGGTCAAAAGTTGATAGTTCTTTACACTCTCCCAAGCTGGATTAAAAAATAAGTGAAGAGGCAGATTTCGTCATTTTCAAGGTCAAATCGTTCCCATGTGTCCCAAATTTATTCATATCCAAACTGCACCCCAGAACAAGACCCTCGCAAAAAATTCAAACTCCGCGGTCAGCCCAATCGCTGTCAACGAGTTGTACCAGTCTGTAACCACCGAAGTGCTTGCCACATTTTCGGCTATTTGGTTACAGACTGGTTACGAGTCTACACGCCACCGGGCATCCCGGCCCACCTCTGCTTGCGCGTCTGGCAGCGCCGCAAGTCCCTGCATCCCAGCTCTGCCGCCGTGGGCTGCTCTCTGCGCGCAAATCTCGAGAGCCTGCGCGTAAGCCCAAGCACCCCCTGCGGGGCAGCATCGTGATACGGGTGTGTTGGCGCTAATTTACGTGGGACGTGGCTGGAATCCTTCGACTCAGGCCCCCGTCATCATCATAACCGAGTCAGATTGTTTTTGTCCGGCACCACCATGCAACCCGGCGTGCCATAATCCACCGTCGATGAGCGATCCAGTACACCCGGCGAGGCTAAGTACGTCATCCACTTCCTCCGCGATTCAATTCGCTCACATTACCTTCTTCGAACGCAGCACAGCACGGCCATGTCGCGTGCGTCATCAGCGCGGCCATGTCGCGTGCGTCGTCAGATCTCCCCCCCTGCGTGCGCGCGCGTCTCCGAGCACGCCACCCCTATGCCTGCCCCCGCTCTCTCCCCACACATCTCGAGAACCCGCCCGTAAGTCCCGGGCGTGTTGGAGTTGATTTGCGGGGTGGTACTTACTAACTATGTAACATAGCTGGACTCCGTTGAGGGCTTGAAGCTTCCTACGACGAGCCAAGCCATCGAATGTCCAGCATCGACGCCTCTGAGACGACGCGGTAATCAAGGTATTAATTATGACGGTCCCAAGCTTCCCCTTCGCCAGACAAGCTCAGGGCGAACCATCGACAAGCCGGATTTCGCTCGTTGTCCAGACCGGTACTTGCCTTACCTTAGTCTCCACCACCTGTACGGCTAATCTATGCGATGGCAGGTAAAGTCAGTCAGTCCTACTTCCCACAAGAGAACTGACGAATGGTACACTCGCGTGTCTCCAGTGGATCTCCAGTGGCAAGGAGCAGTACCAAATCCCGTGATAAGTCACATGTTTCTCTCTCTCTGACTGGCCATGGGGGGGTCAGCGCGGTGGGGTTTGCGCAGAGCACCATCCATGCGGTTGAACCCAGCACCCGGATCGCACTTTTCATTTCATTTCATTTTCCCGTACGAGCGCTTTCTCCCGCACTTCCGCACCCTTCGTACTGCGCGTGTCGCGAGGCTATTTCTACAGCCGTAGCGGGGCTGTTGTTGCAGACGTAACGGACTTGTTTTTACGTTGTTTTATAGGACGATCAATAACGTTTGAGCGCGGGCGTCGGGCCCACTTTTCTTTCTTCCCCGCGCAGGATGTCCTAGGTTCACGCAGATATTGCTTCTTCTGAAAAATTGCCCCAACTTCAACCGAGGTCTACAAGATTCATATTTAAAAAAATCTCTAGAGCATAGAAGAAAGACCATACCCATCCTTGTGAGTTGGCGGTGTCGACTTCACACACCAACCACCCTTGCACTACTATTTTGCTCCCAAATGGCAGCAAAACAGGGCCCAAATGAGACGTTCGGGGTTCTGGGTTCGGTTAGGTTCGTTGAGGTTCAGGCAATTCCGAACCTTAAAGCGAGCCTTGTGTTCAGTGCGGTTCATCTTTGTTGTCCAAACCTGAGTTCAGGTTCGGTTCATGGTCGGTCTCCCTCTCTCTTCCTTTCTCCCGCACCGCACCTCCGCGGCCTTCGTACAGCGCGCCAAGGAAGCTCTTTTTACAGGGATAACGAGGTAGTGTTCACATTTCACAGGACGAGCGAATACAGCACCCACCGGTACGTCTGATCTTTCTCTCATTCTACTTCGTAATTATTTGACTTTCTACTTCCTAACTTCCTCCCCAGTACGTTTCATACGCGATATCTTCATTGAGAACTATGATCCTACGTAGGTCTCGCCCTCTGAATTCCGGCCGTAGACTAATCCTACCATGGATAGAAGGTCCGTATGTGCCACAGTCGTGCGCGTACAACCTCATGAGGTATCTCCGGTGCGTCCGACGGCTTCAATCACCGGATTCCTCCTCTAGCTCTCTACTTTAGCTTGACATCCTCGACACTGCTAGTTCAGGCTCTTTCTCGTTCGGGAATGAGGACTACATGAAGGTTGCTCCGATTCTGGCACGCTTATCGCATGATCCTGAACTGACGCGCATGGTAGCATGCCAATGGATTTATCCTTGTTTTTAGGGGAGTTTTATATCCCATTTTGTCTCAGTTTCTCATAATGTTTCCGAACAGCTTGACTCAGGAAGTTAGCTTGAAGGAAGTTGAGACTTTGCGTGACCAAATATACCGGATCAGGGGCTAAGGATCGGTTCGCAGTCTCGTTTTACTTTACAATATTTTCGATAATTGTTATGTAGGTGCCCATCGTCGCGGTCGGCCTCAAGAGTGATCTCTTGTATGAACGGCAGGTGGATACGGCGACCATCAAATCCCTTTCCACCCAGTGGAACATCCCTTTCTACGAGGCCTCGGCAAAACTCAAGTGGCATGTTGACGATGTGTTTGAGGACCTGGTACGACAACTTCGACAGAAAAACCCCCCAGACTCTGTTAGGAAGCCGGGGAAACGGCAACAGGGATCCTGCATTATTATGTGAACCATCCATCCCACTAATGGTACCGCTGCTGTCTATCCCTTTTATACCTATAAATATACCCGCCTTATGCGGCCGTAACCTGTCGAACGGGTGGGACCCGTCCAAGAGCAAGAGGTCCTCCCTCTACGGGCCGTGTAAAAAAACGGCCGTAATCACTCATGATCAGAGCCCTAACTTTCACATTCAATGTTCAACCGCGGCAAATGCCGGAATACTTCATTCGTCGTGGGAAACCGGCGAACCGGCTACCATTTGCCGATCACTCTTTTGCTTCCAACATCGACCATGGCGTTCTCGCCCGGATTCATCTACCTCTCCAAGGTTTTTGCCAAAGCACAGACTGGAACCTTCCTCCTATACTGGCTCAGCTGATATGCGCTTCCTCAACCACTCCGCCAGTTCGCGAACCACAAATCCTCCGAGTCGGAGTCCCCTCATTCTTTCGCCTCTGTCACTCACGCACCGGAGCTGCGGCCGACTGACAGTCGTCCGCCCGCGTCGTACCGAAGGCGAAGAGCTCTTTGACTGGATATTTATTTTTGCCTCAGTGTACCCCGGGTCTTGGATCGGATGACGTTTGTTGCGCATCGCTGTAAGTGTATATCTGTATTCGTGTGTAATTAAGAAAATGTTCCGCAATTTTTTTGCTACAGGATTGCTGGACCGCGGAGAAGTGGAGGAGGTGGGGTTTTCATCAAAAGCCAGCGCATATACGTCGCACGACTGATTTTTGTCAACCTCGACGCTGATGTTCGCGAATTTGCGCCGTTTACACCCGAGATCCGAAACGCATCTAGATTACCCCCGGCCCGCGTCGTGGTTTCTCTGTCGGCTACTCAATTTAATCTTGAGACTCTCGCAGCAGGTTCGGTTCAATACCAAGAACTACTCGCCAAGCCTACCAGTCATTTGCCTTTGAAGCTTCAGAACTGGATGACCTGGCCGCGAACGTATCTGGTTAGTCGATTACTATCAACATCAAAGCCGCTTATTTGCGATACCAATGGCAACTTTTGCCCCAAACAAGAAGTTAGCAGTGTACTTGGGATTGCCCTCATCCCATCGCTTTTTCCAATGGACGGTCGGAATGATCTGCAGAAAAATACATTCTGGGGAGTTTGTCAAGGATCGCATCGTATCGTGTGGGGAACTTCTCTGCCACCGCAACATCACATATATGCCGCCGACTCATCACATGCCCTAACTTCTGCTGGGAGGATATAAACCCCGACGATATTGCTTAGGGACGTTGGAATTCCGCCCACGAACATGAATTCCAAATCACCCTCACTTATCGCTCTATATTGTCAGTCTACCGTGCTTCCCATCCCACACTGAGACCCTTTCGCTAATCTGACGGTACACACAGGGCTCGTGTTACTCTTCGCAATAGGCGAAAGCTCGGCGGCCTTTTCTTGTGCCCATTGGTCCTCGTCTATCAGCCTCAACGATAGCGGGCTCAGTGCGTACTTCACTTTACCTTCAAGTACACACAAGGGCCATACCGGTGACTGAATCGACAGCATTTAACGTCAGCGTTGCCGTGGGGGCGGTGGGAGTGTTCACATGTGTCTTGGCCATCGTCCTGTACGCTGCCTTTCACGGCATATCCTATTATTGAATCACGCAACCCAGTCTTTCCCACCACACCAATCGACCGGGCTTGCCGCAGCACCCCGGTCTGGTGTTTTTCATAATTCTTGCCATTCTTTGGTTGGGTACGTCCGATGCCTACCTCTCGTTCAACGATGGATGCTTAGATTGTGACCCACCCGATATTGCCAGGCTCAGCAGTTCCGTACGGCGTGATACACAGTCGTGCTTGCGTATTTGGCTCCTTGGACCCCGATGAGCTCTACTACTACACCATCTGGGTGAAAGCAGCCTGTTCAGAACACCTAGTACCGCCGTTGGTACTCGCCATCCCGCTCTTACTTCTATGTAAGCCAGCTCCAGATGCTCCAAATATCCCACTAATTGAATCCTTTAATGCACGGTCTGAAGCCGTGGCGACCTCTGTCCTTCTGAGCCGCCGAAGCACATCACGTGAACAAGAAAAGCACTCTGTGGAGAGCTCGGTGGGTGCGGACACCCGCGTCTTGGAAGAACAGGTACGGGGTCTGCAAGAGCAAGTTGAGCGCATGGAGGCGGCTCGATCCGACGGCGGTGACAGTCTCCCATCCGGCAGCGCTGCGGAACGTGGGGACGTTGCACGTTCACTTTCTGGCATGAAGCGGGACCAGACGCGCGCTCTACAGGAGGGGGAGCTCGGAAACCATTCGCGAGTGAGAGACGTGTTGGTCCACACGCATACCGGGCTCAATCTGACGGCGGGGGACCCTTCTGCGCCTCCGCCTACATACGAAAGTGAGATGTTGCGGTGAAGGATATTCTACACGGCGGAATTCAACTTGAGCAAAGGGGTTTTTTTTTTTTTGTTATTTGGCTATCTATATGGCACATATACTGTCTAATAATTATTTGGCACACAATTTCTGCTTCAAATGGAGAGTTTGTCCAATGGCTTTTTTTGCATTGTGCAAACGGATGGCCAATGGCTTGAACCCTTTTTGATGACAGCTTTTTTTTGCCTATCCCGATGGGAGATGACGCGACCCAGTTCTCATGGGTAGTGGAGAAACACTCAGCGAGGTCCATCACTCAATTTTGTAATGTTTTTCTGGTTGTACATTTTTTAACCACAAAATGGAAAGGACATCAGGCCTATTGTGACCAAAGAGACTTTGGAGAGTACCTAGGGCTCTTTTAATGTTCTTACTGTGCACTTAGGCTACCTGTGAAATTTTTGCTTGCAACCATCAGCCATCCATTTGCGCAATGCAAAAAAGCCATCAGATGGCTCTGATGGCTGCAGCGCAGGCTCTCTGATGGTGCTTGTGAAGGTATCTCTGATGAAATTTGACGTCTAGATGAATGGGAGGTTTTCATATGATTAGATTGAATTTATTTGAGCATCTGGGAATTTTGTGAGGCAGCTGGAGAAGTGGAAGGAATTTTGAAGTTGAATTGATGTGGTTTGTCGTGAGCCGAGGTTGATGGGATCACACTCCAACTGGTGTCAAGCATTTAGCGAGAAGTAAGCATGTTGGAGAGGTTGAACTGGACGAGTATAATATATCCCCCCCTCTCCTCGACATGTTTGGTCTAGCTTTACAAAATTGATAGTTTAAAACATGGTCTGCTGAATGCATATCTCAAATAATCCACGGTATCGTGAAAAACAACACAGTGCTGCCACTGGCGGTGAACTTCAACGGCAAGGCGAGTAGAAAGCAATAATATTAGGGATATATATTTTCCCGGTATTTTTCACCAAACTCAAGTAATGTTGCATAATTGAAGTGACTTGCACCGGACCGCCGTCAATTTGTCTTTCTATATGTCATAATGTCTGTGAAGCAGATAAAGCCTCTCTGATGAGTGAACCTCTTCCTGTGACCATTCCATAAACAACTCGCTCGCCATTTTTTAGTAATTCCGCAATCTATTCAACCTGAGTTGTGATATTGGGAATAAAAATTGTGCACGGGAATGGCAGTTCTGGAGCCACTTTTACAATATGCTGAGCCCGACTTCTTTTGCTTTGCAGTGCAAATCCAATGGAACTGTGCTCGGGCATAGTCGTGATAATTCAGCATAAGTGACAGAGCACTATTTGGAAATGTGGTTCTAGTCCGTGTTCGCTCGTCGCTGGGGTTTGGGTGCCGCGCTTGCTAGCATGGCTGCGCGCAACGCGTGCCGAATGCAACGGAGCACATCGGATTCCACGCAATCTTTGTTCACTGCTTTGTGTATTTGCGTAATCGTTCATTGGAACGGAACGAAAAAAAAAAAAAAGAACGATCCACGGCCCCGAGTCGAACACACACAACTTCAACAGTGGTGCGTGCATGCGGACTGTTCACGACCGAGCCCTTTCTCCTTGTTTTATCCCACAGCTCACTAATGCACAGCAACCACATTCGCAGCGATTGAACCTCTGGAACTCATTACAGGTATATTTTGTAGTACAGAGATTACATAATTTTTGATAATAGCACAAAGACAAGACCAATTAGCATCCCCAATGGAGTGATTTCCACGATTCCACTTCCACTGGGGGTCTCTGTAGACGAGGGCCCGCCCGTTGTCGTCGGCGAACTGCCACTGTCGTCGATGTCCAGGTTGTCATCGGTTACATTATCCCACGTCGTTCCCTGCAGATTCCACGTGAACGATCCGCCGGTCTTCGTGGTGTTTCCGTGCACACCAATGAGCATGCCCACGCCGCCGACAGGAGACTCTAGCGTGAAGCTTATGGTGGCATTCTGGCCGGCGGTGAGGGGCGGGATAGTGAATATCGTGTCGTCCGCGCCGTTGGCCGAGTCCGTGATATTGTCGCCGTTATTATCGATCATGAAGCCTCCGAATGAAGAGCCGGATGCGCAATGTATGGTTGCGGTATATCTGAGTGAAACCATCAGATAGAGTATGGAAGTATAGGGAATTGGCGACACACGTCCCAGCCCATAAGTCGCCGAATGGCGCGATGTAGTAGCCGTATGCGGTCGAGTTCTGCTGCATCTCCTTCGCGGAAATGAAAGGTAAAACTGAAAATCAGAAGAGAATGTCCATCCTCAAATGACGATGTGAGAGGTAAAAGATTTATCACCCACCCGTCCCATTGTTAGCCTCAGAAATCGTCTCTCGTCTCTCGAGTTGAGCCACCAAAACACTGAGCTGGTCATCATGATCGGAAGTAGCTGGTGACTCTTCTTCCACCGCGACATCCCTAGGAGACGCATTGATTGAACCCAGGACTTTATCGCAGTCCACTGAAATAACAAAATTATCGCCTTTCTTCAGTTTCTGCAGAAGCCCGCTCATGGTGCCACCTGGGCGTCCATTAAACCGCGTGCTCGAGACACAGTACGCCAAACGTACCCTGGTAGCTATTTTCCACGGCGGGAATGCATGTCACTACTTGGAGGACGGATGTTCCCCCGCCTTCGTCTGAGCTAGCGGGAGGATACTAGGAGAAATAAGTATGGTTAGCCCCGGTCAGCTGGAACGAAACTGGACGACATGCCTCATCACAGCTGTTGAGTGCTGGATTGTTATTATTAAACTTTACTTGCTTGCATAAACCTCGTTTGCAGCCAGCGTCCCGACGTTTCTTAGCCTAAATATCGTTGTGTGTACTTCAGTTAAACCTGATAACAGAAGGAGATAACAACTGACGATATGCTTACCCTTGCTTTCTTCAAACTCCTCGTGTTGGCTGGCCCGGAATATGTCAATTTCTGGGTATTTTTGCCGCCAAGCCCTAAGTGGAAATGAGAAAGGAATGAGGATGGAAAGTAGGGAAGCAAAAAAAGAGGTGCACCTTTACACATGCTCCTGAGTAAATTCCCATTCTTCTTCTCGTCGTATTCAAATCTTATAACTTTATCTTCATGTGCCACGTCGATGCACTCGTTACGTTCGCAGAATGTGCCAGAAGGGCAGCCTACAGAAGGATGGTCAGGGTCACCGAGCAGATAATAGGATTCACGCGAAAAAAGGGATATTAACTAAAGCTCTTAGAGTGTGAAACCTACAGCCATCTCCGCAACAACGTTCGCCAGTAAGACAGCACGGGTTGGTTATGCTTTTGCAGCATTCGGCACCGGGAGGGCAACATCCCACAGGAGATGCATCACAGCATCCGGCTCCTCCTATACAGCACGCTCTGCCGCCCTAGAGCATAAGAGCAATATCAGCCAGGATTCAATGAGTTATTCTGAAGACATGATGGCCGGAACTTACACATGTATTGGAGGGCTCTAAGCAGCAGCTGCGAGATTCATATAAGAGGTGAAGTACTTGTATGACTAGAACGGGATGCATACGCACGGGAGTTCCTCAACCCCGGGGCACTGCGGAGATATATGTTATCTCATCGGATAGCAGAGGAACAGTTGTGAGTTGGAACGTACCCAGAGGGGATTAGAGCAGCATGCCGTTGGCGGTAAACCACACTAACATGGAGAGTAGCATTAGTGCAAGGACAGAAAGGATAGAAGCATATAAACGAACACACTGAGAACCAAAAGGACAACAATACGGCGCAGAGCATGGAACTGGCGAAACCGTCAGCCAGATGGTCAGCCATGCGTCATAAAACACCCTTACGATACCCGGCAGGACACTCCTCCTGTTTCTTGTTCAATCGCTGATAGCTCGGTACGAGAAGAGACTCTATGACCCCACGGGCCACGGAAGCCTTTGAATTTGGACGTAGACTGGAGTTTCCAGGCGCGAAGTTGGTGAGGCTCTCGAAGTCGAAGGTGAATTTCGACGCAAGTGTTTGGGGATCATAAGCCGTTGTATAACAGGGGATGTGGATGAGGGAGAGGATAAGCAATATGATTGTGTCGCGGATGGACAAATGGGTATGGTGCATGTTGAACTGAGCGGAAAAGGTCAGGCGTGTCTGACGGAGAAGTTCCAGACCTTGGTAGTCAATGTGTGTGGTGGGGATACAAGGGACAGCTCAGTGGACGCACAGGTTTTAGCCATTTAGGAATTATATTTATCGAAGGGGTAAGCATCTAGCATCTTATCAGCGACGCTATGCCTGTCAAGCACCGTGATCTTTCGTTTTCTATAGCAGATGGACGGCTTTCTTGTATGTTTTTGGTTGGTTTTTGGTGTTATTCTGCTTCTGGCAAAAATTGCCTGATTAGGTCCAAGTGCTGTTAAAGATTTTCCTCATGAATCGACAGCAGTGTTTTACTTTGTCCCACGTCAGGTTAAGTCCATCGGCCGGCTTTGAAAGGAGCTCGTTGGATCATTTCGTTTGGACCCGTTGTACTTGGATGTGAAATAGGGGCATGCACGAGACGAAAACGAAGTTGAATTGCCGGATGATCGCCGGCGTATGATGTCATTTGTCACCCCATCACCCGAATCACTACTGTACTATTTCGACTGACGTGACGGGGGCCTCTGAACTCAACACTTTTGGTGTCAGTGACGGTGACACTTCGTCAATGAACCCCTCTTTTTTTCGAGACCGCTAAACATGTTTAAAACGATTTTTGGGCCGATTAAAAATTCCCAAAAAGGGGTGAAAATTAAAAATTAAAAATTAAATTAATGGCCCTCCCAAATGGCCACCTCGTAGCGCTTGGCCCCAATTTTTTTACGCTGACCACGGCCAAGTACAGTAGGAGCCGCTGCATCAGCTTCTGCATCAGACGTCTCAGCGTCGCCCCCACGCGTGACTCCCCCATCTGCATTGAGCTTGAAGTGGGTAGCAATCGACGAGCCGCCCGACGTTACGTGGGCGATGATGACATCCATCATCATACACATTGAGGTCGAGGAAGGGCTCTTCCTCCACGCTCGACATGGGCACAGTCATAGCATCGGTGTTCTGAGTAAGCTCCACGTACAGCCGAGGATTGGTTTGGGGAAGGGACCGAAGAGCGGCGACGGCTTCAGGGGATGTGAGACTGGTGCAGAATAATAGTCTTTGGCAATTTTGCGTATCATGGGCGCGGCCGATGCCCACACTTTTGTATGCCAATCCATTCAGCTTTTAGCTGTCGTCCTCCAAGTGCAAACAAGAGGAGCAGAACAAGAATTTGGATTTGTGATTTAAAAAAAAAAATCTCGTACTACTTATTGATCGTTCGGGCTTCAAAACTGCTCACTTCATAAAGTTCTCGAAGTTTGCAAGTTGTGCGTCATTGACAAATTTAATTAAAAATAAGGTGTCAAAGAACGGCCGCAACCAGGTTCAAACATGCACAACCAGAAGGCTGGTTAATTCTTCAACACAGCATCATAACCACTAAGCAATAATGATAAAGCAATAACGAACCGAACACCTGGCAACTGGTGACGGTGACAGTGGCATTTTGAACACTTGAGAAAATGAACTATCTATAGACTCAGCGTTGGCTGCCCCCCAGCCAACAAAAAGTTTCGAGGAGCGCTCCCTAAAAATGCGGAAAATTACGAACATAAAAAATAAAAAATACTGGCCTCTTCAGTTGTTCTCTGATGGCGCATCAGCCGCCGCAGGCCGCAATTTCCATTTTGGACAATTTCGCGTCTCACAAGGTCAGCAGGGTTCGGATACCTATGTATTTTATTCTCCAGATGGGGGGGGGCCATCCGTTTATTTTTGGGGCTACCGTATGCAAAAAAATGCCTTAGGGTTATGATTTGACCTTAGACTATGCAAAAAATGCCTTAGGGTTCCAATTTGCCCTTAGGGTATGCAAAAAATGTGTTAGGGTTATGATTTGACCTTAGAGTACGCAAAAAATTCCAGGTTGCCACCGATTTCAGGTTGGGTATGCAAAAAACCCCGATTTGGGGTGGGGCGTCTTTCTTTTAGGCAACAGGCCCCTTAAAGAAACCCGGATCGGGCCCAATTCGAGGAAAAGGCCGAGTTGGCCCCCAAAACCCCGATTTCGACCTCACAGCAACCAAAACAGCAGGTGGCAGGCGATCCAGGGGGATCCACCGACAAAAAACACCGCTTCGAGGCCCAGCGGCCTCTGGGAGGGACAACCTGGCCCCAGGTCGCTGGATCAGATAGTTAAGGTTTTTGCTGATGTCGCTGTGCCGGAAGGGAAGTACTGTCATCTCGTTCACACCTTTCTCATTCCGGCGCGGACCCTCGCTTTCACCCCCGTACACGGAATGCTGCTCTAATATGCAGCTTGTAGCTCTTGAATTAAATAGTCTATACACGTTAGATGAACCCCCCTGGTATTGCGAAAGACCTCTGCCACAATTTCCATCCGACGTTGAGGAAACCGGTAGTCACCGAGTCTCCAAAGGCTTATGATCACATTTATTCACAGCAGGCGCATTCACATTGGCCTAGGCTTCAACACATTCAATTCATAAAGGTCCACGAGTTGGAAGGAAGAGAAACAGTTTAGGTTCAAAGGGGGTAGCTTGATCACTGTAAGCAGTCAACACCAAGTCAGCACGGGAGGGCTTAAGCCAGGATGCGCACCTTTCGAGTGTACCGGTAGAGGCGGGACGTCTACGTTCCAACCGTCTGGGGACAGTACTGCACGTCGTTCGGATCCGGAGTTGCCGACGCACTCACGAGCGACCCTGGACCTGGCCCGCGCTAAGCAGCGCCGTCAGTGAATGCTCAGAATGCAAGTTTCGGCACGGAACACCATGACTGCGTTCGCGGAGTGACACAAACTCACCGAGGCAGAGCCATAATTGCAGTACAGAACGTGGTCCGCATAAATGGCGCCGTTGTATTGGCACTTGTAGAGCCCGCCAATCTTGGGAGGGTCGCGTTGGACGGGGTTCACGTATCCCGTCGTGATGAGGAGGATGGGGCAACTGTAGCGGGCGCCCATGTGGTTCGAGTTTTGGTGCCTTTGATATGAATAAATCAAACTTCTGGATGGCAGAGGCCGGCGGTTGGGTAGGGGGGGGAGATTTATAGGCTGTAATATTCACCTAGAATGAGATAACTACTGGACAAGTAAGTAAAAGCCAAAGCAAGTAAGAAGTGTCGCTCACCCCAGTTTTCGTCTTCACGCACACAAGTGATGTGAAGTCTGAGTGGAGGCGACTTAAGTAAAGTGAATATATACGATGGGCCGACTCGGAGTGCCTGAATTTAACTGTAGAAGAAGAAATGAACAACTATCACTGATCAGCGATACTCGCCCACTGCATCATATCGTACATTCAAGTAATAATGAACGCTGCCCTGTGGCGGAACTAGACACCGGGCTACCTTGTATACTCCGAGCTTGCTATCCGCTAGCAGGGTGCGATCCGAAGAGCAACCCTGTTCGCCTCCTAACATGCAGATGGGTCTCAGGAACACATTACATAATACATACGCGGATCTTTCTTCGAATCTGTACCCCCGGGTTCAATTTCAGTGTTGAGTCGATCAGTATAGCTCGGATCAACACAAGCTTCTTTTTCTAGAATTCTACACCTCTATTCGGTCCAGCACGATCTGAGATCGGGACGTGTTCGACGCGTCGACTCCCTCGTGTTGCACGCCTCTGATATTGCGTCTTCAATATCATGGGTCTTCTGAGTACCTCAGAGTGATTCTATTAAGTTAAAATAAATACGGGAGACTTGTTTCATCATGTCAAATTTATTATATTACATTTTATTCGTGTATGCAAGAATTTCAGTGTTTATGTCTAGTCAAGGACAATCACCTCCCCCACACAACGCTTTATGTGTGTTTTTAGCGAGGTAGAGGTAAAGTAAAATTTACATTGTTCAAAGACATTCCATCGCAGACACACCCAGGTACACATTTTTCAAGACCATTTAGACAGTTCAACAGAGAGATTTTGCAATTATTATTATAGTGATACAATGCGGCACCCGCTGCAGGTACCATTCAAATGGTCCGCCTTCGGTTAGTCCGAGATCGTCGGAGATATACTGGCTCACTACGGACTCGTTCAATTTGGCGCCCCTGATATACGATGAATTCATCAGAATCCGAAAGAGGCTTAGTTTTCATGCGCTGGGATTCAGCTGGGATCAGGCAGAGATGCGCGCCGTTCGTGACTGGCTACTTTTATTTCAAACAGTTTCATTTCGAAAAGGGGTAGTTTGATAGCAGTCAGCACGGGAGGAATTCAAGCCAGGATACGCACCTTTCCAGTGTATTCGCGCGCACGGCGCGTTTATGCTTCCGAACGCCAAGGAGCTCTCACCAAATGCCGGTTTGACGTGATGGGGGCCAAATCGGTAGAGTGATACAGCCCATCACGAATTGTTCGACCGAGGGCCTTAACGACAACCGACGGTGGGACCAATATTTTCGTCACATTGAAAGTGGTAATGGCCAGAGAGAGATCGAAGAAATAGTCGCCCTACACTCCCTTGTTGACCGAGTAGGACTGAACAGCTCTGTTCAAAAGGTCTGAGAGGCAGACCCACTGACTCCCGACGAATTTTCGATTTTTCTTTAGGTGTCACCCCTCCCCCGACCCATTTTCGAAAGCTCAAGTTCGAACGTCGTGGTCACAGGTCACACCCCCGTTCGAATTGATCGAAACTGCACAGTAGTGAAGCATCCGCCTGTCGCTAGCTTCGGCGAGGCCGGGCTAGGTTGCCGACGGCTAGCTGCGGCTATCTCGTGGCTAGGTGCCGCTAGGGCTCGGCTAGGCGGCTCGCCGCAGCCAACCCTGCCGGCTTAGCCACTTGCTGCTATGGGGGCTTGAGGCTATATGGGCTCTGAACGCAGGGGGGGGGGATATATTATACTCGCGTGGTCCAACAGATGAACAACGAGTTTATGGAAGACTAACAAGCAGTATTGTAAGGGTGGTTATCCGTCCAAGAAACTACAAGAAGCCAACCGAACACAACATCATTCCAGGGGGTAGATCATCACAAGACGCTGATAAACCTGAGACTGGCTGACCACTTGTATGGCAGGACATCTGGTTAGAATCTCGTGGGACCTGACCACAAGCGGAGTACGCAAGTGTCCAGGAGGAGCTTTACTCCTCCCACGTAAAAATCCCCAGTGTCCACCAGTCTCAAGAATATTGTCGTAAGTCATCCCTTTGCAGATGCATGCAACTGCCACAGTTGGAGGATCTGCCTCATAGGAGACAGACCACAACTAAGCACCTGTCTCCTGAGAAACAGGGCAGAGGAGAGATCACAAAATCACCCCATCTGCAGGATGATCTGTAAGGCAAGGTTCCAGTACATCGTATTGGGAGATGTAGTACTACTCCAGGGGCATAGAATTTTGCGACACTATTTACATCCAGAGCGCCGATAGGTCCCGCTGCCGCTCCCGTTCCCGCTCCCGTTCCAGTTCGCACCGCGAGCACGATACCCCGAGGCGGATCCGCCAGCGTCTACTGTTGGCACGTTCCCAGTGTCATGGTCCACCTTTTTTATCGCTGTATTCGCGCCCTTCGACCACGCGAGGGCCAGCGCGCGCGCATCGCCAGGTAGAATTGTCCGGATGCGCAGAAAGCCGAACTGGATTGGATCCAGAATCACGTCGTAGTTTCCCGATTCGGGGATGAAATAAAATTAGGTTTCCTTAAGTTTTAGGCGGTCAGACCACTTTTTGAACTTAAGTTGTGGGACAACTTAAGTTCCGCGCACCTCATTCCTGGACCTTCAGCCCCTCCCTATCAAATCCTCAAACTTGAGTTCCACACATCAATCTTCAGTGCTGCCAATCAATCAATTACTAAGTACATGTACTTGAGTTCCGTTACAACATAAGTTTTGACCCACTCAAGTTCCGTACAACTCAAGATTGCCCGTCGTTCCTCCCCACTTAAGTCCCGCACACGCAAAAAAATAAGTTGCTCACCGTAATCACAGATCAATCCGGTGCCGGCAGGGCTAAAAGTATGGTATACCTACGCGCCCGGGGCCGTGGGAAGGAAGAGGAGGTGGCGGGGACTTCGAATATCAAAGAAAATCGACGCTCCGCGCTGGGCGGTGGTTGGAGGACATTGTGGGGTGGCCAGAGCTCTGATGAAAAATTCGACGCCATGCGGAGCACCGCTGCCACGTCGGGGGCGAATTTAACGCAAAGTTCGTGTCACCGGAAGGCCAGAGATTGATTCAAAAGCTGAAGCAGCGCTGCGTGTGTTGAGAAGGGTGTTGACGTACATATTTTAAGACGTAGAACACTTTTTATGAGTTAAAAGTAGCTGAAATATCCTGACTGAATTCGACGTATCAAATGTGAGTTATCGGGGAGCGCTGAACGTGCGGTCCTGGTGCAGATTTGCATCGAATGGACACATTTGTGGTACTTGCGCAGTGTGTATGGATAGCCAGAGGAAAAGGAAGGGATGGGGGAGGGTGGAGTTGGAGGTGGAGGTGGATGAGTACATTTGCTCACACACTGCGTTCAGCCGGCTGTTAAAACGCGATTGTGGC
The DNA here is from genome assembly GCA_029282285.1 of Mycena rebaudengoi. Taxonomy (NCBI): domain Eukaryota; kingdom Fungi; phylum Basidiomycota; class Agaricomycetes; order Agaricales; family Mycenaceae; genus Mycena; species Mycena rebaudengoi. The sequence goes on along the minus strand of JARJCX010000118.1, from coordinate 332,101 downwards.
TAAAGGCCTCGGCACCGATACCCGGAGCTAGCCGCCCATGTGTGTCTAGGTGATCTCAACAACGGCCGTCTAGGTAGGGCTAGGTGCAGCTGGTCGGCTAGACTCACCTATCCACTATCATGGCTAAGAGCCTATGACCTCAACGTTCCTCAACGCCTGCCTGTTCTATAGTCTAGTATGTCGACCGTAGCGCCGCCGCTTATTTATTTATAGTCGAAGTATCGATCAATCAATCAATGTCTTGGCATCATGTCATCGACTGTTCTGTAGTTGGCCTCCGCTGTATTCCAACAAAGCTTAAAGGGCAGATGGCAACGGAGAATCTCGTTATTTCCAGGAATACAAGCGGCAGGGTCGTCCACTATGTGTACAGGCAGTGCCCGAAGGCTCAGCATCGGTTATCAGTTGGTGCTCGGGTGGCCAAGGACGCAAAGTAGACAGACCTACATCAATAGTCTCTAGGCAAGTCTCGTTGTGTTTAGATTACCTCCACACATGAGGGGGGAAGCGACATCGATGCTTCTCACATCTCTGGGACATGTGGCGGTGCTAGACGGCCTAGACGGCGCCGGCTAGGTACATACACGTACATAGATCTGCATCAACTGATCTAGACTGATCTCACACCGGCTAGACATTTTAGGGGTTTAGGGGCAGGCTGAACGCAGTGACACCGTTGTCTCCACGGCAGCAACGGACGTCTATTCCAATAAGGTCAACATCACTCGGTAAGGAGACAGTGAGGGAAGACTTACTCGACGGACCCGGGCATAGGCCGGAGATGTATGGTACAGAGCAGGATACATGGTTAACATCGTTGCAGAAACCATTGCCTCCCCGGCAGTGTTGAATGATGGTGCAGCACCGGACCTGAAAACGGAGGATCACATGAGAAAGTTGTACTTGTGCAATGGGCCAGTGGGCGCGTGCGCACATTAGATGGACTGGGACAGAAACCGACGCTGTAGAATCCATTGCAGCAGGTGGTGTTGGCGTTGAAGCATGTACCAGTTACACTGGAGAAGGATTAGTATGACAAATCACAGATGAAATTTGAGAAACATACTTAGCACCAGTAACTGGACCACACGTAGTGCCAACTCCGGTTTGGCGACGTTCATGGGAAGGCTCGGGAGGCCCGGAAAGAACGAGACCAGGCTTGGAGGCCAACTCTTTGAAGTCAATGTCCGTAGTCAGGGAAGCGACGACAGAAGGAGCAAACAGAGTAAAGGTAACACCGAAAAAGGAGAGGAAATTGAAGGCTTGAGCACGCATTGTGATATGTGTTGGGGTTTTCAAGTCGGGAGGTGTGAGGGGCTTTTATCTGTATTCTTTGTCCTACCTTTAGGATACCTGGAATCCGCCCCGGGATTCCCCATCAAAGTACCGGGAGGAAATTATGAGGAGGACAATTGGGGCAGACGGTTTTTTTTTTTTTTGATATCTGCCCCCGTTAGTGCGTTAATCCCCATTTGGGTTTTAGAGCCTGCCTGAAACGGCCGGACGCCTGACTGCCGGGTAATGTTGATGTTAGGGGGTCAATGGGGGCGCCAAAAATGCCCCCAAAAGATGCAACAAAAGTTAGGTCGCTATCTCTGGGGGTTCGGCCACTACTCCCGATTCGGATTTTACGAATTTCCTTTTTGCGACAGTTCCATCTCCACAACGCTCTCCAGGGGCGGGGAAGAATACTGAGTGATTGTCCCATCATATTTGAGCCTCAATTTGTTAGAATTGACGAACCAAACTCCCCGGCTCCTGTTGCTGTTTGTGTGGCCGGCCGTCCCTGATATCGGGCTTAAATCAAAACAATTTAATAGCTCATCTCCTGAAGTAGCTACGGGCAAGGGGATTGGTGTTCCACACTATTATAGTGCCTATGTACCTCCAACAGCGCTCCCCGGAACCGCCCGACACGTTGTTGTTGTTTGTATGCCTGTCTTCCCTGAAATCAGCCTTAACCAAAACAATGTAATAGCTCGTCTCCCGGAGCAGAAACTGCCAGGCGCATTGCTGCCTCACACTCTGGTAGTCACTATGTATCTCCGACACCGCTCTGCTGAGCCTCCAGGCGCGTTGGTGCTATTTTGGTGCCTGTCTTCCCCGAAACCAGCATTAGCTAAAACAATTTAATAGCTCGTCCCCCGGAGCAGCTACTGCCAGACGGATAGCTGTTCCACACTCTGGTAGTCCTTATGTACCTCCGACACCGCTCCGCTGAGCCTCCCGGGGCGTTGTTGCCTCGCAGCGCGTTGTTGCTGTCGGTGTGCCTGTAATCCCTAAACCAGGTGTAACCGAAACAATTACAGCCGTTAACAGTACCGAAGGCGCGAACGAAAAAATTACTGTTTTTGGCCATTTTTGATGCTTTTCAAAGAATTCGCTGTTCCTCGCTCAGTTCTTACTGAATGAGCTCGAAAGTATGCTAGAAATGACCGCCTAGTCGATGCGCAATTAGTGATAGAGCCAGATTTCTTTATAAATCTCATTTTGGATGTGTGGGCAATGTGAGCTTTATCAGCGCAGGAAATGGAATAGCAGGCCCAGGTCAGCTCCAATCGGGCTGGTTTTTTGAGACAACATACTTGGATGCAATCTGATACCTGTCATAGAGCCCGAAATGCGTATATATTTTTCGCTGCCCCTCGCAGCTCACTTTGATTATTTTCTAGTGCAAAATACAGAACTCAATGTTGCAAGCGGAGTTTTCACTCAGTAATTCCAAGGAGTACTCTAGCAGCAGTGCAGGTGGACTCGAGCAGCGGACTTTGAGGCTCTTGAAGCTGCACTTTACTGTATGAATGTTTCGACCCAGTCGCAATTCTGATGTCGCGGTGCAGCGGGTAATACCGGGATGACAGATATGTCACATCAGCCGCGCGTTGCGACAAACTCTCACCACTCCTACTGGCCACTTCTTCAAGCTTGCTCTACTATGGCACGAAAGAGACGACAAGAACCTCTCAGGCAGCACTATTCCCGCGATCTCAAGCGCCGTGTAATACACATGTCTCAGAGACTTCAATTGACCTCCACGGAGATCTCAATTTTGCTCGACATGCCTTTGCGCGTCGTTCAGCGCGTCCGGTAGGTTTGGAATGAAATAGGAGAGGTGTCAAGGCAGAGAGTTCGTTCTGGCAGGGCCCCACTAATGTCGAGAGAGGCTGTTGATGTGCGCCTTTCTCACCATTTCCCACCATTTTCCTGATGATGTTTAGATGATGCTCGCCATGCTTGAGCATTCTCCGGATTTATTTCTGGATGAAATCCAAGAGCAGCTCTCGTTGGTTCACGGACTTGAGCTATGTCTCATGACCATCAGTCGCACTCTCAAGCGGCTTGGAATGACCTCGAAAAAGGTGCGCTGTTGCGGCCGATCTTAGAGCTTGCTTGCTCAGCCACTTCCAGCTTTCAAAGCCTGCAGCAGAACGATGCGAAGCAGCGCGGCGTGATTTCGCTCTGGAGGTCGGTCAGTATCCCGCAGACTATCTTGTCACCGCCGATGAAGCTGCTGTGAATATCTTGACTACATATCGTAACAACGGTTGGGCTTACAAAGGCACACGAGCACGCAAAGCATGCAATTTTATTCGCGGAACCCGGTAGATCCTCTGTCCTGTCCCTTTTGATCCTCACTGATTCCGCTAGATATTCACTCCTGCCTGCTATTACAGTCGACGGCCTCATCTATACTCACGTGAAAATCGGTGGATACAACGGGGAACAGTTCGTAGAGTGGCTTGAGGGCCTCCTGGAGGTAATGAATCCATACCCCGCTCCACGGAGTGTTTTGATTTTGGACAACTGTCGAATTCATCACGTCGAAGACGTCGAGAAAATGTGTAATGCAAAGTAAGTTCAAGTTTCCTCATGCCCTCTCTTCCTGACAACTAATGCCTCTGTGTATTAGGGGAATAAAGCTACTCTACCTCCCGCCGTATTCCCCGGATTTCAATCCGACTGAAGAAACATTTTCCTGGATCAAGCATTACATTCGGCGAAATGGGCAAGAATTCCGCCGTGTCTGCGAGGGCGATGACAAAGCCGCGCCGTATGTGTATCTGTACAATGCTATGTCCCAGGTCACTCCCGAAGCTTCGCGGGGATGGTTCCACCACGCTGGATATGTGTAGTTGCTTATTTCATTCATAAAATGGGAATGAATTATTGTGCGCACACCTCGCAACTTTGGATAGCAAATATAAGACATGAATACTGTATTGTAAGTCACTTCTGGCGCGACAAATATTGTAGAAACCACTTCACAACCGGGACCGCTTGGCCAGCTTGTCCAACCGCTTGACCTCCTTCACTACTTTCGTCAAGAGATACTGTGCATCACCCAGAACGACTTTGCCGAACTTTTCCGTACCCAGCTGATCAACCGTCAAGTCCTTGATCTCGCTGATGTCGAAGAGATGTAGTGAATCAAGGGTCTCTCCCAACGTGCGAAGCGCATATCGCTGGGGAGCACTGGCAACGAGGCTCTCGATAAACTCGATCACAGAAGGATAGGCAATGGGGTCATCGGGGGAGTCGCTAGATAGCATGGGGCGATGTTCAGCCGCGGGCAGCATGGCCGCATAACCTGGGAAACCAGGCATCCCATAGCCGAGCGGCGGCATCGGGGGTGGATACCACTGCGGAGGGGGATAGTAGGGGCTATGCGAGCCTGGGGCTGCCGTGTTCTCTTCCTTGCGAGCGCCGTGGAACATGCTGAACATGTCACTTTGAGGCGGTGTCGTTTTCGTGACCTTGATCGTTTTACACGCCTGTATCAAATACAATTGAGTTTCAACAGTTGCGACCTATAAGGAGGAACATACCAGACTGACGGCCCATGCTCGGCACTGCTGAAAGGTCAAATGGACATGACTGCCTGACCGGTCAATTTTGCACAAAACCGCTGGCCCACACTTGACACATTTCTTGTATTCACTGTCCAGTTCAGACATAGCCTGCCGCTCGCCGTCAGCAACAGCTTCATCGTCATCGTCGTCGTCCCCGTCCGGATCATCGTTGTCGAGATCCATAGTGGTCATCTTCCCTTTTTTACCTTTTGACACAGCAGGAGTTTTCTTCTTCTTGTTCTTAGCCCAGAGCGAAAACATGTACTAGCAGCAAAATGAGATCAATTACGCGAAAGAAAACAGCTCAAAGGCTTACGTTCTCTGGCTCAACACAAATTGTGACCGTCAGGTCCTTCTTGGCGTTGATTTTCGCGACGACATCGGCGGTCAGACCCTCCCAATCATCCGCAGTCCGAAGGTTTACAGAGGGGTCTTTGACCTTTGAGCTGGAAAGCCAATACGCTAATTTCGGCTTCACTGGCACACTGACACAACCGATGACTTCGTGGATTTGCTCGACGACATCTTCAAACGTCGCCGAGGACTCTATACGGACACGTTGATTGCCCTCGGACTGTGCTTCGGGAATCATGAAAACAATCTCTGACAGCACAGCGTCAGGAATCGTACAGAGGCGACATCATTGCGCACGTACTGACAGGGTCCGGAAGAATATTCTCGCCATCGGTGCCGGTCTCAGCAGCTTCTAAAGCAGAATATGAGGATTGAAACAAGGGAATGAGAGGCGGAGCACCTTTGCCTTTCTTCTTTGCAGCTTTCTTTACCGGTTTCTTTACCCGTTTCTTTGCTGCAGGTTTCTTCTTCTTGGTCACGACTTCCGGCTCCAACTCAGAATCACTCGTGATGTCCAAGCTTGGGCTGCGCTTAGCCGTCGGCTTTGGCCCGGGCTTCTTCTTGGCTGGTTTGGCGGGTCCAACGGCGTCTTCAACATCTGAACCATCAGAGATCTTATCGGACTTGCGCTTCGACCGGGTCTGCCGGACTGTGCTCGGTGTCTCGTCGTCTGAAGGATCTGCCATAGGAGTATCGGAATCCGGGAAGGCAAGAGGAGTGGAGTGCGTCGAGTTCGAGTCGTTGTCAGAAGGAAGTGGGCTGGTGATGTTCCGAGGGCTGTCTGGAGTTTTGAGACTGCCTGTGCTCTGGTCGAGGCTTTAGCTGCTTTCTTCCGAGCGGCCTTGAGCGAAGCAGGGTTTGACATACACGGTGGAAGAGTGGTGTGGCGCTGGCGACGCCGTAGTGGCGATATGCGGCCGTGATGAAGCGGTCACGGCTGCCGTGATGGCCGCGCGACGCGCTCAAGGTAACCGCGTTCTGGGACGCGTTTTTCCCCCAAGTGACCGCGTAGTAGTATTCAGAGTGCACCTGCACTGCTGCTAGAGTACTCCATGGAATTACTGAGTGAAAACTCCGCTTGCAACATTGAGTTCTGTATTTTGCACTAGAAAATAATCAAAGTGAGCTGCGAGGGGCAGCGAAAAATATATACGCATTTCGGGCTCTATGACAGGTATCAGATTGCATCCAAGTATGTTGTCTCAAAAAACCAGCCCGATTGGAGCTGACCTGGGCCTGCTATTCCATTTCCTGCGCTGATAAAGCTCACATTGCCCACACATCCAAAATGAGATTTATAAAGAAATCTGGCTCTATCACTAATTGCGCATCGACTAGGCGGTCATTTCCAGCATACTTTCGAGCTCATTCAGTAAGAACTGAGCGAGGAACAGCGAATTCTTTGAAAAGCATCAAAAATGGCCAAAAACAGTAATTTTTTTCGTTCGCGCCTTCGGTACTGTTAACGGCTGTAATTCTCAATTCTGAAACATGTACAGGCCCAGAAATGATCATGAAACCAGCTGGTACTATCGGAATGCCAAATTGGTCTCATGGTCCCAATTCTGAGTTAGGAATACATGCTTCCACCCGTTATCTGTCCTTTTGGGACTGCCGCTGAAAATGAATAGGCCAAAGATGGTCCATAAATCCAGAACGAGCGGATCACATCTTATCGTCGACTCAGAACACACACCCGACGTACCGTGCAGGCGGAATTATTTGGTACACAGCGGGTGAGAATTACCATTGGGGCACTCAGCTTCGAATTAGAATAGAGTCTGTCATATCTGGAACTTCGAACGGGAATGGAAAATTAATTGCGGTGAATTCGAATGTGGCTCATGTACTAGTACATGGTTCACGTAGGAGCGTGAATCAATCCTATTGAAAATTCTCCGGTGCAACAATTGCCTCCTGCAACAGGGACCGAAACCCACTCGTACTATCGGAATACCCGAAAATTTGTCTCATCGTGAACTTGTGTCGGTTATCAGTGCAGAAATACAGTGTGCTGTGGTTCCTGATACCACACCTATGCTTTGGAATAAGACTGGATATAAACTCGTGGGGCCAGCACAAAAGGGCCGAATATTATTCATGGATGATGAACTTGAACAAGCTTCTTTGTCGACATCCCATCTTTGGGTGTCTGAAACATGGCAACATTTAAGTTGCGTGCTGATTTCCTAGCCATATGTGTAGTTCATTTGGGTGCCCCAATGTATAATCCATATATGTAGGAGTCGGGTAACACGTGGGTATGGGGTTCAGATTTTTCCAGCTGGTATAGCACGTGCAAACATTATTTGCCTCAAGCTCCAACGGGTGGGTACCGATATTCCTAGGTGCTAATCACCACTAATCCACAAGTGCCCACCGCTGCAAGCCCTGGAAAGCAGCGGTGCTCTGAATTTGACTGAAAAAATTGAATGGCTGGCGTTCCGGAGGCACAGGCGATAAATTTTGTGAATATTGTATTTACATACTTATGTTCATGCTTCTCTACGGAGCTGCCATATGCATTAAGGCTAGGGTTCCGCACTGTACATACTGTATTTGGTACGTGTTAAAATATGTGCATATGTGTACGGTCGCGTATTGAGAGAGTTTTGCGGCCGACAGTATGGTACGGTACGTGAGATGGATGATTTTCAGAGCAGAGATACATTAATGGGCTGTATTAGAACGATGAATTTACTGTTTACTGGGCAGACACACCTCATTCCAATCGATCGCAACCTGTCTGCAGCGTCCAAACTGATTCAGAGTGAATGTTGCCTAAATATGGGCCAATATATACGTACACAGCTTTGGAACCACTGGAATTCCACTACGGTATGGGTACAGGTACCGTACATATGAGCCATAAGGTATGGTGCGCAAACCCTGATTAAGGCAAGCACCGTGACCAGCAAGCGTAAAATCCTAAACCATGGGAACACTGAAGAAGTCAATGGTATGGGAACTTGCCATGCTATGTGCCCCGTATGTATGAGGAAAAGCTACACAATTTTGAGGGTGAATCATTGGAGCACCATTCGAGGAATAGGAGGCAGCTTAAGAGATCTTTTCGGGAAATGGGAACACATTGGAGAAAGGGTTGGGCAGCCAAAAATATTAGCCAGTAAAAAGCCTACAATAGTTTTCTGCCTCAAGCAATTATCTTTGTGAGCGGCTTTGAAGCCGGGTGCTGCTATCTGCTCCTTGATTGTAGAAAACAAATATTCTTAAATGCTAAATTATGTTACTGTAAGTATACAACGGACAGACAGACTACATCATTTTTGAGACTGGGTCTGGATTCTCCGGAACTATGAATAAATTCTTTGATTTCCGTATAAGCGGCAGCCACGTTTGGGGTTTGGGGCGCAGCCCCAACAAGCTGTCAACCCGCCGTAGGTACGGACGCGAGCGCTAGCGAGTCGGCCGTGCCAAAGGCACGGGTCGTAAAACTTGTGGGCTTGAAGCTTCAGAATGTCACATGACATCTTTCGCTTATTTGGTGAATAGGACCATCGAGAGCAGCTACTGCAAAATAAACACTCAAAATGAAAAGAGACATGATGAAAGATCAATATTCAACTGTATCCCAAGAAATTTGGCCAAGTTTCAGGTAAGTGGTATTTTCGAGTGAGATAAACAGCAGTATGCAGTGCACTTAATGCCTATGGATGAAAACACTATATGGCCAAATCTTGACCAAAATCCTTCAAATAAAGTGTAATAGGGGTGCTCAATTGCTATCTCGTGGGCCCGTCCCATGGATTTATTTGTTCAAAACAAATAGAATTCAAACTCCGCCAGACCCGAACACCCATTTCTCGTTCTGTACAGAGATATATTCTGGTCCAAAAAAAATAGAATTCAAACTCCGCCAGACCCGAACACCCATTTCTCGTTCTGTACAGAGATATATTCTGGTCCAAAAATCATAATCGCTGTCAAACGACGCTATAGTGATATGTGAATAAGTATAGATGGTAGGAAAAATTATATAAGGTGTCAATACCAACGGTTTTACTCCAAATCACACAAGTGCTAACTCTGCACATAGCTTGTCACAAAAATTGAACCAAATGTATACGTGACATGATGACGATTTATGGGATCGAATGCAACCCATTCCGAGGGCAATATGGGGCAAAACGAGGGGAAATATTTGCGTTCACCTGGCAGAGTTTGAATTCTATTTGTTTCGAACAAATAAATCCACGGGACGGGCCCACGAGATAGCAATTGAGCACCCCTAATATCTGTCTTTCATCATGTCTGTTCGCTTTTCTGTTGTTTATATTATGCTATTGTCTCTACATGGACCTTAATCCACCAAAAAAGCAAAAAATGTCACTTGAGATTGTGGATCTTCAAGGACCTATATTGGGATGATTCTTGGCTTTCTATGTTCAGATATCTTGTAATATCTGGTTTGAATCCTTATCCCACATTGTTCACTGGTGGCACATGTAAATTTGGGTGAATAGTCATTCTGAGCATGTTGACCTTTAATGAGGATCTAGCAATGAACAATTGAGGCAATGGCCTCACTCATTCCCACAGCCGGCGATAAATGATGGCTATGCTCTTGAGTTCAACTCCTGCTACACCTTTTTTTTTTTGGTTTGGACCTTTTTGAGCATCGGCAAATTCATCAGGTATTAAAATATCTTATTTCCTTTTTTAGATGATTGTAGTTGTTTGGCTGATTGTCGTGATAGAATAGGATGCTAGCGGGTTTTGGGTGCACTGGGAGCTCCCGGCCCATTTTACATATCACGGGAGCTCCTGGCTGACATGTAAAATGGGCCGGGAGCACCTGCCATTCCTAGGGATTGGGTGGGAGCTCCCACACAATTTTTGAAATGAGCCGGGAGCTCCCGGAGATCCTGGATGTCCCAGGAATATTGGGAATGGGGTGGGAGCTCCTGCCCAATATTTAAATGAGCTGGGAGCTCCCGATCTTGTTGGGGATTGGGTGGGAGCTCCCGCCTAGGGCGGGTGAATTACCGAAACACCATATTACTATCATTAGCACTTTGATGTTAGGATAACAACCACTATAAATTATATTTGATGGGTGTCGACACAAGAGACCAATTCAAACCCACCTTTCCTATTGAATCCCAATGTAACTGAACATTCAGGACCTTTGTCTTCATTGGCACATTTGCCTCATGCCCTGCAGCACAGATGGGTGATTAATTAATATACAGGCTCAGGCCAGTATCTAGTGAGCCAGGCACCAAATGTGCCGCAAAATGGCATTTGTGAAGCAAAAGGACCCCAGACACCAATGTGTGAGATGACATGTCTGGGAGCTCCTGGCCAAAATTTTCGGTTTCACCGTTGCCTCATGCCCTGCAGCACAGATGGGTGATTAATTAATATACAGGCCCAGGCCAGTATCTAGTGAGCCAGGCACCAAATGTGCTGCAAAATGGCATTTGTGAAGCAAAAGGACCCCAGACACCAATGTGTGACATGACATGTCTGGGAGCTCCTGGCCAAAATTTTCGGTTTCACCGGGAGCTCCCACACACTTTTCCCCTACACCCGGGAGCCCCCGTGCTCCTGGGATATGTGCGAAGCATCGCATGACCAGATTCGAACGCGTGGTGATCACATTCCTGGCGATATCGCGAATGAATTGATGAGTTGCTGGCCTGTTCCGATTGCGAAAAACTATGAATCGTAGGAGGGGCAGGAGTGGATCGGTCGGGTGCAGCTGCCGCGTTCATGGGTAAAATTGGTGACGGATGCTCGCCACGGACAAGGGCCTGAATAAATTTCTCAAGCACGTCAGCTTTGATTGATGAGAGGGAGAATGGACTTGCACCAGGAATACCCCATTCCTCCTCTGCGTTGACGTGGGGCTCCCATTCCGAGTCTGTTTCCCAGGTTGGAGTACTATAGGTCGGATCAAGGAGCCCGCTCTGTAAAAAGTGACGAATGACTCGGAGCTTGTCGCGTCGAAATCGGATACGAAAAAGCCGATGAATCGTATCGTGAGCTTCTTTGAGACCGAAGGCCTCGCAGAGATCGCCAAGAAGCCACAACTTCCCATATTCCTCGCCATTGATATACGGCAGTGGGTTGGGATGAGCACGACAGACATCAGGAAAACCCTCCCTCGGTAATTTCCCCTAATTTACCGGAAATTCCGGTAAATTTCCCCCAATTTCCCCCAAATACCCTTCTTACCCTCGTTACCTTTTTTACAACCCCTAAAATCAATTCGCAGGAATTGGGGGTAAATTACCTTCAATTACCGTCGGTTTCTAGGGCATTATCGGCTCATATACAGCTTCTTAAATGCACGATTTGCTTCAAATGATTTGAAAAGCACAAATTTATTGAATCACTACATAATGTACAAATTTGTATGTAGCGTGTCTACAGGTACGTGCTCATAAAACTCCATACAACTGCTATCCAAATAAAACTGTATAACATGGAAATGTCAACGGCAGGTAGAGGAGGGCTCAAATAATACTAACCTTGGTGCGAAGCGGAGCCAGTATATGCAGAAACGCGAACCATGCACGCAGCGCGCATGGCTGCCATGATATACAGACAGAAGAGCACTAAAAATAATGAGCAAGAACAGAAACAGTAAGGTAGGAAAAAACTTACGACGGGCATGGAGGACAGCTACGTGGGGCATCCGCTGCATCGCGAAGGACTCAATCGGCATGGGCGGGAGCAGAAGTGCGGCACGGGAGGGTGGGCAAGCTTACCGAATGCATGGTTCTTGTTGTATAGCTCCCTGATGTCGGCATCGGTGTGTCGAAGGGTAGCTCGGCTGCAATGGCTGGTAGATGATGTGCAAGATGGAGCTGCGTGCGGAGCCAGAAGGTGGCTGGGCGGCCTGGGGCTATGAGTAAGCATGGGTGTGGTCAAGGAAAGAAAAATAGACACATGTAATGAACGAGAAACACGCACCAGCCGGAAACACCAGCCCAGCATCTTCGCGATGCTGGCGAGGTCGGCGCATGCGCAGGGGTCTGGAGTTCGGCAGGGAACGTGAAGACGAGGACGCAACAGGCGCGCGAGGACGCGGTGCAGCAACGTGGAGGGTGCCGGCGAGGAGGACGAGGTCCCGCGTGCGTGCTATCGTCTCAGCAGTAAGGGTAACGGCAGCGGTGGGCAGACGAACTCACCTCCACGCACGCCCTCTGCGATGTGCATGTAGCCGAGCGAACATGCTGCGGCGCGGCGCAGGCGGTTGGAGGGCCAGGCGCAGATGCAGTGATTGTGCGGAGACGATTCGGGGGACTGACCGAGGTTCCAGTTCGGGCGTGCGACTTGACTTTGCAGCAGCACACTGCAAGTCTGCGCTGCCAGCAGATAGTCAGTTATATCCTCGATTAAAAGACGGCACACACCTGTGGGTCCGTAATGCCGCTGTAGCCACTTTCTGATCAAAGATATCAGTATGGGATACAGGAACAAGAAATGGTGTACCACAGAGGGCTGGGCAGACGAGGCAGAGAGGTGTGAGAGGGAGGCAGATGGGGGGGAAAGGAAGAAAGGCATTGACGCTTGTTGTGGTCCAATCAATACGAACCACTTTTTTTTTGACACATGTCAAACGCACATGACTGTTTGGACACGTGGACTTTAGGGTCGGTTTAAAATTGACTTGGGGAACAATTTGTAACTGTCGTGGTAATTTTCTCACAGGTGCACTGAACAGTCAGAATAGTTTTGCGGCACCTTCAGTCATTATTAAAACCTATTGTTAAGACAATGCATATCATTAGACTCAATATGAAAATAGTCAGATTGGTAATTGGGGCAAAGCGGGTAATTTGGGTAAATTAGGGCGAATTACCCCGAATTTCCCCGAATGCCGGAAATTTCCAAATGGCGTCGGAAATTCGGGGGTAATTACCGAAGGAGGATTTCCCTGATGGATGTTCTGGATGTCGATCTCCAGGAACCGCTTGCCCATGAAACATTCGAGCCGGCGTATCGCTTCCAGCGTGCCGACGCGAATGGTAACAAGGCGCGACACGAGCACGGGGTTCTGGTGACGCTCGGCGGTGATGGCCATGCGGTACGCTGCGCTCTTCCCCATGGTCGCCTCGTTAAACGAGTAGTGACGCGTGTGGGATCCGCGTGGCGAGGAAGGAAGTTCAGAGGGAAGCTGGACGTACTCAATGCCGTCTTCCACGTTCGTGATCGAGTCCAGAAAATCCAAGGATTCGTCGAGGGCATTGTCGTATGAGTGGGTGTGAGAAAGGTCGAGCATGCCAGCCGCATGTAGGCGCGGATGCGTTCCTCGGCGGTCGTGTACCAGGGGAGTAGTCCAAGTTGCCCCTGGGCAAAATTGTTGTTTTCCGCCATCGATGCGAGGTCCAGATGTGGGCGGAGTTGAGTGACGATGATGAAAAGCGTGTCCCCCAAGGGTTTAGTGACGTAGGTCTTCTGATGAAAGTCTTGCACCCTCATTTCCTGTGTACGCCGAAAGTTCCAGTCTTCGACGCTATGGTAGCTGAGGTGCCAATCTTCATCATAGTCGTACGGGTATTCGTTATAGAGCTGGACGGTAGCTGCGCGTAAGTCGGTCAAAGATATGTTGTGCGGGCCGTCGATGTCCGTGGGCGGGGGTGTGTGTGAGGGTTCTGCCTGAACGGATTGAGCCACGGGCTGTGGCGGCGCTTTCGAGGGATCACCACCGAGGTCGATGTACTCGAGCGAAGAGGCGGAGTCGGGCGCAGTGACGAGATCGGGCATAGACGAATAAGTGGGCGAGACCATAATGGATGTAGCGACACGGGCGTCTCTGGCGCTACGATTGCCTCCGGCTTGAGTTCAGGTGGCACGAGCACCTCCGACGACACGGGCGTCGGCGCGAGTTCAGGCATCACGAGCGCCTTCGACGACACGAGCGTCGGCATGAGCTCAGGCGTCACGAGCGCCTTCGACGACACGGGCGTCGACGATGGTACGAGCACTGTAGCTGCCGTCACGAGCGGCGAGCTGATCCAGATGGACGACGTTGTAGGCGAGTCGGATGTGGGAGGTGTCTCGGTTCCGTTGTCGTGGCTCACGGCCCGAGTCTGGGATCGATAGTATGCCTGCTCAATAGTTAGCGGCCAGGTTACCCGGGGGCAAGGGGAACGCACATCTTCCAGGGCAGCGTCAAGCTCATTGTCGGGTCGCAATCTGGAGAAGCGGGCTGCTTTCGGGTGCGTCGGGAACGCTGCTCCACGCAAAGGAGGACATAGGTTCCTTTGTAGGAGACGTAGCCCGTGACACGTATCTGGGCTCGCGGTCGTCATTAGGTTTCATAGCCGACATGTACTTGAATCCATGTTTACGCGGAGAGGGCACCGAGTGGTTGTGGTGAGGCGGTAACGGGGGTGGTGAGACCAAAAGCATTCCTACGAAGGGTACCTGCGGCGGCTGCTCAAGATCCAGCTGTTCGCGGGCGAGTTCTTGATGTGCGCGGTGGGCGGCGTAGTCGATGATTTGGCGAGGGTCAAGGACAGAGTCGTCGCTATCCACCGAATGTTCAGTTTCTGCATCGTCCAAAAAGGCGAGGGCTGACGCGTACGTATTGGTTCTTTCAGCGGGACTTCCCGTCTCGGAGCTGGAACTGAAGCGGTCCCGAGTGACGAGTCTGCCACGATGTAACGGGCAAGGGACTCCGAAAGGGGAAAGGAGCTGCAAGGGACCTCTGGAAAGAAAGAGAGAGTGAAGAAAGAGGGAGTCCCAAGTGAGAAGAGCGATCCCGAAACTGGCGTTGATTCGACGAAGAGAACTACAACGAACCAAGAACTATATAAGTACAAGAGTATCGTATGAGTAATCTAATAATATGAACAGATCGGAGTATGATTAATCTAATAATATGAATGAGGATAAATCTAGATAAATATAATGAGAATCATATGAAAATACGGAGAGTTCGGAATGCATCGTAAATTATAATTAGTACATGTAAGGGGCATGTCCGGAATATTCCATGACCCTTACATCACCCCCACTTTTATGAGTGAGTCGGTGAAGTAATTAAGAGATCGTGAGTAGTCGTAAAATGAGGCAGGATGGAGAGAAGTATCAAAAATGAACCATCAAGGTTGAGAAAATGTAAAGTAGAAAATAAAAGTAAGAAAGCATCGAAATGGAGTGTGGAGTGTGAAGATCACGAGGACCGAGGGGAAGGCTGCAGGTGGTGAATTCAGTTTAGGGTCCACTGCAAAACCTACAGAGAAGAAGCCGAGGCAGAAATCAATGTCACGAAGTGAGCAGACTGTGGATCAGACAGAAGCTCGAGAGAGGACGAGGGGAATGTGCAGTTCCTCCAAGTCGAGTGCACGAAAAAGGGAGAGAAGAAGATGCAACCAAGACCAAAGCCTTTGGCCACAAGAGAGAAGTTGCGACGATTGAAGAGCATAAGAGCTCAGAATAAGGCAGGAAAGCCAGAGGGAAGTGAGCACGAAAGCTCAACAACAAGGGTGAAACCCCCAGAGAAGGAGCATGAGAGCCCAAGAATAATGGTGAACCCATGGGGAATGATCATGAGGGCTCAATAGTGAGAGCGGAAAAACGCGACCGAAGCCATGAAATCCCGAGAGACAATAGTCTGTTAGTTACCGCGCCCTGATTACCGTTACCCTCGCCTTATTATGTAAGCTATCCGTTTTGGGAAGTCCCGTGCTCACATCAGTGAATGGCTGGAGTTAATTAGCGACGCGTTATTTGTGAAAGGACGCGTCTTTCGACATTCATGACGTGTAGAAACACTATACGACTATTTGGAAGCCTTGACATTTTTTCTTTCCCATCCGGTCTGCTCTGTCTCTCAAGATCCAGCAATACAGCCATCAAACCGTGTGTTTTGGTTAACCGTCGATCGAGTCGCGTACTCGGGTACTAGTAGTCGGTGCATCAAAGGCACGTGTGGACGCGTATCCGATTGTTGACGCTCACCATATCGACGCGCCAAGTCGCGCCGTTATCCCATGGCCCCATCGCGGGGACGACGCTGGCAAACTCCTCTTGGGCACGTCATCATTCAACGGCATGGGATTTGCAGGCAAACTGCCAGACAGCGAGGGGAAGAGCAAGATAACCGCTCGCGTATCGATTCCGAGGAAGCACAAAGCTGCTGATGGCGCCAACTTGTATCTGAAATTTAAATAAGTTCGGAATCATATTTAAACTGAAAGACACACCGTTGTATGGGGGCGTCTCTGTCGAACCACCACCACTCCGCTCTTCGTGGGAGCAGACATCATCTCAGTGAGATACCAAGGGACGCTTCCGCGTCGCGAATACTTCGCGGCCATTTTGGAAATACTCAGATTTTCCGTGAGTTTCTCCCAGTCAGCAACAACAGCATCCTTGGCGCGGCCATTGGTAGAGGCTCGCATTTGGGTGGTGTCAGTTGGATCGGTGGGATCATTATTCGTGAGATTCCCAACTTGTCTCCGGGCCTTCTTGGCGACAAGAACCAAGGCCCAACTCGACAGAGCGGGGCGTGCAAAGCACATATCAGTGTGCAGAGTCTGGTGGGAAAATGCCAGGTGCCGTTCCTCTGTGTTGGTCGGTGGTTGACTCTGACGATGATTATAGATGAGGTCAATTATATGGCCCATCTTAACGTTCGTTTTTCCTCCCAGGAATTGGGTGACCATGGTTTTATGGCGGTTCGTACGGACATCTTTCGTGCCGTGGGGCCGAAGATAGAATAAAAGCTTTAGAAAGTTGCCCAGGCCACTGAGATCCTTTGAGATGAGCCCTAGAATGTCGTGCATTTTCTCCCAATCAGTTCTCCGAGGCGCACAAAGCCTTTCCTGTGTCGACGGCACGAGCGCAGCCAGAGGGACGGGTGTGACAGGAGTTGCCGGCACAGCACGGTGTGAGCCCTCAGTGTACTGTAGAAATCCTTGGGGTCCAGGTGATGAAATTCCATTGTATCGAGGATTCGAGAGCACAGAATATCGATATCGCGGCTTAAATGTGGCTGAGAGCCGAGTCAATCTGACTCGATCCCATAGTAATCTCGGATAATCGGGGCAATCTCGGATAATCGCGTTTCCGAGCCAAAAAATGAGCGATTCATACCTCTCACAATTGACTCGAACCCGATATGAGGCTTTTCTGTGGCGGGCGAGATAGGAAACGCGTCAAAACGCGAGATGACGCGTCCCGTTAACAAGTTGTTTGTCCATGTGGCACTTTGATGGATTCCAAAAGGGATAGATTATATAGTAAGCCTTGGTAACGGCAATCAGGGCGCGGTAACCAACAGACTTCAGAACGAGGTTGCGAGTGGGAAGTCAGTGCAAGAGACTAGAGAGACAAAGGAAAAATTTGAAAAACTTGTTGAGTTGAACAAGTTCGAAAATCTTGAAAAATCTTGAAGTCGATCCCAGCTCATGTCCGCTTCCCTTCATTTCCATTCAGGGTAAGCTTCATGAAGAGGCTAGGCTCCAGTCGTTCTCCTCCTTCTGCACATCCTCTTCGGATCTCCCAAGACGTACCCGTCTATCTTCCTTTTTGTGAAGGAAGGAGACATCCGAGTCCCTTAGGATGGCGACGCATCAGTAAAATTACAAGTCCTTTTCCACCAGCTTGTCGTCCTTTTTTTGGCTTTA
The DNA here is from genome assembly GCA_029282285.1 of Mycena rebaudengoi. Classification (NCBI taxonomy): domain Eukaryota; kingdom Fungi; phylum Basidiomycota; class Agaricomycetes; order Agaricales; family Mycenaceae; genus Mycena; species Mycena rebaudengoi. The sequence goes on along the minus strand of JARJCX010000118.1, from coordinate 314,286 downwards.
GCTTTTTCTAGCTTTTATATGGTGCTTTTCATCGCCTTTTTTTAGTAAACCGTCACTTGCAACAGCTTTTTCCGCTTTCGCTCCTTTTTGGCTTTCAAGACTGAAGACACGCAAACAATCAATTTACTTAAATACAGTCCCGTGTGCGTGGTGGTCTGCGTACTTATTGGCGTGGCTCACTGATCTACATACCAGTACTATCAGGAGACTCTGAGGAGAGTCGGACTCGCGGGAACAACCTGAGGTTATCCCGGGCCCCGGCTCAGGCTCCCCGGGCCACCGGGATAGTACTGTATGAACTTGAAGTGATCATGATGTGCCAATAGATTAACTCAAGCAACTTGACTGCAGCTCGACTCTAGGCTTGACTCGGACTGCCGGCCCTGAAAAATGGCGGCGACGGAGAAGTTCTTCAAACTCCGACGCACGTGGGACAATCCATCATTTGATCAACCAATGTGCGTCGAATGATGTTGATGCATGTTCATCTCTTCTTCCTCCAACCACGTCGCCACATTGCCCCAGCGTCGCCCTCCCCTCTCGGTGCCCGCTCCCGTCAAGCTATGAGCCTCAAGCTTCAAGCCTCACAAGCCTCAAGCCCGAAGACCTCAAGCTTCAAACTTCAAGCCCTGTACCTCATCAACCGTATGCGTCAAGTCGCTACCTGTCTCTGATTTGCTGCTGGACGAATTGCTACGGCCAGAAACCCCTTCGAAGCTATGTGTCAAGCCCTGCCGTTCAATCCAGCTGTATCTGGCTTACTCCCCCCCTGGACTTCTTGAGGGCTCCTTCTCTTCCCAGTCTTCCTGCGCTGTGTCGTAATTCCCGCCACATGTGTAGCCCTCTATCTCTCTCTTCGCTCAGGTGAAGATTATATCAAGCTATCTATATCAAGGTGTGTCTCATATCCGTGTCACTTCTACCTCCACTCACCGGTCTTCTCAGATTCGTCGAATTCTTTTCACTCTCTTGCTGCCGAGCCCCGAGCGCTTGTGAAGTATTCATCCAGGTACTATCAGCCCCCCACATTATTTTCCCTTTCTTGCATTTAACTCGCCTTGCCCAGATCCCTCAATTACCGCTTTCTATGAAGTTGCGCATCATCGAAACAACGGTACTCGATACTTATTTAGCTTGTTCTACATACAACATGAATATAGAGCATTCCCAATCATTTAATCTGGATTGTCAGCACTTTCAGTATGCTTTTATCGAAGCTTTAAGGTGTCCTTTTTCCCCTCCTTTTGCCTTTAAAAAGGAAAAGGACCTGTGCAAAAAAAGTTGCGACAGCTTTTCTCCTTTTTCTCCTTTTCGGCTTTAAAAAGGACAAAAAGCTGGGGAAAAGCCAACTTGTAAATTTACTGATCGGCGGTGGGATGGGTGGTTCCGTTGCCAAAGTAAGTTACTTTAAAAAAGAAAGTATCTTCCTTTTGGTGAAGGGTGGGTGGGTGGGATAAGAGTAAGTGCGCAGTCAGGGAGATGGAAGAAATGTTGAAATTGGCCGTTGAAAAATAAAATTGCAGAGTGAGCGGAAGGCCAGGAAAAGAAGTCGAAATTCCATCAATCCCAAGTGCTTCGCATACCTCTAATTGCGGACAGAGGGTTGCACAAGGAACGAGGAAAGGGGATGAACGAGGAGGAGTGTGCAAGGGAAGCCACGCTGATGCGGGTGATGACCTACACAAACGCCAGAGGCACTCGGAGGGGGAAAAGAGAGTACGCAGGGGAGGCCACGTTTAAACGGGTTATGACCTACGCAAACGCCAGAGCGTTCGGCCTCTAAGATGAGGGATTTGCACAAAAGAACCAGTGCAGAAGTCCATGGTGAGAAAATGGACGAGGGGGAGCAAAGCGAACTCAATGGCTCCGTATCTCTGGTCACCTTTGATATCTGTTGGCGAGAGCGCCACCTTCATCACTCCACCCCAGAAAATTGAACGCTTGCATGTCCGGCATTCCCTGGCCAAATCGTTTCAACTAAGCGACGTCCGGGCAGCTCAGAAGGTCTTGAAGCATGCCTCCTTGTCGTTTTCTTTGTTGTCACAAAGATGCGTCCGTGGAACGGCCGCCTTCATCAGTTTGTCCCCATTTACCCCACTGAAAGAAAAGCCAGTAAGTACGCCATACCCTGGCCAAATAACTCAAATAAAGCAACATTTGTAGACTTCAGAAGGTCCTCAATGATGCCCCATCTTCATATTTTGCATCGCCGAGGAGACGCCCCGCCGGGAGCGCTACCTTCGTACCAAAGCAGAATATACCCATCAGTTTTGAATGCTTGTAAGTCGGTCATCTGTGCACTGAATCCCTTGAAATAACCGACCTCTGGCCGCCTTAGAGGGACCTCAAGCACGCTGTGATGTAGAATCCAGTGTTGCTGCTAAGACCCCGCCTCATGACCGCGGCGTCATCGGCATATACTTGGAAACACGCACATATCTGGAACCGTTGTAGGTCGGCCAATTCTGCTCCGAATCCTTTGAGCTAAAGACTCATAGCGAGTTCAGAAGGTGCCCCAGCCATTTTGAGGTCGTATACCACGCGACGTACTGGCGGCAGCGCTGTCCTGGTCGGAGGGGGCTTACTCCTGCTCAACACTGAAAATACTGTAAGTCCGCTATTTTTCCACTCATTCTCTTGAACTTAGCAACGTGCGGAGACTTCAGAAGCTTCTTCACGCTGCCCTCATGTCGCATACCGAGTGACGATCGAGCGGGAGGTGCGCCGACTTGAACTTGGTTGCAGCGGCCCAATCGGCGACCTACTCAACTGCCCACCTTGTTCCTGGTGAGTGCGTGGTCTACTCCTTTGACCTTTGCCTACCTTTAATCTGTTGTCCTGAGCAGAATGTGCACGAAGTCGGTTATCTGGGGACACCGCGAGGGCTGTTGTCGACATATTTTCTATTGTATACTTTACCACTGCTTTGTTCCCTGAATGTGGATGACCCTTTTACTCCTCGACTGTTACTTTGATAGGCACCAAAGACATACAACTGGTGGTCCGAGTCGACGCTGCAGTCAGTGTGGTACCGAACTCAATTCGAGTCTTCTAAGTTCCCAAAAAGGCAATCATCATTGATCTGCCGCATTTGCTTGCACTACCACCATGGCGGCGTCGGTGCGGGAGCTCATACTCATCCTGCAGCTCTTCTTTCCGCCCGATCTTGCGCCGCAGCAGGCGCTCTATGTTCTCGGGGTCATCGTATCGCTCTACCCACTTCTTCAACGCCAGAGGAACCAGCGCTGCGAGCCTCATCAGCCGCATCTTACTCAGCCGCATCGTACCGGATGGTTCAAGAGTACTCTTGCACTCTTGACTTATGCATTTACCCAGGAAGCTAATGGTGTCGAGGCTTGAACGACTGGTCCTTTTGGAGAGGGGCGGGACATCGAATACGCAGAGAGCATTTGCAGGGACCTCGACAGGCTTTACCTCATGCTTGGCCTAGATCAGAAGGACAATATGATGTCGACCTTCTCTGTTCGCCATCCACGTCCTGTTCTCACCACAGCCCGTTTGAACTGCATCTTCTGTCCACCTGGAGACTCCAATCTCATACCCACGTTACGCCGAAGAAGATGGGATAAGATGCAAAATATATGGCTGTTAGATGCATCATTCCACTGGGTCGAAGCAACACTTCTGGTCGCTCACTGTGCACGCTGCTCTGCCGACTATTACCCTGATAGAATCACGTATTCTTCGGGGAATGGCCGAGGCAGTCGTCGGGAATGGCTGGAATATGATGCACGGTTCCTCCGCATCTCAAAGCATGGGATCTGGGCCCACCGAAAGATAGCCACCATTCAGGAGAAGGCACTACACCGATTCCACTCCGGGTGGTCAAATTTCGCGGACTTTGTCAATGACACCACAGAAGACAAGGATCGAAAACTCACAAACCGACAATCGCAGCGCCTCTTCATGGAGCACTTTTGTCGTCGACTCCTTATTGCACACGAAAAGGACGATACCTTCAGCTGTGAGGCTCATCCTAGCACTGCCCTTCTTGCGGAAACAGTTCGCGGTGTCATTGGAGTCAATGGCGGTGTGATACCAAGCGCCATGATACACGGATGTGTCTCTTGTACACATGTGAAGCGATATCACTCCGATTTAATCCAAGAAGGAGCTGCTCTCGGTGTTGGTACAGGGATAGCGAGTGTCTCGGACGGCACGGTACCACCCGCGGGAGGTGTCGGCGACACCACTGCGAATCCTCTTCCTTTGCCCGCCAACTTGCCGTCTGTTTTGGCTCAACAAGAAGCACCCCCAAATGTAGTCTCAGTGCCAGCCCGTCATGACATTCCCAATTTGGGTCCCTTGTCATGACAGTCTGGGACCGGACCAGCCGATTAGCCAGACCCATGCGCTATGTACCAGGACCCCGGAGCATAGCCACTTCCCACGCTCTTGATCCCGCCTGTCGTAGCACAGTCTTGCTTGTAACGCGTCGCGCGCCTTCTCTCGACGCGATATTTCGGGCAAAATACATTGGTTTTTACCTTCTTACTGCACACCTCCCGAAACATGAGTCATAACTACGATGACAACGGGGTTCGAGGGCTCCGGAAAAGAGTACTGGGGGTGTCTGATAGCTCATGCAGCTGTGCACGGGTGCGGATGGGGGTGAGAGGTGGTGTTGCAGGCCCACGGAGTCGCAAAGGTGGCCAATTTTTCTGCGTGTGATTTTGAGACATTGCGGGGTTTTAGGGGGGGGGGATCATTGGTGTTAAAAGAGTTGAGTGGATAAAAGAGATGTATTAGCGTCGATGGCACTGAGATATCGCGTCAAGAGAGGGCGCGCGACGCGTTACAAGCAAGACTGTGCTACGACAGGCGGGATCAAGAGCGTGGGAAGTGGCTATGCTCCGGGGTCCTGGTACATAGCGCATGGGTCCGGCTAATCGGCTGGTCCGGTCCCAGACTGTCATGACAAGGGACCCAAATTGGGAATGTCATGACGGGCTGGCACTGAGACTACCCCAAATGGCTCTCGGCATCACGAAAACGGGGAAGTTCTTGCAAGGCCATATATGGCATTGCAAGGGTCACATAGGTCCCAAACCCCGTCAGCCATATGAAAAGTTCAAATAGGCTTATATGGTACCTCAATAAGTATATATAGGTGCAAAAAGCATTGAAAACCTGCCAGGATCATGGAAGGCTGGACAACATTCAACCCACTCGATCCACATTCCAATCCTTTCAACTTTCCAAAAGGCACGAAAATGGAGGCAAAAATGTATATATTCGCAGCGGCAGACTAACTACAGCACTAATAAGCGGGAGGAACCAGCAATGGTTTCAATATCCAGAGTCACAGCACACGCAGTGGGAGCGCTGTTGGAACTTGAGGCCCGTGTCGAGACTTGCCAGTTTAGGTACTTGAATTGTGTTGACCTCACGCGCCGAGCCTCCTGAGAGAGAGCCTTAAGTTGACAAGGACACGTCCGCGGAGATGAACGGCGAGGCGCGGCATCGAGGGATAGACTCCGCGAGAACTCAATTTGACGGAGACACATACAGGACGACCGTTTGAAGCAAGGTTTGATGTATTTGAAGTGTCTTGGGGATGACTGGGCAGGAGTTTAATAGCTTGGGCTTTGGGAAACGAGTGAAAGAACTTGATGATGTCTTGAGCGGGTGCTTGACGGCTCAAGGTGCTCGACGGCTTGAGATGGCTTGACAGCTTGAGGTGCTTGACGACTTGACGGAATGCAAATAATAGCCAGGCTTCAAGGTAAAGAAACGACGCTGAGGCGATGCCGACGCGTGCGAGAAAAGGAAGGGATGAGAATGCAGCCGTCACACGAACTGGGTGTTCCACAAGCAGCCAGGCTACTTTAAGGGTCTTGTGGTTTGAGGCGTTGCTGATCCTGGGAGCCTACGACGACGAACGAGCTCAATGGAAGCGGGGCGAAGGAGGGCGAGATGGTGGGAGAAGGAAGGGAGAACATGATGGTTTTGATGGCAATCCGAACATGGACCACATGTTTGGCTGATGATCAAACCCGCGCACGGACCTGCTGCAGCAATTCCACATCATTGCATGAGCGGACTCGCATCTTGCTTGCATCTGGATAGTATTAACCTTACCTACCATACATGAAAGAACAAGCTCGGAGATCTGAGCACGATAGATAGTTGATCAAAGCCGTAAAATTGACTGTAAATACCGGCCATTCCGACGACGTCAACGGCTTAGGTCAAGTTACATTATTTCCAGCATAATATAACTGTCAAAAGTACCCAGAAATACCCGGAACTTATCCTGTCGCAAGGACCAACTTTAGCTTGAGACGATCTCAAGCATTGATTTTTGCTAACAATTAGGGGTGCTCAATTCTTAGCCCGTCCCGTGGTCCCGTGCCATATTTGTCCCGAACAAATAGAAATTCAAACTCCGCCGTTTTAATCGGCTCGTTTTGGCCTCATACTGCTCTCAGAATTGGCTGCAATCTGTATCATAATCTGTCTCCATGTCAGGTATACCTTTTGTGCAAGTTTTACAAGCAGATATGAGAAGCTGCGTGTGTATTGAGCACTTGTGTCATGATGTGGAACAAACCGGGCTTATATCCACCTTATAATTTACAAAAACCACACTCACTGATTCAGATATCCTTATACAACATTCTGACATTGTTACAAATTTTTAGGACCCCAAGAGGTCTGGGAAGAACGAGAAATCGGCGGTTGATTCTGGCGGAGTTTGAATTTCTATTTGTTCGGGACAAATATGGCACGGGACCACGGGACGGGCTAAGAATTGAGCACCCCTATTAGCAGCCAGATACTCCATTTATATGCCTTTATAAAGGCCCGGCAAACCTTCCGCCGCCATATATACCCTTCACCAAGCTGTTAAGCGCCTTGCACGGCGGACAATCAACTGTCATTTGCGGTCCAAGTCTATGTGGTCATCGAACAACCACCTGAACTGTCACTTGTTTAAACCCGGCCACTTACCCCTTTGGTCGAGCTGACGGCGTTTTCCGTGGCCACGATGCAGCGATGCATGCTCGGCTCTTTCCGGGAAATAAATGATCTGAAAATAATGATTTTCCGCTATTGAACTCAGTTCTCATCCAAATATTCGCGGAGGTGGCTTAAAGCAAGCCTATGACCATGTAATACACGGTTATGGGAACAATTCAAGCAGAACATGTCAAATCTGAGTGAGAACGCGACCCGAATGCAAAGAAATCAACATTCTTGGCTATTCAGCCCTCCAGCTCATTTAAACTTTGGTGGAACCATTGAATTTGACTATACAATGCCTGTAAAAATTTTATCAGCACCAAATTCATGGAAAAAGGGCTGCTACGGAGGCAGATCAAGAGGAGTGTGACAGCCGAGAGCCTGCCGGGGACTGCCGGGGAATCCCGGCTGTCACACTTGTAGTGATGCACTCGCACACCGGCCATTCCGCCCCTTATTTTACTCTGCCAAAATTTCTACGATCATTCCATATCTAAGGTAATGCACACACTAAATTTTAGGTGGATTGATTGGCTGAATAAAACAGAACAAGATTTTTTTTCCTTATTTTTGCACTCGGGGCATGTTTTCGCGCGGCTTTTACATGTCTCCCTTCGAATTGTTTTCATGGAATTGCACTCTATGCTTCTAGGTTTATTTTAAGCCATTTCCGAGAATATTCACCTGCGAACTGAGCCCAAGAGCAAAAGAAATCGTATTTTCAACTCAACTATCTCACGGAAAGACCCAAAAACGCGTGGCTGCCTCATGGCCATGGCAAAGTCCGAAAACACTCCTAGCGGGGAAAGGGGCCGGGTTTAACCAAGTGACAGTTCAGGTGGTTGTTCAATGACCACATAGACTTGGACCGCAAATGACAGTTGATTGTCCGCCGTGTTGGAAGGCCTTGGAAGGCCTTGCAAGGAAACGGAAGGCTGGACACCACCTTACATAGCCGGATCAGGCCAGGTGATCCGTGAAAGGGAATAGCAGGATTTCCCCGATTTGCTGATGCTCCTCGTGGATATGTACGCATGGCTGTCATGGATGGTAAAACGCTCAAAAACCGGGTCAGTCACTCTGCAAACCACGATTAATTCGCTTGCTCATTATGGAGCAGAAATGTGCTCTTGACGACTGTCGCAATCCGTTATACAACTACAAAAATGGGCGCTTCTGTGAAGCACATCTAAACCGGATAATTCTATTTGGAAACCCGGTTTTCAATGGAAACCCCTTAAATCCGAGAACCCCACTATTCTATCTGACACCCCCGCCGAGCGTTCGCCGCTGCCGGCGCGCCTATGTTGTCAGATTGCCGCCATCATTCGGATACCAATCAAAATTGCCATGTTGCCGCGGCGCGTCTCACTCATGAAATATTCGGCTCAAGTATTAAGTACAGTCAATGGGTCATACCTGTACAGTCTCAGATAATTACTAGTGCACTTTCCAAGTGTTCCGTATGGCCCAAATGCATCTAAACTACGCGTGATAGACGCGTCAACAAGTGTCAACAACGCGATGCAAATACTCGCATGTGTTCCCTCGCTTTATGTGGCTCCAAACCCGATCTAAATCTCTCATAAAAAAATTGATTTATGGCTCAAACCTTCCTTAGAAATGCTTAAAGGTGCCTGAGAGGAACTGCGTTGCTGTAGAGTAATTGTGGGACTGACACGTCAATAAGTGTCAACAACGCGTCCATTCACGCGTCCCAAACCACAAGCGCGTACATAGATGATCAAAATAGATCACAGCATGTGTTTACATCCACAATGTACAACGCTTGCCGGTGTAGCACCCACAGAGCTGAGCATGATCATGGGAGATGCGGATGCCTGACGTGCGGAGTTTGAAACACTGACCGGAGTGTCGTACCCGGTGACCCGATGCTTCGTTCCGATTATCGCTCCGTTCCGAAAATTTCTTTTTGGGACAAAATCACCGGTCGGCAACGGCGGGGAGAAACCCAGAAACCGGGTTGTCAAATAAGACAAACATCTGAGTCGGGGTTTCTCCTGGAAACCGGGTTTCCAAATAGAATCATCCATCTAAACCATCGTGATGTGTGCGGAATCATCCCTTGTGGGCTCGCGGTTAGTCATCCCGGTGCACTTACCTGCGCGACCTGCACATATTGAATGGCATAAACAATACGAGAATCGATTCTCTCGCCTTTCATTTCCTGGTGTTCGCAGGCGATGCCGGGGATTTTTTATAGAAAGGTCCTCTAGAGTCTAATTAGAGTCACGCAGTATTTGAAAAAATGCCTCTAATTAGAGAAGCCATTTTTATAGAAATCCGTCTTTAAAATGCGGCGTCATGGGCCAAAATACAAAGCCACCAGTAAGTGTTTTTAACCCAAACCCTAACCAAACCCTAACTGAACCCTAACCAACCCTAACCACCCTAACCTGAGATGTAACTCAATCCCCTCTTGCTCAGTTTGTTCTGACGTCGTCTCAGTGTCTTGCTGATGTAATCCTCTTTTTGACCCTGTTGCCGGTTCAATCCTAGCAGGTAACGCCTTATTTATTAGAGGTCTTATCTATATTAAATGCCCTTCTACATAGTTAGAGGCATTTTTTCAAATAAGGCCGGCTTCTAATTAGAGCAGTTTCTATAGAAAATCCCCAGTATGTGGTGGTGTTCGGCGTGTGATTCGACGCCAGCAAGAGGCCGGTGAAACGAGCACTGGGAATGAGCTGCGCGGCCCTTCACTTCAGGTGCAGCTTCAGGCACTAGGCGATGTCGATGGAGAGCGTGTTGGCCACACATTCAAAGCCAAATCCATTTATTGCCTTCAAGCCGTGCAGTGGGCATGCGGGATGCCCATTGGATGGGGAAAGTGCTATCGTTCCGAAAGTTCCCCACAGGTGCTATCTATATAAGAAATGAACAAAATGTCTTTTGACATCTGTCAAAGTCAGCTGACCTCCTTCTTCCTTCTTCAATCTTCCTGCTTCCTGCTTTCTTCTTCATCTTCTGGCTGCGGGCGACGGCTGCGGCATGCCTGATGGCCAGAGGGGTCAAGACTACCTGACTTACCCGGCTCTCAGCCCGCAAAACACTATCAACGTCAGCAAACGCGAAGTTCTGCGCAACTTCGACGCGTCGTAGCAAGCAGGTCCCAGCAGAAGACGGAATCCAAGTAGCAAACCCCTTTCAAGACAAAAGCCAACCTCTACCAACACAGGAAACACAAATTTCTTCCGAGGCGTTGGCTCAACAGGAACGAAAACGGCGTCTTCGGCCTCATTTCCGGATGATTTGCCTTTCTCTGGTCCCTGTGGGGAATGGCGGCTGCATTCAGTGCTTGACGGCCTACTTGAACATATCTCCGGTCTGCTGAACACATCTCTGCACTCACAATCCCACAATAGCAGACTTACGCGTTGTACCAGTCTGAGGTCGAGGACGACTTGCGGCCCCAGCCTGAGTAGCCCAAGAGACTTCTTTGAAGCCAGCAACAGCCTCTTTCAGCCGACGAGTTTCATGTGGGGCTGGACCAGCAGGAGCGAAGAAGGAGCGAACGCAATGACATGAGACAAGATGTCGTCACAGCCTGAGGTCCGCGCACTCCTGAGTACTCATCGCGGCTACTCCTGCTCAGCGAGGACGCATACAAATGCGAGAAAACGACAGCCGGGAAGATGGGTTGATCTTGTTTCCATTTTTCTCGGTCTCAGGCGGCTTATCATCTGTACTGCGGCTTTACTCACATCTGTGAATCTTCTGTCTTGCCTCATGTTTCTCAGTACCCTTTCAATGCAACCCGTTTTTGATATCGTTGCCATTCTCTGTATCAATCGACGCACACTGGCCGCGACGAGCCAACCGAAGGTTGGCGAGGAGCGGCGCGGTTGGTTCAATTTCTCAACCTTTATTCACTACATACTCTTCTGAGTTAGCCTAGACATTGCCTCAATCATGGTGACTTCCCGTAGCGTAGCATGGGTCACTGCTAGTCAATCTTGAATCGAATTTGGGCTGATCATCCATCCTCTCGACCCAGCTTCATTGTCTATGACAACGCATGCAGTCTACTCCGCCACATCGTCACACAGGACCCAACCGATGCCTGGCTGGCAACAACCAAATTTGTTGTCGATGCTTGGCACTATATCTCACACCAAGCGTCCGATATTCTTTGTCGGACGCGGTGCAATCCGGCGCCGAAGGATGGCTCGCAACCAGACTTGGTCCTGACAGAGGAAGACGAGAATGGGGTGGCTCATCAAACTCGTGCGTTCAACACCGAGACTGCAGAGCAACTGAATTCCTGGCTATCTGGCTTTGAATCTCAATTGCGCCAGATGTCAAGCGTGAACTATGACTTTTTTGTGCATGTTTTGATGTTGATCTATTCGGAGATGGTTGCTGGACGGATGGAGTCAAAGGGATTGGAATTGGATGAGGAATTCTGGGGTGAAGTGAATGGTGGTCGAGATATTGTTGGTGCTATTTAATACCTCTAGGGCGGCCGACAAGTATGATTATTCGAGACGACGTCGATAGCAATCATGAATAGTCAAGTCACCTGATTCCCAGAAGTGAGCTCACAATTCAATGTCCTCAAGTCGGGGGCTGAATTCAGTGGTTATGAAAAAATGCACAGTTGCACGGAGACCTTACTGCAATTTTACGCCATCGTCCTTTGGTACGGCCAGCCAACCACCAAATTTAAATAATGTGGTCGACCTCGACTTTCATTTTTTTACAGTTCCATTAACTGCGCGAGACATTCCAGGCAAAAATATCAAGATTCTTAATGAATAGGCTCACAAGTCTCTTGTTCCGGATGAACTGACTGTATTGGATTGAACAGGGCTCAGAAAACATAATTTTTGTGGCAAAAAAAAAATGGACAGCCAATGGCCACCATTGGCGATCATGGTTTTCTCGAACCCAAAGACTAATGGCAACCATTGGCCACCGAGGGGAATCGTGGTTGGGATATTCTTATCAAAAAAAACAGCTGCGTGCCTGTGCCGATGCCTGCCATTGGGTTTCTCATAGTTACAATTGAACACAAAATGTCTGGATGACAATGGAAGCCATCAGTCTTGTGCATACGGCGAAACCGATGTCGGCCATTGGTTTTGGGCTTACAAGAAAACTGATGGCGGCCATCGGTCTTGTACATACGAGAGGACCAATGGCAGCCATCGGTCTTGTGGATACCGGAAAACCAATGGCGGCCATCGGCCTTGTAGATATGGCAAAAGCGATGGCGGCCATAGGTCTTGCGGATACAAAAAAACCGAGGGCGGCCAACAGTCTTGTGCATGCCAGAGTACCAATGGCGGCCATTGGTCTTGTGGGTACTGAGAAACCGATAGCGGCCATTGGTTTGGGGCATATGAGGAAACCGATGGCCGCCATTGGTCTTTGGAATGCGGGAAGCCAGTGGCGGCCATTGGCTTTCGCGGTTTTTATAGCAACCGATGGTGGGTGGTTGGCGATCCGAGGCACGGTCATCGGCTAGCCACAGCCAATGTTGACCAGTGTTGACTGTTGATGGCCCTTGCAGGCCTTCGGCCCGCACCCGCACGTGCACTCCGCGTATATTACTGCTTGAGGAATGCCACGCCTTCCAGGCCCGGCAAGCCCGGGCCTAGATATATATTTATCTGGTTCACAGGGAGTCGCGATCCGTATATAAATTGACCTAAACCGTTTAAAGCTTCGGGTTTAAATTACGCCGTTAGAGCGTTGAAATTCACAGCTGCCGATCACCCGTGCTTCGGCCATCACGTTTCCTTCTTCCCCAACCACCATCTTCCACCTGGCTCGTGTTTTCTGGTCATCGACCCGGCCCGAAATTTCGCGCAATATACCGCAATTTGAATGCTGTATGCCTAAGGAAGAGCACGGGTCGCGAGTCTGGGCAGGGTAAGAGCAAGGTCTGGCGGCAGTACACCATTTCAGAAACCCGTGAAAATCGTGGCCGGCCTGCAACCCTGAACTCCAACCTTGTGGCACACTAAGGCCGAAGTGGACGACAATAGTCAACTCTACATCAGTAAAACTACATGTTTGTCTTTGGCGTCTTTGACGTCTTGGGCAAGACGTCGACACATTTTTCCCCAAGATGCACGTCTTGGGATAAGTAGGTCCCCTTGTCTTATAAAGACGAGGGTGTCTTGGGCAAGACCACAAAGACATGTATATATCCACTCAAGACGCATCCTAAGATCCTTAAAGACTTGCAAAGACGCAATATAAGACACAAATTAAAATGTATTCGGCAGGTATTGTACTCTACATTTGTGTCTAACTAGCTAAAATTGATCCTGCCCATTTCTCCGCGGCTCGCTCGCATGCAGACGAAGATCGCGGCGGTGACGATGGCGGCGTGGTCGACCGCTTGGCCAGAGGGAATGACGGAAGAGAGCGCCGAGCGAATGGGTGAGATGGATTCTATGAAAGCCATGTCAGAGCGAACAGGGCTGAAGAATAAATAGACATACCTCTTGCGATTTGAATCGGAAGTCCATGAACGGCAGATGAGTAGAACCAGGGCACTATGAGGCGGCTGCGATATCAGTGCCAGGTAGGAGTTGGGTAGAGGGACACTTACCATCGATGTTCCGTTCGCAGCCTTCGTGATCTGCTGAAAAGAATGCCTAAATAGCCAGTGAGTATTCACAGTAACAAGTGGCCGGCAAAGCACATAGTGCCAGAGGGGTGGTCTCTAGAGCTCTAGAGACCACCAACGACCGGAAGACACGACACAGCGCAGAGGAGAGCGAGAGAACAAGCAGCGCAGACCAGACAGCGGACAGTTCAGCTCTTGACGGCTTGAGGATGAATTTGATGAGGAGCTTGATGAGGATCTTGAGCTTTGAAAATTTGAGGGCTTGAGAAGGCTTGAGAACAAGCCTGCAAAGGTGCGGGATGGGCGGAGAGGTGGGGGGAAGAAGAGAAAGTCGTCGCGTTGGCATCACGAACCATTTGTCAAAGTCACGTTGTGTGCAACCCGGTCACACCCGATGATCGGAATGGCGGAGTTTGAAAGACTCGTACAAAATCTTGAGAGATGCTGTAATATACGCGGAGTGCACGTGCGGGTGCGGGCCGAAGGCCCGCAATAGCCGCCATTGATGTCTTTGAGTCGCCGCTGGTCTCCACTGGCTTCCACTGGCTGAGATCCACCAATCCCGCTGATTCAATGTGGCCCGTAGATCAGTAGATCCTACTGGCTGCCGTTGGTTTCCGATGGCATTCGTTCTCATCAAAAAACCAAATGAGAACCATTAATATGGGTTTTTGCGAGCTTTCAGTCTTTTGAGTCACCATAATTAATTACAGTCAATGTATGTCCAATAAATCACACAATAGAGGCCAGTACTAACCATTGGAAACCACCGGCAACCACTGGCAATCATGGTTTACTAACACAATATCAGCCACTAAAAAATTCTTGGAGGTCACTAAAGCCTCATCAAAATTTCTAGACACCGTAAGGTACACCACCAATGATAACCACCGGGTTCTATCACGGAAATATTGGTTTTATAGGGAGAATAACCACAAGTAACCAGTGAAAACCACTGGCATTCAATAAAATGGAATGCCGATAGAGGCTATTTTGCTGGTGATACCAACAAGGGAGCCAGTCGTTTCTCGACCCCATTGATTAGGGTTTTATCCGCGCGCCAAATGATAAGTGCTGATGGGAACTCGTCGTTATTTCTGGTTTCTATTGCATATAATAAATGAAACAAAAGTAAATACATGCGGTAGATGCCGGCGAAAACCACTGGCTGCCAGTGAAAACCGTGAGGATTCTTTGCGAACTCAATTGGGACGAGTGATGGGTGATTGACACTGATTAACGGTGGTTTATCTTATCAACCGTTATCCATCACTGGTTGCTGATAGCCAGCGAAAACCACTGGTGGCCGCCGGCGAACTTGTACGTGGCGCGTATATAACTCGAGAGATGATGATGGTGATCATTTCTGTCGCTCCATGTAACATGGTCCTGAGTACACACGATGAAAATAGGGTTTTCGTGGCCGATCCCCAGGCACCGGCGCCGTTCAATATCAGCTCGGTACGTTGGGTTCGGTGAATAGCAGGCGGTATAAATTTATCCCCGAGTAGCGTTGCGCCAACTACTGGGACGTTCAGACAAATGTCATCCCAGGACCTTTAGCGAACGTAACTGGAGTATTCAAGCGGAATGTGTGGATCTGCTTACCGGTAGAGCTTCATTCGCTTCTTTGATATATATTGCTCACCACGTGTGGTTTGAGGTATACTCTTCAACGCGTCCGGGTGCGCGGAGCCGATTGCGCCAGCTGGTCCAACAAACACCTAGGTTATGAATATCTCCGCGACGTTTTCTCAACAAATATCATCTGTTGCACAAGCCGAAACTCTGCAAATCTACTTTGGTACACAAAGAGCCCTAGTCGTCTCATCTATTCGGGATTCCATTTGACTCGTTGTGCTTCCTATTCCTACTTGTAGCTGTTACAAAATTCTTGTTAGCCCCAGGGTCGATCAAAACTTTTCTCTTTTATGCTTGGCTCATAATGCATCTGTATTTCTCATATATTGGTTTGGGCCTGTGACAGGGAGATTACCGTTCGGCATGAAACGCGCAAACCGGATGTCCGCGCCGCCGCCGTAGCTTCGATTTTAATCTCGCAAAACATGCTGAAAAGCTTGAAGAACTACGTATCGGAGCAGTTGGTATGTACGAGCAAGAGTTCCCAAATGAATTATAGGTATAATAGGTGTCGATCAATATAGGAGTCAAATTATAGATGAAGGCCGCCATCGATGCACTCAAGGAAGCGCCCGGGATCCCCTGGCGCTCCAAGGGAGTTTGCCGTTCGTGCTGACCCAGATCAACGCACGCACCAGTTGACGCGGACACCTCGGTCATCTCGACGAACGATTTCACGGCGTTGGTTGCAGATGAAACAATGACATCAGTCGTGGCTGCCCCAGGGAAGTCCCCGAGAATTTTGTGGACTGCACCGTTCATCCTGGATCTTATGGACGGCGCATCAGTTTGCGCGCGCACCCCGGGCATCTCGGGGAACATCCCAGGTCGATGTTGGTTGCAGATGAGGTCCAGACTCACAAAAGAAGAGTCTGGACTGCGGCCTGGATAGTAATAAAGACACGAAACTTGCTTTGTGAATCCCTCTCATCCCCAGAATACAGCGGCGCACACTCCTAATAGTTTACAGGGTCGGGAATCGAAGCATATTCGAATCATAAATCTAGCCACACCACGTAGGATTTCATTCGCTACATGCGAAATAAATTCGAATAAAATTCATGTTGGCCATAACAGCTCAATCCATCACGCTGCACCGGAACGGAGATTATTTAATACTCAAAACTAGCTGGGACATGGATAGATTACAAGTACTTATGTAATAATTCTCGTCTCTTTCTGATGGTGGATGCGTGCCCGATCATTCCTAATTTTGTTTGAAACACCAAAACTTCGTAACGAGGTTAGTGGCGGTGCTAATGAAATTTTTGTATCCATTAGATTTTTTTCGTAGTCTCATTAGTGGCTGAAGACTGCCTTATATACATGGCCCTCCGGGCAGCCTTGTTTCCTGCATAGGGCATCAACCCGTCCCATAATTTTACGGAATTACGGGCCGTAAAAACGGTTACGTCCCCGTCCCGTCAGCCCTTTTGGTCTCATCTCTGACGGGACGGGTACGGGACGGGTCAACCCGTATACGGGGTCCCGTAACCGCCCGTTTTACGGGGTTACGGGTATGTTTCCTGGGTGTATATGTAGGCCAAATTTCAACCAAATGACCATCGTTCCTGGGTATTAGGGAGAGTAATTGCAAAGTAACCACACTGCCAAATGCAACATTTCAGGAGCCCTGTAAATGTAACTGAATTTTGTAATTTCAGAAACAACATTAAGTATGCCCTAAAATGTACCTTAAATAATTTCTTTCAGGATGTCTGAAATTGAAGCTGAATACACTAGATTAAGTTACAACTTCAGGAGGTCTGAATCTTTGAATTTAAGTAACAATTTCTCAATGAATGAATTTGTACTTTAAATTATAAATTTCAGTTGCAGATTCAGCATGGATGAAACTAATAATTTAAGGGTGCCCCGAAAACAATAGTTTCGGACAGCATTTACGTCCACCCGAAACAATAAGATTAATGCACAGTTTCGACCAGTGAAGGCTGAAACTGTGCCCGAATCTTATTGTTCGGCCGAAATCGTGCCTTAATCTTATTGTTTCAGGTGGACTTAAATGCTGCCTGAAACTATTGTTTTCGGGGCACCCTTAAATTATTAGTTTCACCCATACTGAATCTGCAACTGGAATTCATAATTTAAGGTACGAATTCAGTTGTTGAGAAATTGTTACTTAAATTCAAAGATTCAGACCTCCTGAAGTTGTAACTTAATCTAGTGTATTCGGCTTCAATTTCAGACATCCTGAAAGAAATTATTTAAGGTACATTTTAGGGCGTACTTAATGTTGTTTCTGAAATTACAAAATTCAGTTACATTTACAGGGATCCTGAAATCTTGCATTTGGCAGTGTGAATTGACCCAAAATGGACCCCAAATCTATCTTTGATCCCAAGCAACAACACGGATGGGGTTATCGGGATTTGCCGAGTTATGATCTCGGTCGTTTGAAACGCTTGGGTGAGTTAATATGGCATGGATATTAACGCAGTCTGGTAGTTGGGAAGTTACGGTAAGTATCCAGTACATTTTAACACCACTTGAAATTTATTTGCCTTCCTTGCACCTACTTGTCTCCTTGACCCGTCAAAACGGCCGTTACGGACGGGACGGACGGGACCCGTCCCGTTTAGGCCTCAACTCCTGAGTTTTACGGCCGGGTGGACCCGTCCGTAACAAAAATACGCCGTAATATTTACGGCCGTGGCCGTAAAACGGACGGTTTGATGCCCTATTCCTGCATTGGACACAGAAATTTTAAAATAGGACTCTTGATTGTCCTAAAGCTCGCTCGGTCAACTCTTACGCGCCGACCAGCGCTCATTGGGCCTGCAGGCTAGTAGCCCCTCAGAAATGCCTAGTCAGTGGCATGACGAGAGAGATTAGGGCAAAATTACGTTAGTGTACCGTCGGACAGACATTAGCGTTTTTGAGACTTGGTCCGGATTCTCCGGAATCAAGAATTGGGATATCTCATCTAATCAGCGCGATTAATCTATTGTTTTGAACTCCGCCAGCATTCCCCGCATCCGCATTCTCGGCCGTTGCTCCCTCGACAAGCTTTTGCCACCTTCCCACTGGACAAATTAAAGCCAGAAAGTACACGGCCTGATTTTCTATCCACTTCATATCCCTTGTTCACAAGCATTCAGCACGAGTCGCACGACGCTGTGGGCCCCTATTTAACTCTCACCTCTTTTTCTTATACCACCGTCTTCATCAACGTTGGCTTTCTTTCCTGGGGTGGATCTCTCAGTAGCGGTTGCAGGAGTAAACCATTGGTCTCCGAATGCAATTTGAAGCCGCTGGTTTGAACGACTCAGAAATGTGGTTCATCACACTCGGTCTCGGAATCAGGTGCTTTGCACTCCCTATGGATGCTCATCTTGCTACCGATGTTGGATGCGCACACTCACGGGCTGTCTCCCATTCCGCACATATTCGCTCAAATTATTCGTGCTATACTATGATCTCAATGCCTCTGCATCTCAGCAATCAAGCGTGTCTGGGCCCAAAGCCATTCCTTCCTTCGCTGGTGTCTGTGTACACAGAGTTGAGGAGACCAGCTCTCAGGTGAGTATATGCACTTGCCCCAAAATTCTGTAATCTTTCTCCGAATTCTGTCAGCACGAGCTGAACCCTGTCCCTTGTGCTCAATTGCACCTTAGGTGAGTTTTTCTGCGGTACCTTTTCGTTTCTATCTGAGTTGTGTGTTCTTCGGACGCGAATATCCAGAAGCCGGCTGCCATGTCAGTCAGGCGGAACATCGGATCAAAGGTATGTGTGCTGTCGTCTTTATCTGCGGACACTTCGTTTTTCGCTCTCTCTTCGTCTGTAAGGATTAAGTCCTCACCCTGTGGAGTGCAAGGGTTCCATTTCGGGCTCACACAGTCCAGCAACATTTTGGCAAGCTCTACACACACTCCCGGGTTGGCGCACCCGAATTCTATCCGGTCTCGACGGCAAAGTGGACAACCGCACTTCTGGCGGGCAATTCCGGAGGGGTTCAGCGTATGGGGTTGCCTGGGAAGGACCGTATTACGATGGGCTATCGTCATAACATCATTTACAGTGCGGCAGCTGTGATTATTCCTCAGGCATTTGAGGGCTTCTTTCCTATGTATTTTGTCGAACTTGGAGGTCATCATGCTTATATGGTTCCAAATAGGCATTTGAAGCTGGATGGGACGTGAAATAGAGAGGGCAGTGACTTCAAGCTGGTATTTCCTAGCTGCGGCAATCATCCGGGCGTGGTCGTTTGGTAGGGGGTTTACGCGGAAGGATGGTATGTGTATGTTCTGCTTGAAGATGTCGGTTATTAACCCTTGGATGGAGCGGAACTTTTTCATCTAATTCAAATCCAAATCGAAGTAGAAATCGGCGAAATCGGCTACTGTGAATTACCCTATAGTTGCTACTGGGAATTTATGTTCGGAAGCTGAGACTCAGGCTGCGTCCGACTCGCTCCTAGTTCAGTTTCTCAATCAAGTCACAATTGTTTTTCGGACTCAATGTCTGTCAAATGCACTAGCAAGTAGGAATAAGTCCGAGGTCCTGCCGAGCGCAGCTACGGCCTTAACCCCAAGTTATAACCGAGCCGTAGTCCTCGCAGCTCAGAAGGAGCGGCCCAGAGGGCCGAGGACGCTGTGCTCTGTGAGCTTGAAGTCTTCAAGAAGTCTTAACGACACAAAGATAACCTCGGGCAATGTGTATATTATCGAGGAGAGATTAAAGGGGTAGATCAGTAACGCCTCAAATCGGTGATAAAATTCACAAAATATCTCCAGTGTATCACGTACAAATATTACGGAGAGAACAAGAATACGAAACGGTAGCACGGTGACGTGAATAGGCTACTTATTTACTGAACAGCGGTCAAAAGGAAAGTCTGGCCAATTCCTCCGTTGCAGTGGTTGAAGACCAAGGCCCCCCCGCTGCGCTCAACGCAGAACCCGGAGTCCCTGAAATGGATCCGATTCTGAAGCGATGTCACCACCATCGGGAGGTTAGCCGCAGTAATCGTCTGCGGCGTGGTATCAAACTCGGTGTTGCTTATGGGGCCCCCAGTGTCGCCTGTGCACCGCGCGAGAAGGACAAGCTGCCCGACGCTCGGCTCCAAATCCATCTCGAAGCAAAGGTTGTCGGCCGCGTTCTGGAACTGAACATTACGTGGGCCGTCGACACTGCCGACCCCCCAGATTTGTGAGGCGGGCGCAGGCGAGGCGCAGGCGGCGAGTATGACCTGGAAGCCGCTGGGGGTGAAGCAGAGGCTGGGGTCGAGGACCGGATGGATGAGAACATGTGCGATGACTACGTCCGAGTCGGGAGCGACGATTCTGCGGTCGATGGCGGAGGCGTTGGTAGCGCCAGCGAACATGACCGCAAGGACAACAAAGGCGGGTTTGAACTGAAGAATTGGTCAGTTGGCCGTTGTTGTCTGCGATGGGTATCTTTACCTGCATATCTACAAGTTAGTTGGTCAATTGAAGACGAAGCTGGGGCATTGCAGCTTACTTTTATACATCGAGAACAGGGCGGGACGCCGACTGCCCATCAACCACGTACTACTAGTATGCCAATGAGAGACAGCCATCGAGCGCCGCCAAAGAGCATGCCGCTCCTTTCGCACATGCAGGAGGTGGGACGCCGACTGCCAATCAACCACGTACTACTAGTATGCCAATGAGAGACAGCCATCGAGCGCCGCCAAAGAGCATGCCGCTCCTTTCGCACATGCAGGAGGCGGGTTTAAAGATGTGTCTTTAAACAAACGTGTCTCATGAACTGTGTAAAAGCATTCCTACCACCTCAGACAAAGCGCCGACGGCTAAGAGGGGTGTGCCGCAGAAGACACGGATACACTACACCAAACCTCCCAAAATATACTGTATACACTGGTTGATATATTCAAGTTTTTCACCATTTCTTTCGGTGAAAAATTTACAATAAGTTTCACTAGTTTTACACCTCGTGTTGCACTGAAAAAACTGGTGAAAAATCTAAACTTTTTTCACCACGTTTTCACTTCATTCAAAATTTTCACCCATTTTTCACACAAGTTTTGAATTTCTCACCAATTTCTCAGTGAGGAACGAGGTGAAAAATTGGTGAAATTCATTGTGAGTTTTTCACCGACAAAAGTGGTGAAAAATTCAAAATATATCAACCAGTGATATAAAATAAACGTGTAATGATCAAATATGCACAAATATGGTTGAGTGATTGAGATCTTTGATGGTGCTTGACAGCCTGCCCCTTGGCACTAGTGATTCGAAAGATATCAGAGGCGCTCTGATCGCAAAGCGGAACCCAAGGACTTCCAACCTTGCGTGACACGGTGAATATACGATGGAAAATTCGAAAAGGCAATCTATTTCTGACAGCCCATCACTCAGAGCGCGTCCCTCGAACCACGCGCCGCAGGCCGCAAAAATAAATTCTGAGATGGTAGAAATGGAGCTACAGATGCATGGATGTTCCTGCCAGAAAATTGTGATGTGAGCAGTCGAAATTCACCTTCTTTTCTCTCTTTTCCCTCTTTCCTTTTGGGATTTGATTATTTTGCTTACCACAACACCAGTACTTAACCAGCCAAAACCAGCGGATAAACAGTCCACTGCTTGGTCCAGCGGCGGACCCGGAAGGTTGGCAAGCCTTGCCGTCGTTTTCAATCTCCGGTCTTCTTTTTTCAGCTGTCGCAATCGACATAAAATGCACGGTGAGGCATCGTTTCTTCAGGACAGATATAAGGAGCTGACCCAGTTTTGGCTAGTTGTCCCTCGCAAAACCAGTTAGTGATTTCTAATGGGACATTTCACCGCGTTTACTAGTCGCCTCTAGCTTTGCTACACAAGAAGTTCTTCCATTCCATGTGCTCTAACGATGGAGGCGGAAAATACCCAGGCTCTCGATGTCCTTGCATCTCCAGCAGCAGCTTTGGTCTACTTGGAGCGCACCACTAGATCAAGCGCTACTACACTCCGCAAAATTATTGATCCCATATTTTTAACTTGTGGCCAAGCTGTATTTTGGCCCTCGACAGAAGGGGCGGCCGCAGACATGCCTTCTTCGCAACGCGAGCTCATGGGAGAAATACATCTCAAGCCGACCTTGCAGCCATCGACTGATATGGGTGAATTTATCGTTGAGGTATCATTTCCGTGATGCCCCCCTGGTTATTGATTGGTACTGAATGAATTTTGAGTACTCTGTCCTCGTCTTCCAATTCCAGGCCACAGGTTTCAAAGCAGAGGGATACAAACCAATCCTTCGGCACAAAGTGGACATTGTGACGGTATATGCTGCGGGGCCCTGAGCGAAGACATTTACACCGGCGAGCTACGAAACGCGGAATGCGCTGGTTGACCAATACTACCTCTCCAAGGCCATGGGGGCAAGGGATACAAACCAATCCTTCGGCACAAAGTGGACATTGTGACGGTATATGCTGCGGGGCCCTGAGCGAAGACATTTACACCGGCGAGCTACGAAACGCGGAATGCGCTGGTTGACCAATACTACCTCTCCAAGGCCATGGGGGGCATCCCACAGTTGCATACGGGTGGGGAACCGGAGCGTCGTGTAAAGGGGGGGGTTTTGGCATGTGAACTTATGTCAATTGGTGCTCCTGTTGACGATGGATACAGTTTCTCGAGTTCTAACTATTGTGTATGGCTTATGCAAGTAGGGTGTTGCCATTGCATGAGCGAGACACGGGACGGCATCCGCGCTTAAGCTCTCAAATCTTTCACTGCCATTGCTTCGGCAGGTAATTTGGTGTATTGGATCTGGGGTCGCAGGAGTTTCTGGAGGAGATGAGCTATGCGGGGAGGCGAGATCGCGCGGCGGACGCGGCTGGGCTGGGCTGGGCGGAGATGAGGATGAGGATGAGGCTGGCTCGGTGGATGACGATGACGCGGGGGATATTGACGTCGATGCGATTGTGGATGGATGGGAGTCTGGCTCTGACTTGGAGGAGGAGGGAAGCGTCGACGTTTCGACGGAAGCCAGCGATGATGAAGGGAAAAGTCTGAACGATCTCGATTAGAGTCCCTGAGACGCGGTTGAGTTTCTTGTACTGTTTTTTTTCCCTTGGCTCGCAGCATGGGAATACAGCTGAACATTTGGCAAGACAGAGGTTAATCCGCCGCGGTTCAGTGTCGTAGATTTACGGGGCTGAATGCCTTGTGGGTTAGTTACATTCGCAGCACACAATACGATATAAAATAAACTTGAAGCTGGCTATCTTCGGAGCTCCACCAGGACAAGTTTGATGCATGCAATATGTAAAAGTGTTTCTAACTTCGAGAGCTGACTCACGAGCCTTGAAAACCCGTTTCGCCTTTTTTTTTTCTGGCAAATAGCGGCGGCTCGAGAAGTAGCCGGTATTTGCGTGTGTTGTCGTCTCACGTGGGCCCGCTGCTACTTGTGCTCTGCCACGACAGTGCTTGCGAATCGCCACCGTCTAGCTTGGAATGTTACTCTTGGTTCGCTTGCACAGGAGTGCCCTTGGATCTCACGATTCTTCTTGTTTTGTCTCAGCAAGTCTTGTGGCCTCTACTTATTCTTATAGAACAATCTTGCAGAATCAAGTCTGTGCATACGCAACTGTACTGGAGGCTCCGAGTCCTTCGTTTATCGTTCCAAACATGGTCGTACTATTGTTCAGTTGGCGTATCATCTTTCAGTCCGCACAGGAGCGATTGGGCCTTTTCAAATCCCAAGTCCCTCACCGAACCTATCCCCAGGCCCGGAGATCCCGATGTTCCTGCCAGTCCGCGACCTCCCCAAGTGTTGTCAACAAAATTAGGGACACGAGCACGGCTCTCTGGATTTCATCGCCCTCGACGTCGATCCTGATAGAAGGGGCTACAGTTGTAGGTCAGCCCGACGGGATATCCGACGGGTTTAACATCTACCCGAAAATTGTCGGCGTGAATGGGGCACGTAAGCCACTTATCCGCTTCTTCACTTGAATACAATAGCCCTCCGGGCAGTCCTGGTCCCTCTTGTGGTCTCACTCTCAAGTTCTCGACGCTTGAACCAAAATGAACTCTTGAAGTGATTTTGAAGAGCGATGATGGGATCATTAGTAAGCAGTGTAACTCGTATAGACAGACAATTACGCAAAGGAGACCTGGTCCCTAAATCGGAACCAGGAACTTACCCACCTCTTTAAAGGTACCAACGTAAAAATGGTCCGTGGCAATCCTAGCTTGGCCCGGACTGAGTTTTTCCGGTGCAGTCAGGTTCGCGACATCTCTCTCTCGCTTCATGAACGTCTGAAAATATTTAGCAACGAGATTCATGCCTGTAGCTTGCTTCCACCAACACTTGGCAGAAATCCAGCACTAGAGGCGAGTGATCCTATCTACCGACGTTGACGTCGAGCGGTTGGACGGATTACGAGTACTGGAGTTTACGTAAGGGATCGTCCCTTTCATTTCTCAGGGCGTCCCTAAAATCACTTGAGAGCCTTTTCGTTTCCTAACCGTGAGAATATATTTTTTATTGAAAATAGGTGCATGTCTACCCTAAGTTGTGGTGCCTTTAGTGGCTGTCCTGTGGCTGAAGCCTGCCCTTTTCGTCCTCAGGGGATCACAGGGGTTACTCGGGGAAAAACCCCTGTAAGCAAATATTTGTTCCACCAGCCATCAGTAACGGGATCATCGGGAAGTCCCGCCATCTTTCCCACCTTCTTCTATCTCGGGGAAAAAACTGTGTGCTGGCCGCGAGGAGCAGAGCAGGTATTCCATTCAACATTCTCAAAACTGGCGTGTTTGGCAAAGTAAGAGACATGTCAAATAAAGTGGTATCATACTAACACTTTTGGACGGTTCAATTCGTGTAAATTACGCGTTTGAACGCGTAACTAACGTGCTGAGACGATTAAAAATATGTTTCAGTGCGTAGGACGCGTCAAGACGCGTAAGTTACGCGTTAAGACGCGTGTGACGCGTAAAATATTGCCATATGACATCGCATTACGAAAATATGGGGAGTCTCTTATAAGATAAGATCAAGATCAGGAAGGTTGCCAAATATATTTGGAAAGACATTATTCTCCTAGTTTTATCCCCACATCTTGCAAGCTTTCATTCCAAGCCCAGTGAACCATTTTTGAATTACAACGCAGTCACAAGGCTTCGGACGTTGCCGTCATGATCAAGTGCAGTGATGGGGAAGCGAATCCGATACAGAACACACTTCGCACTCTAGGGTGCTGGCCAGACAGGGTCGGATGGCCGTGTTTCGAGACCTTGTATCTAAGTCGGTACTTTTTTTAGAGTTCATTCCTTGGTGTCTGCCGAGCAACTGCCGAGTCCTGTGATGTCGTCCATCTGATTTCGAGTCCATTTGTTGAACACTTGACATTAATGTAACAATGGAGAAAAAAAAAACACAAAAACCGGTACTCGTTCATGCCGGGCGAAGCCGCGGCCCTTTACCCCAAGTCAAGTGTGCAATTGGACGGCTGCTGACGCAATTTGAAGCGGTCATCGCTGCGTTTATTAGCAGGTGGCAGACTCCAGGAAGACAAGACTTTACATCCCCACCATGCTTCTCCTTAATCTAGCGGCGTCCGTTCTCGGGACCCTTGCAGCCTATCTGCTGTTCAAGGTCGTCCAGACCATCTATGCAGAGATTCGCTCTCCTCTTCGAGCCCTCCGTGGACCCCAAACCAGTCATTTCTTTCTTGGCAACTTCGCGGACATACGAGCTAATGTAGAGGGGATCGTAACTCTCGTCTCTGCTGACGTTTGTCCACATTGCAGGTCGGTGGCAGTCTTGAACAGGACTGTGTTAATCAGTATGGACGCACATTCAGAATAAACGGCATCTTCAGTGTGCGTGTTCAAATTGCTACTGACATTAGCTCGAACAAGAGTCTCACATATCGGCTTTTTTTAGCTGAGCACCCTGTATACGCGAGATACAAAGGCATTAGCTCATATTCTTTCTCATAGCCACATCTACCAAAAGCCCAAGTTAATGCGATACAATCTTGGGCGAATTGTTGGACCCGGTGCGGAGTTTTAGGTTCGCAGCCAACGGAGAGCTAATCATGCTTTCTTCTAGGGGTTCTCGTAGTCGAGGACGACGTTCATAAACAACAGGTGACATTGCACGCACGGAGATAAATTCACAGTTGACCCACTGGTCCGTTCAGCGAAAAAATCATGGTGAAGCCTGTCAGTATCAGAAGCCATGCCATGCTTACAACAATCTGGACAGAATCCTGCATTCGGTGCTCCGCAGATCAGGGAACTGACACCAATATTCATTGAGAAGTCAATCCAAGTAGGCACATTTTGTGCTACTGTGAGTAAACCTGTAACCTTCTTGGTATTCAGCTTCGAGACGTTTGGCTTGGGGAGGCTGAAAAAACACGGCGGAGTCGGAAAGTTAGATGTTTTAGCGTGGTTCTCCGCCGTAACTCTGGATATAATTGGCTTGGCCGGTACGTTTGTCGCACCAATCATTTCACTTATCCCATACGTAAATATGGTAGGCTTTAATTATAAATTCAATAGCCTCGATCCAACGGCTCCGCGAGACGAGTTGCACGAGGCCTTCGCCGCGATGACGGAGAGTGCAGTGAGCCTCCTGTCCTTCGCGAAAGCCCACTATCCTGCTCTTCGGTCTATCGTGAGCAGAGCACGTTGTACAATTGATATATATCTGACGAGTCATCAAAGCCAACTACAACGGACACGATCATCGAAAACGCACAATCAGTCATGATGCGAATCGCGCGGGGGTTGCTCCGTGAGAGCAAGAATGCCATCGTGGAGGGTGGAGCATATCAGAGCGGGTTGTACACGGTTCAGACTCAAAACTTTGACTAGCCGTGGGAATTACCATTACACTGGTTTGATGGCGGTGTCTGGGTCACTGTGTTCCATTATAAGTTTTGACCTACGATGCCAAGGTTTTTTTTTTACGTGTGTTGGATGACATTTACACTCGCCATGTAACTTACTTGAGTCATTATTTTACTGGGCTTGTTCTTGGCTTTGCTTCCTTTTTCGGTCATATTGTAGGTGGTGTGGACTTAGGTCTATTGACCATGGCTTTATCCATCATCTGTCCGTCCTGGTTCTCCGGGACATAGGCAATCGCGTCGCTTTTACCTGGGTGGATTTTCACGACTTATTGGGGGGTGCGCCGCGGTTGCAAAAGCTTGCAGTCGTCAACGTCCGTTGTCCGAATGCACCAGTCACGCCACGTGTTCTTATGCCCCGCCTCAAATTTCTCACCGAACTCTATGTCTGCTTCGGGAGCCATACATCTTTCAAGCACGTATTGGGCAGGATGAGATGCACACCAGGTCTTTCACTGCACCTTCATGCTATTATGGAGCAGGAGTTGGAGGCTTTTGTTCGATGCATTGACATGATGGACGTCGTGACCTCGTTCACATACTCTGGATAGGCATGCGATCCACTTTGTATGTGTCTCGTCTTCGAGTGTTTGTCGGGTCTCACACAACTTGAACTACTCGCTACGAATGCTGAAGTACAGATGAGGAGATCGGACCTGACGTTTACACGTGCCCACGCCTTCACACTCTTTTCGTTAGCCGACCCGAGTCTTCCACCGTTTGTGGATTCCTGAGGAAGAGAGGAGAGGCCTTGACGGCGATGAAGAAGGTGGGCTTCGAGCAGTGGGTGGGATTGGAAGATGAATATGAGGCCGATTTCACCTGATTGAGGTTGAAGGGTATAGAGGTGGAGACAGGTGTGAAGTTCGGGCTTTCTGGATGGCTCTCGGATCGATAATTCGATGTTCTTGCCGCTCGCTCATGGAATCGATTTTTTTTTCAGTTGAACCATAAGTATTAGGGGCTCGATACTAATGGAAGTGCGAGAAAATAAAAAAATAAAGAATAAAGATAATAAAATATTGCGAGAGAGTGGAGGGAAGTTTGGTGTGGATTGGCAAAGGCTTCCAAAACATGCACAGCCTACTGAAATAAATCGACGAATATATTATCATGAGTACGGAATGTATTTTCCAAAACTCCTAGGTCTTCTAATCAGTGTTGGCTTAAGCCCTAAGGCCTTAATCTGGCTAAGGCTTAGGGCTGCCCAAAATTTTTGAGCTAAGCCTTAAGGTGTTGGGCCGGACCGGACCGCTGACTCGGCAGTCGCCGGTGACCTCGGGGTGACTTAAAAAATGGGCCATTTTCTTTTTTTTTTTCAAGTCATTTCGCTAGGGCTTGTTGATTTTGCCAAGGAACCCGTCAGTACATTGTCCATGGCACTTATGGTCGCGGATGTGGCCGCAGACAAGAGGCTGGGTGATAGCCAAATATAATATGAGCTCTGAATGTTATCATTTACATTGTTGACTGTGCGAATCTGTTTTAAATCATGAAAAAACGGTGCACATCGGTAATATATGAATATTTTAAAAATAGCTCTAAGGCCTTAGCCGAACCCTTACCACTAAGCCTTAGCCCTTAGTAACCCTTACTGCTCCCCAGAACCGAATCCTGAGCCTTACTGTATTATTTCAATCAATTCGACACAGGGTGTGACCCGTGACCTCTTTTACCAATTCGACAACTCGACAGAGGGCGGGGATCAACGTGACAGGTGTGAAAATTTCAACAGACCCTCAAAATGATTCAGAAAGGCAAGAATAAGGCCCAGAATTAATTCAGAGGCTCTCAGACATTATTAGCGCACGTGGTTTGTTGATTATTCGCCGAGTTTGCACATATGTACCAACAGCTTTCCAAAATTTTTTTTTTTTGGAGCGTTTGGATAATACATCTCAGTTTGCAATTTTAGTCCCGACCAATTCCTGACTCCAAAGACCATGAATCCACACTTGGCTATTCCTCCCGACATCCAGTCTTGCATTCTGCCTGCCAACAATATTTCCATATGGGAGTTAATGTCTTTCCATCTTCCCCGTGTAGCACTTCCCACTGGCTGCAGAATCACTTGAGGATGAGGAGGAAGATGGAGAGGCCGACCGGGAGGAGGATGAGAAGGGGGAGGGGGAGGATAGGATAGTGTATTGGGAAAGAAATCCGGAGCACGATATTGATGGCAAGTGAAGCGCCTGCGCAGACCGAATGCTCGCTACCATGAGTTTTGGTACCATCAATGCAATTTGAAGGGTACTAGTGCGTTACAAGTGTTTCCTTTCCATGTAGACAAGCTTAGGAGGAATTTTGGCGATTTTTGAGGCTATAATATGCGTTTTTTGACGACTTTTGCGAACCTCCGGGGACATTCGACAGATACCCCCATGACCCGTGAGACAGCACCATTATTCGCAATCGACAACCCCCCCTGTGATGCGTGACTGTCGAATTGATTGAAATAATACAGTATTGGCCAACACTGCTTCTAATGATGTATAGGTAGATGCCTATATTTTTTTGGACATTATTGGTGCGAGGAAGGGTCTCAGAAAAAAAGACCAAGAAATATGTGGATACTGAGCGGAGCTTCAAATGGATACTCGGATCATACATCCGCGGCGATCATGCCTGACACTCGCAATCGCTGTCCTGTGTCCAGTGTCTAGTGTTCTTGCACCCTTGCCAGGATGCCTTCATCAACATCTGGCATGCGCTGGCAGCACGCTCCCAACCACGACGCTTTACCACTTTGAATCGCGCCTATCACCTAGCTATGACTTCATTCGCAACCATGCGGTGTGCTCGCCCAGGACATTTTGTGGCTGCGGCTGTCTATGGCCTCCGCTCATGCTGGTGCTTGCGTGTTGCTTGCGTGATCTTATTCTTCGTTGTGCACGGCACTTTCACTATGATTTTCTTTTTCTGCTGGCCTCAACGACACCTCAGGCTCTTTCAAGTGCATAACCCCTTCAATATCAGCAGCGCACTTGCTGCATCCCAATCCACGAGTTCGAGGGGTTTACATTTATCTGAGTGTGCATGCCTCGATCGTTTGGATTCTCGCTTCACACTCCGCAACTTAAAGTTTATTTATTTAAAGGATGCTCGACGTCCGCCAATTATGTAAGTGACCACTTGAAAAGAACCAGTCCACAAATGAGAATAGAGGATGGTTGCAGCTCGATTTCTGTATGAACATAGATGCCATGCGACGCGGCGAAATTCCACATTGGATGGGATTGGCCGAGAAGCCGTGAGTTCAAACTCCGCTAGGTATCCGATTCAGTATCCAGCAGGGAGAATCGGTGCCAGAATCTGAGGTTGCCAAATTCTGATCCACTTCTCGTACTGAATGATCCGACAGAGTGATCCGATATTCTTTCTGTGTCGACGACGGTGGCTCTTTCATGGCGGTTAGTTGCCATGCGTCTTATAAAGACCTCGTCTATTGCTTCTGGTATGCGTGTTTCCACCTCTGCTTCCTCACGCAATGGTAAGCCACTAGGATATTGCGTGCCACGTCTGATGCTGGTTGTCCAGGCTGTTGTACAAGACTTGCCAGTCGAAGTGCTTTCCCGGGTACTCAGAATTGCCCTTGAATATCTCTTTGCTGGATGGCCCCTGTATGCATGCGAACTCACTGTTCTGCGGAGCGTGTGCAGGCACTGGAACGACGTTCTTTCGGAAGGGGACCCGTCTCTTTTTTTCCAGGTAAGTCAGAGGAAAACCCGCGTGTATGTGCAGATGCCTCCAGAACTCGACATTGTCCAGTAATACAGTTCTCCATTTAGAGCAGAAGTGGCTTATAATGAGCCTGTCCAAAAAATAAAACCAGTCGAACTCGTCGCTCTGGTTTAGTAGCAGTCGGATGATAAGAAGGACAAGTTCGTATGGCAAACATTGGATATTTAGTCTCCGAATGATTTGTCTTCAATTTGAAACACTGATCTTGGACGGTACACACCTCTCGACCGAGTTCTTCTTGTTCGCGATATTCGGCAGTCCTCTGCGGCGTGATACAGAATCGGTGTGCGGTGAACTAAGTATCAGAAACCGGTTTGGCACGTAAGTGACTTAATGTCTCGATGTATCCATCTGGCAAGAATTTCTCTGTACGAGAGGATTGACTGACAGCGAATTCCTGTGCGGAAGACTTTACTTGTATGATATGTGTGAGAAAATAAATTACCAGAGTTGCTTGGCATTGATGGCCAAAAGATTGATACGATATCTGTATTGCGTCATAAAGGGTAGTAAGTTTTTAATTGTATACCTGGGACTGGACTCGTATTGCCATGCGAAGCAATGGCCCACATGCCAAGTTTAAATCATGTCTGAACAGCCAATACTTTGCATCACGGTGCGTATTTAACAATCCGTGTGCCTCATCTCATGCACGTCTGACTTCCACGGCATCAGCAAGAATTTAATGAGAATGCAGAGTCTTCTAGCGCGCAAAGCGATCTCCTTTCGGAGTAGCTAACGCGCGACAGCTGCGCATCACCAAAGCACTGATATTTTGGAAGTAAGACAATTGCACCAAGAGAAAGCATGAAGGGGATATTGAGTCGAGCCTTGATGAAAGCCATCTCGTGTTGAGATGACAATTATACACATCACACTTGCATAGTGCAATGACAGAGCCAGCACCTCTTCAACTGCACCATGATGGGGTTGCTTCCGAGTCGTATCATATATAAGTAAGTTGAAGCCATGTATGATGTAACAACGTGCCTCAGGCTGTGCAACCGACACGCGTCAATGTCATGGGATGTTCAGGGATGAATACACATTTTTCAAGAAAAGGACATACGCGCGAGGGACGCGTCCACATGTGAAATCGACGTGTCAGGATGTTCAAAGGTCAATTCAAACCACTTGAGGACTGCGAGAAAAATATGTGGCTTCGTTGAATTTGGCTTAGATGGCTTGGACGGTGTGGCTTGCGAATTAGCGAGGCTTGTGTTCAAATAAAATGAGTTATTTGACTGTAATGGAATTATTTAGAACTTCTCTCTATACATCAGCAAGTGATTCATCAGACAGCTTGGGGAACTTGCAGCGTAGCTTGTGATTCAGTGATTGATGTTCCTCGGCTTCGTCGAGTGCACGCTGGAATCCAACCGGTACATTGATTCCTTGCTCATGTACAGAACAGTCACCGGTTAACATCAATTGTACAATTGCTCTGTTAAACGCAATGATCTCTAATAACTAGAGAGCATTGAGAACAGGTTTAATCTGCCTCTGGATCAACATTGGAGTATGCTACTTTTGAATCTATCCCACGCATAAATTCATGGGCTGGCAGCACAAGACACACGAGAGCTGGTTCTAATAATTCATTGATGTAGCTACTTGGTCGGCTGGATTTGCTAAGATTAAATTGGCTATTGCCTATCGGAATGTTCCCACGGTTCAACTCGTTCCCAACGGAGGGGTTTTGCTGCCCTAATATTGTGCTCAAAATATTTCAGCCCATTCCAACTCGGATAGTCTCAGTCGGTGCCATTTCAATGCACCATTTTGCGAGTTTAGTGATTGCTTAGAAGAATGTTCTTATGCTCAAGTTCTGCTTGAGCGTAGTACCACAAAAGTACTTGATAACATCCAGGACTCAAGTGGAATACAGTTTCAGGTGGGCGTACGTCCATCCAACACTTGGCGGGCCAAAAAATTACACCAACCTTGTGGTACTGACTCGACAACAATGGGTGGTTGCTGATGGCATAATTGATTCACCTACCGAGAGCTTAACAAGTCTTCAATGACATCACGCGGTCCATCCAGAGGGACCAAGCCTATTTTATAACTAATGTGTAGTGCGATGTCCGTTACTTTTTCTAAGATCCCAAGATTAAAATGATTTTCGTTGCAAGCAGTGCTTAGCTTCGATTCCTTGATACAACCGTCCCAGCACTCCTCAAAAGACGAAAAGCGCATCGGCATGCCATTGGCATCAACATTTGTTTGCAAGAGGTGCTGCACACAGAACGCGGTTCTGACCAAGGTCAGCTGTCCCAAAAATGAAATACACCTGACCTGGCTCTGAAATCTACTTTGACTGTCACTATTACTGTACTATTTCATTCAATTCTCCCCGGCTGTGACCTGTGACCGACATGTTTGAAGTTCGAAATTCGAACATGAGCTGGGTCAGCCGTGACACCCCCCAAAAATTCGAACATGTAGGGACGGTCAGAGTAAGCGATTCTGACAGCGATTTTCAAGATTCTCGAGGCGATTCTCAAGAAACAAAAGCGTGGGACAATCCCCGTCATTCAGAATCGCCTTTAAACGTGTAGAATCTCCTCCGGAGGCGTTTCTACGGCGATTCTGATGCGATTGTGATTCTCGGCAATTAAAATCATCGAGAATCCACCAAAAATCGCTTGAGAATCGTCGTGAGAATCACCATCAGAATCGCCTCAGAATCGCTACTCTGACCATCTCTAATGTCTCAGAGACAACCAGAATATTGACCAGAAGTATATATCACAGAAGCCCAGATGAGTCCCCGCTCAATATTAATGCAATTTAATGTGGGTGTCTTGACCGCGAATACGCCAAAAAAAAAAGCCCAAAAACACTTATCGGTGGCTAGCCTCAAACAAATTTCGTTACTCCATGATAAAGAGCAGCATTTTGAAACATACAGCGCTCATGTAAGCCAAAAATTGAATTTTGGGCCATTTTTGAGCTATTTAGTGACTGCTTTTGAACATTCTTCCTCAAAGTGACCTGTGACATGTTCGAATATTTTCGAACATTTCGACCCCTGTGACGCGTGACGTTCGAATTGAATGAAATAGTACAGTATATTTGTTGGACCCTGTCAGGACTCCCACTGCCAAAAGTGCAATGCCTAGATGAAGAGCCTGAGGGAGCCCACAGACTCGGAGAACCTCGAGATAGTAAAGTCGCCTAGTCTCTCCTAGCCAGACATTTCAACATGTGAAGCTCATGCCTGGCTTGTTGAAGCAGAGGTAGACCTCCCATCAAGTTTGGCACAGAAGCTCGGGTTCCGACAAAGTGACCAATTCCCTTCAAGTTGGCTCACTCAGCAAGGTTCTTCATCGACATTCAAGTTGAACTTAGCAGCCCTCGTGAGCTGATATACGCCTACATTGGTTGACGCGCACAACATTTTTGTTGACGCGCGCGAGTTTGATATCGACGCGCTGATGCGATCACTGACGCGCGAGCCGAATCATTGACGCGCGGGAATTTGATGTTGACGCGCGGCATGTGCGCGGCAACAGATCATTGACGCGCACTCGACATGCGCATATGTGTTATGATTGTGTTTAACCCAAACCTTGAATGGCATTCTCAACCAAGTCTGACTGAGCATTTGACTTCCCTTACAACCTATAGCCTGATTTATGGATGTTCAACAGGCATTTCACTCAAATTTCATTGAGGATGTGATTAAGTCCAACTCAGGATGGGACGGGATCTCATTTGAGGTAGCTTAAACGACGATGCACACATCTGCCACAAGTATTTCGATGTTCCGAGCACTTCTAAGGGTTGCCGCGGCAGTGCGCGTCAATGCGGGTCAGTCGCGGCACTTCCCGCGTCAAAATCTCTTGGCCCTGCCGCGACCTGGACACTCTTCGCTCTCACTCAAAACGTCGCAGCTCAGAAGCGACTGCGTGATGAGCTACTCACTGTGTCCACCGACTATCCGACCATGGATGAACTCAACGCACTCCCGTACCTTGAGTCCGTCGTTCGCGAAACTCTCCGTCTGCACGCACAATCGCGCCGTTTGAAACTACGTCGTATGTGTCCGTTCCGCGTTTTCTCTTGGTACAGCGGTTACTCACACAAGATGACCAGAGTCGCATATTGCAGTGCGTACTGGTCCCATAGTTCCCGGATGTTATTCCGAGTGGGTAGTGTCCCGTTTGGTCACGCCTACGTAGTGCTGTGAACACATAAAGGGGAAACATTTGGGCAACGTCCAATATTCACTTTCGCCCTTCCTTCTCCCCCATTCTGAATTCTGCTGACTGAATCCCATTGCCTAATTATTGTACTAAGCTCCTGGATCAAATGACATGCAAGTACTTCAATCGTAGCAAGTCTCTGGTCCGATTCTTCCGGGTACTTTCGTTTTGAACTACGGCTGTAATTCACCTGGATCAAAACCACCTGCAGTTCAAGCCACACCGAAATTCATTTCTCCCTCGGTGAAGCATATCCTGGCGCCAACTTCTTTGCATTACATTTCCTCCTTCCTTCTGATAAATTTCAATGGATTTTGTTGCTGAATCCGGTGGGAGTACGACTCTCACTATGATTCCTTCTTCTGGCTCAAGTTTCTGTTCACAGGTAAGGACGGAAGTTATCACCGCTAGCAGTGGCACACCCGAATTACACACTATGTTTGAGAAGAAGACGACTTTATGGCCGCCTGCCGAAGGAGATTCTCAGGGTGGACAAAAGAGTGGTAAACTCAAGGGCAACTTCAATTGGCCGTTCAGCATAGAAATACCAGCCACCGCTAAGTCCAAAGATGGGACATCATTCGAACTTCCACACACTTTTGTGGAGAAGTCTGCAAACTTCAATATTCAATATCTGGTGGAACTTCGCATAGTTCGCGGGAAGCTGAGGCAGGACGATAAGTGTGTTGTATTCATGATCCTGGAACGCTCAAATCAATGCAGTGGAATAGACGGGTCTGCACACTCGGCCTTTTTTCCATGCTCCGCCCGAGTGCTCCTTCGAGGCTGCGACAACTTGCGTACCAGGAAAACAGCCCCCTACTTGGTCCTGCGGCGGATCCGGAAGGTTGGCAATGGCAAGCCTTGCCATCGTTTTCAATCTCCGGTATTCTTTTTTCAGCTGTCGCAATCGACATAAAATGCACGGTGAGGCACCATTTCCTGAGTAGAGATATAAGGAAACCGACTAACTTGTGGCTAGTTGTACCTCGCAAAACCAGTTAGTGGTTGCAAATGGGACATTTCGCGGCGCTTACTGGTCGCCTCCAGCTTTGCCACACAAGAAGCTCTTCCATTCCATGTTGTCTAACAATGGAGGCGGATAATACTCAGGCTCTCGATGTCCTCGCATCTCCAGCAGCAGCTTTGGTCTACTTGGAGCGCACCACTAGATCAAGCGCTACTGCAATCCAGAAAAGTATTGACCCCATATATTTAACCTGTGGCCAGGCTGTATTTTGGGCCTCGACGGAAGGGGCGGCCACAGACACGCCTTCTTCGCAACGCCAGCTCATGGGAGAAATACATCTCAAGCCGACCTTGCAGCCGTCAACTGACATGGGTGAATTTATTGTTGAGGCATCATTCCCTGACGGTCCTCCTGGTTATTGACTGGTATTGAATGCATTTTTAGTACTCTGTCCTCGTCTTCCCATTTCAGGCCACAGGTTTCAAAGCAGAGGGATACAAACCAATCCTTCGGCACAAAGTGGACATTGTGACGGGATATGCTGCGGGGTCCCGAGCGAAAACATTTACTCCAGCGAGCTACGAAACACGGCATCCGCTGGTTGACCAATACTACCTCTCCAAGGCAATGGCGGGCATTCCGCAGTTACGTACGGGTGAGGCACCGGACCGTCGTGTAAAGGGGGGGACTTCCGGAGCCTATGGAGGAATGTGAACTTATGAGAGTTCCTGCTCCTGCTGACGATGTTGCAATTACTTGATTCTTAATTATCGCTTATGGCTCATTCAAGTCGGTATAATGGAGAAGAAATTACATACCCGCATGTTCGCACCTTGTGAGCGGGAGTGACGCGAGACAAGACCTACGCTTAAGCTCCCAACTGTTTCGGTGACATTGCTTCGACAGGCAATTTGTTGTGTTGGATCGTCAGTCTGGTCAGAAATTGTCAAGTTGAGAGTGTATGATATTTGCGACTGTTAGCTATCAAGCACGTCAGTGCACTTCATGCTGGGGTGCCGCCATCCCAACGCATAAAGATAATGGCCTCAAGTGGGGAGCTGAGAATGAATGTTTTGTTCAAATTTAATGGTTGATCATGAACTACTTTCTCTCTGTACTTCTTCGACATGTGTTCGAACTATTTCTCGGCTTTAGTATCCATAATCGTGGTGAGAATCTGAAGGTACCAGAGATTTCCTGGAGAGTCCTAATATCATCATGGCAAACTGGATAGAACAAGGTCAGGAACCTGACATACAGCTAAACCAAGTGAGATACATTGTAAGCGCACATACAATAAATATATTTTTGTGAATTAATGCACTCTCCCAAAATGCTTCAGGCGCAAAGAGAGCATTCAAAACTATAACAACCTGAAGATTGCTTCCAGATTAGTGGATAATAGCACGCAAGTGGTTCTGTTCCTGAAATCAATGACCGAGCATACTGCACTGTGTTGATTTTGGATGGCGCTTTACGATAGATCGACCCCTTGGAGGTTTCCAATGTTGAGGACGTGATTGAAGTGCACACTCACCAGTGCCTAGACATGTCCCTCGTTCTCTCGTTCTACACAAAGTCTACATAGGTGAGAAATTTCTCCACAATGGGCTTGAATGGGCTATAAACACTTCGCAATAGCTGGACACTATTTCTTGAAACGTCTGTCGTAAAATCCGTCATCAATCATTTTCATGTAACCCTCGTGAACTCGTAGTAGTCCGTTGAGATTCGCGAGTCGTGTTTGATCAATGGACGACTCCACACTGTATGTTGCGTTTTAGAGGAACTATCACTGTGAGGAGACATTCGATCAGATGCTGTT
Source organism: Mycena rebaudengoi (assembly GCA_029282285.1). Classification (NCBI taxonomy): domain Eukaryota; kingdom Fungi; phylum Basidiomycota; class Agaricomycetes; order Agaricales; family Mycenaceae; genus Mycena; species Mycena rebaudengoi. Next base: position 276,456 of record JARJCX010000118.1, on the reverse strand, counting down.
TTCTCGGTGTCTGTCCAGTGTCAACTCTTGACTCAACCATTGCCTTCTTTAATACAGATGGGCTAACGGTGGGAAGGACACGACCCCTCAGGTGTCTGCAAATGTCTTCGACTGTTAGGACTGTATTCTCCGATTAGCGCACACATCTCGTTCCCGCCCCTGCATCCCTCCCGTCCCCCTCGTGTTACACTCTATGCCGGCTAGTTGACTTTGCTGGACCACGTATAATGCTACATGAACCCCAAGGGGCCCGCGCGCACTCTGAATGAATTTGAATGGAAAGGATCTTATTTGACAGTCTTTGACATATCGTCCCTGCTTCCTGAATGGCAGGCATGTTTCACATGTCCTCGCATCGCCGTTCTCCCAAATCGATGGCTACCTCCGACACTCTTCCGACGTACATATATGTACCCGCATGCCACAACCCACCTAATAGTTGATTCCACGGGACGCAGCGCAAAGTCGAAACTGAATGCTCTTTCACAAGCGCGCGGTACAGCATTCACTTTGACTTGGCACTCTCATATTAAGATCGCCCTTGTCAGCCCCGCAACCTCCTCTTGATCGCTGTCGTTACGACGCCGGGGTGTGTAGCCTAGCTGACGGTGACCTGCTTTAAAGGTGGTCCTTCGGGTGACTGCGTCCAATTTGTGCCCACATTCTGCACCTCTCTTGCTAGCCTTACCGTGCGTCCTGACTTCTAGCTGTGGTCCCTTGCAATGGTAACTTCATTTTGGGCCGGACGTAGATATTGCCCGGCGACACAGTCGGTCACTGCTTCAACGGGCCCACTCCCGGATCTTCATGTGCGCGCAGATCTCCACCACGAGTCCCTGGACTCGACTTACCTCTCGCTCTTCTTTGGTTCGCCCAGGCGCTTTCACCGCAGTGAACACCCTCACGGCCTCCGCCGTCCCGAAAACAGTGAACTGTGAGAGCGCGTTGTTCACCGTCGCCGACCAGTGCATCCCAGTGCGTCACAGATGTACTACCCGCGACGGCATAGCTGATGGTCCACTGTGAAATCAGGGTGGTGGTGCACAGTCCACCGGATCTAACTTCAAGTTCTGGATGGATCCCAACGCCATGGCCTGTGAGAGTCCCAACGGGATCTGATCCTGCACAAAGTTGGGTGATGAAGTTGCAACTCTTTACTGGTGTGGAGGTGGCTCGACTGTCATGTTACATGTAAAACTCAGCTTCCATCCTAGCAGCAATAAGCTTTAAAGTCGCTCTCGTGTACATTCGATGGCTCTCGCCCTTTTAACCGAATATCCGGGCTCGAAAACTTGAACCAACCCTATACCGTGCTGCTACTCGGCGTGCCTCGCTATCTTCCAACAGTAGGCCACGTTGCACCAACGTACCAACTGGCGGTTAGATCCAACGTCTTCAGTACGCCGTCTATTGCCGTAGGCTGTCAAAGTTGCTCGGCACTTCCTATATACATATATGTATTACATGATGAGATGAAGGATATATTACTGCGGTACTTGAATAATAGTCAACGCATGCGCACGGCAAATAAGGTTTTATCTTGATTTATTTGACATAGTGAACTCTGTGAAGATTTTCGTGGGACATTGTGTACGGTCGGCGGCATGGTCGCGGTTGATTTTTGATTTTGATTTTTGATTGACGGAGCTTCGGAGATCAAACCACGCCAACGTGATTATTTATATCGCACTTCGACACGTACATCCTAGGCTACAAATGGGCTGGATCTACTATTCCACGAAGTAATGGTGCCATATTGTTAAAAATAGCCCACCCAGAGAGAGCCTCCAGCTGCGGTGAACCAATCTGAATATAGACCTCCGTCGCAACCTCGTCAAACTCGCCGGAAACCCAACGGTAGGCATCTTTGCGCGGAGTATCAATGAGACTGCGAAGCTCATCCACTGCTGCCTGAGTTACCGGAATTGCGAGATTCTCGAGACCGTAGTTGGCTGGCATGTCAAATACAACGTTTGGCGTGACACCTGATGGCAGAATCCTGCTGTGTTGCTTTCGAGTCTTCTTGTTGTTGAAGTAGTCAATGGACTCATCCAGTCCGATCTGAACCATCTTGGGCCAAAGCCAGCGAAAGAAGCTTCTGGATGATTTTTAGAACTGTGAGAAGCTTTACATTCAGACAAGGAACTCACCGGTGGACCAAATCTCCCGGAATGAGATGAATACGGCCTTCCTCAATAATTGCCCGGAGGGTCCGTCCATTGAATTGCCGATCGTAGGACCAAGTCGACTCGAGTGTGATATTGGATGTGCTCTTCACTGCAACAACCGGACGCCATTCTTCGGAGGAGAGTTCAGGGGCAAAGGGGGAGGTTCCTTGATCCCGACCACGATGTGGTCGGTTTGTTCCCACGCTTTAAAAGGTGGCAAGGAAAGGCTTTTGGCCGCAGCTGCGACGAAGGGCTACTAGTAGCTCTCCGAAACAGTCACGGCGCGCCCGTATGTCCACCGCGGCACCTCCCCCCCCCACCGTGTCGCTGAATGCACGATTTCCAAAATCTGCAAAGCGGAACACGTTTCCGTTTTGAATCGGCATCTCCCGGATCACACATAGTCCCGACCAGGAGACACAGCCAAACAAAGAGTCTCGCCGTCTCTCGTGCCCGACCCCTCATCTAACCTGGTCTCCCGCCAACGCGCTTTTCTGGTGCTCTCGCCCCCCCCGTTCGTTCTACGGTCATCTCTCGCCGCCATCTCACACCTGGCAAACCAGCAGGTCGGCGTATCAGCCCACACGAGACATCCGCCGCGTACCAACCTGGACCACGAACCATCACCTCGAGGCGCTCCGAGACCGCGCTTGGACCAAAGCGGTGCTTAACAACAACCCGAAAAGGGATGACTCGGCGATACGCCTTTGATGCGACGAGCGATAACAAGGATTTCGCCTCCCGCCGACGCAAATCTCCGACATCGTGAGGCGACCGCGCTCAGGAGACCAGCCTGCAGGCAGCCGAGGGAGAAAACCATGATGAGAATGGCTAGCAACGGGAGTTTCTGTGATCCACGAGGCGAGGAACCTCCTCACGCGACGACTCCGGGCCAAATGCTCCCTATATACCAGTTGTGGTACGTCTCGTCACTCCCTGCACTTTCCACCACAAACTACACTGCAAACTTACAACAAATCCATGTCTCGCCCCTCCTCAGCAACTCTCCCTTCCGGACGCCCAGTCACCCGCGCAAACCCCCGCCGCAGACACTACGCGGGCAGCTGGGACTGCGCCCTCCTGCCCGATTTCTGTCCTTTCAGGCCCGGGTACCCCCACGACGACGATCGCCCTCTCCCCCCTGGGATCGCTGCGCGACCCCCCACCGTTCCCCCCATCCCGGGCTCCCCCTTTCTTACCGCGAATATTACCAGTACCGCCCCTATCGTCGCTGCCGCAGCCGCCGCAGCGGTAGCGGCCGCCAGCGCCGGCACCATGTGCGCTCCTAACCCGCCGGTCGCGACGACGCCACCCACGCGCACGACAAGCGGCGAAGCTCCCCTCGCTGCCCATCAACAGCCGAGGGATCTTGCGGAGCGCCGCGACGTCAACAGCCCCACCCCCGACGGTGATCTCCAGCTCCCCCTCTCCCATATGGTGACCGCTGCGGCGAGTGTGCTCAACACCACGCCCGCGGTCGGCATAGACCTAGACTTCCCCGCCCTCCCCGCCCCGGGGGATGAAGTTATGACCCCATCCGCTGCTGGGAGACGGCGGGCAGCTAAACGCGCCGCGCCACCCGAGGGTATATGACCCCCCCTTGCGTTATACCATCGCTGACTTGACAACAGACACTCCACCCCCCTCGCCAGCCACCGACGGCAGCTCCACGATCGCTCTTGACGTCGAGCCAGCATCGGAAACTCGCTCCGAAGGAGACCGCGACATCGACGACCCCCATCTGGCTGCCGAAACCGCGCTCGCCATCGCGGCCAGCCTCGGCCAAGACATGGATGCCTCTGCCCCGCCCGCGTCGACATCTCGTGCCTCCGCCTTGCCAGCGATGGCGCCGCGCCAAGGAGGATCCCCGCTCAAGCGCCCCCGTATTGACACCGGGGGCGCTCTTACTGCGACGACAGCCCAACCCCGATCGGCGGCGTCACCCATGACCCGTGAGGCGGTGGTAAATGCCGTTGGCCATGCTCATACAGCCCCCGTCGCCCACGTCCCCCTCCCTCATGTCCCTCTTCTCCCCTTCCCGTTCCCCGTGCATGCGCCTGCCCCGCACTACGCCCCCCCGCCCAATGCGCCCAATGCGGCGCAGCAGGTGGTATACGACACCCTCGACGGCCTCCCCCCCAACCCCGGCCGCCACACCACCAACCCCCCGCCCGGAGGGTGGCAATTGCGAACGGGAACGGAGCAACCCCGCGTTCTTCGCAATCTTGCGCCCCCCCCAGGCGGCGCTCTGGAGGGCGACTGCTGCCCAAGGCCCGTGCATCCTCCTCCAGGTACATGGGGGGATCACGAACGATGTCGCTACTGCCCGGGCCATCACTCAGTTTATCATTGATCGGTATAATGTCGCCCCTGGCAGCTTCCGTGTAGGGATTGCAGGCGCCGACGACCCCCGCTCACGTGCCCCAAACGCAGGCATCATCGCCGGCCTCCCACAGTTCCTCGTTAACACTATGATCGCCGCCGAGACCATCTCCACCACCGCCGTAACCTTCTTCACGCTCCCCTTCGTCCCGGTCTTTACTGGGTACCTCGGCATCGTCGTCGGTCTTGGACACGAAGATACTGCTGCTGGAGCGGCCGCTGCCCGCCTCGACATACAAGCATCTCTGACGCAGGAGCTCAATCCAGAGTTCCTGCGATACGTCCTAGACAATCGGGACGCTCTGCCGGCACATCTCTCCTCGGACCAGGTCATCGCCGCCTTCACCGCCTCCATCCACGTCGCACCGATAGATCTCGCCACCGCGGGCGGCCTCCAGACGGAATGGCGCGTCTTCGCGCTCGTCACTACTCACGACATCGCACGCTACTATGGCACCCGCACAGTCTTCGCAAATATAGCTTTCTTCACCTTCTCCCATGGTGCGCGTGTCCGGGCCGACATGAACTGCGATCACTGCTTCTCGATCGACCACCCCACCGGGATCTGCCCCTTCCCCTCGACCGCAGGATGGATGGGGAATACCCACCCAGCCCCCGCTCCTGCGCCGCCGATGATCACAAACATTGGGGCGGCAACCAATGCCAATGGAAGAGGAGGAAGACGTGCACGTGCGCGTGCGCGAGGACGTGGGGGTAGAGGAAACCGAGGAGGTCGCGGCCGTGGTGTCTGAACCATACGAACGTCCTTCATCCCATCCTTTGTACCCCACATATATATATATATATTTCCCTCACGTCGATGACCGCTCACTGTCCCTACATGTAATACCTCAGTCACATGTTCAATATGATCCCACTAGTGTCGTTTTTTCGAGCCTTAAACGCCTTGCGGCACAATCACGCCAGATGAAATGGTTTTAGAGTCTGAGGGATCCTGAGGCACCCTTTGCCAGGAATGAGTCCCGGCATTGAATCCCAGTAACAACATCAAGTGCCCAGAATCCTTTCAGCCACCACGGGCCCAAATATACTGGCCGCTCTTCAGGGCGGGACAGGAAAGCTATGTGGTGTAAAAAGCGGAGGCCTATTCAGGCCTGAGCTAGCCGCGCCGAGAGGCTTAAGCTCTAGGGAAAGACCCGAGGCTGACCATTCAGCGTTGGGGTTTAGTACCTCTAGCATTCGCTCGCCTTGGAGATCGGTCAGATCTACCCCGTCCCAGAGTAAGGTTGTATGCCGGGTACGTAGTGCAATCGCTATCTTTCAATTTAATATCTTAAACATTGAGGATGTCGATCATGGTGAAGGCTCTGGCCTTTCCTCCTCCAGAGGGGCCAACGGCTTAGCCGTCGGCCGCGGCCCCGATGAAGGAGTTGGAGAGATTGGTGGCGGAGGCACAGGTGGGAGTGCCGGGGGAGTGCGGCGATCGCAACGGCTCGCCAGTGCACGGAGGAATCCGGGTGCCGGTGGAGCAGCTGCGAATTTCGCTTCTCAACCCAGACAAAACCCACAACCCCCCGCTCAGCGGGGGAGGGGCAACTTGCCCCGAGCCGTAACGGCCCAACCTACAACCTCCCAGAGGTCTCGCCCAAATCGGGAACCTGGACCATCGAATCCAGAACCACCATCGAGTGAGTCAAACGAAGCCAACGTGCACCCACGCCCCCAAGGAAGGGGCCCCTTCCTAGGCCCCCAACGGGCTCGGGGTACACCTTCAGACGAACAGTCCGCGCCAGCATACCTAAACTGGAAGAGAAAGATGCAGAACTTGAACGCCAGAAAAATAGCGAGAAACACTCGCGCAGAGCTAAATGTAACTGCAATAAATATAAACGGGCGTGGAGGGAGATCCATCCAAGAACGAGGCCACAAATGGCACGACCTGCACCGAGTTATGCATGACGATAAGATCGGAGTCTTGGTAGTAGGGGAGACTCACCTTTCAGATGCACAGGTAGAGGAGATCCAGAATAGTCACTTGGGAAACCGGATGAAGGTCCATAACTCAATAGACCCCCTACACCCGAATTCAATGGGAATTGCGGTAGTTCTCAACCACGACCTTACAAACACGAGTGACACGAAGGTCACGCAGCTAATACCAGGAAGGGCTATCCTTGTCACTATACCATGGCATAGCAGCGAAAAAATAACAATCCTAGCCATTTATGCACCTGCGGACTCCGCTGCTGCAAACCGGCAGTTCTGGGAAGAGCTTCACAAGATCTGGATGACGCGGAACCTGGCCGTCCCAGACATGATGCTGGGAGATACAAATATTGTGGAGGATGCCATTGATAGGCTCCCCCACAAGCGCGACGACGACGAAGCCACGAATGCGCTGGCAAAATTCAAGCGGCTTCTGGAGCTAAAAGACGGATGGAGGGTGACCTACCCTGACACCAGGGCCTACACCTATACTCACACTAGCGGGGACTCTTTTTCACGCCTCGACCGAATCTATGTTTCCCCTGCACTTCTAAGTGTGTGCCGAAATTGGACGATAAGCGACTTAGGAACGCTCACTGATCATAGGATGGTCCCGTCACCATCCGGAAGCCAGGGACACCTTTTATTGGAAAAGGCCGATATGCGATGAGAGCCTTTTTGCTCCACGACAAAATTTTTATGGAATATGTCATAAATGAAGGCGAGAAACTGGAACGCGCCTCCGACGACACGACTGTGACTGACATCCAGGCACGTTTCAAAAAATTCAAGGACAGCATAATAGAGTTTGCACGGAAACGAGCCAAGGAGAGTGTGGGTGCCACGAAGGAAAAGATCATAAAGCTCCAGTACGAGAGAAAAGAGGTTCTCGCAGCCCCCGAGGCCCCTGGAGGGACCGCGGGAAATGCCGAAGAGCTGCAGAGAGAAAGAGCAAAAGAGGCGGCGGGGCTCCAGAAAGAGATAGATGTCCTGATTACACGCCAAAGGGCCCAGCAAAGGCTTGACACAAAGATAAGATACAGGAACGAACTGGACCGTATAACAAAGTTCAATGTCCAAGTGAACAAAGAGAGGAAAGGTAGAGATACCCTGTCGAAGCTAATCCGAACTGACACCACACCTGTGCAAATCGCGAAGAGGTCCGACGAGATGGCTAAATTAGCCCGAAATTATCACAACGAACTCCAGAGAGACGTAACCGAAGACGACCTCCAAGTAAAAGACGACGCAATAGGAGAGGTCCTCCGGCGAACGGGCCCCCCAAATCAGGCTGAGGGTCTTGAGGAGCTATCCAAGGAGCTGACCAAGGAAGACGTCTTGAACTCAATAAAAGGCTCAGCCAAAGGGCGGGCGCCCGGAGTCGATGGGATTCTCACGGAACTGTGGACCCATCTAAACTCCATTTTCACAGAACGCTCCAGGATAAACACAACTGGGACGGCAAGTGCAGACGCAGCCAAGAAATTCGATGTTGTAAAGGTGATGACAAGAGTGTACAACGACATCGAGCGACATGGAGTCGCAAGAGGGACGGATTTCGCGAAAGGATGGATGTGCCCCATTTATAAAAAGAATGACCCGGACGATATCGCGAACTACCGCCCAATCACCGTTCTAAATACGGACTATAAGATATTTACAAAAGCGCTGAATGCTAAACTCACCAAAATCGTTCCGTACCTAATACACGTAAACCAAGCAGGGTTTATGAAAGGACGGAAGATATCGGACCAAATCTTCCTCTCTATGGAGATGGTGGAGTATGCCGAGCATGAACTGGAGAATGGCGCCATTTTGGCACTCAACCAAGAGAAAGCATACGACAAGACGTGTCACCGATATCTCTGGCGTGTCCTGGCACATTACAACATCCCAGAACATTTTATAAACATCATAAAAACCCTCTACAAGAAGGCGGAGACGCAAATAGTTATTAACGGAGTGATGAGCTCTACGTGGAGGATCACAAGGGGAGTTCGTCAAGGGGACCCCCTCTCATGCCTGCTATTCAATCTGGCCATCGAGCCGCTTGCCGCGATGCTTCGGAACTCGACGCTGAAAGGTTACGAGATGGCGGAGGTACAGGACCCAATCATTACCACCCTCTTTGCAGACAACACGACAGTATACCTTTCCGAAAAAGATAGTTTTGCAGATCTTGAAAAGGTCTTGGACGACTGGTGTAGAGCGTCAAGTGCAAAATTCAACGTGAACAAAACGGAGGTCATACCCATCGGCTCTCCCGAACACTGCGCGAGGGTCGTGGACACCCGCAAACTCAACGTGAATGATGTCCAGATTCCCACAACGGTTCATATTGCCAAAGATGGCGAGTCGGTGAGAATCCTCGGTGCGAGGATTGGCAACAACGTAAACGACTGCGCAATATGGACCCCCACTATCGAAAAAATTGATACAAGCTTGGAGAGATGGGGTAGAGGCCACCCGACCCTGGAGGCCCGACGCCATATCATACAGATTACAATAGGATCCATGACCCAGTACCTAGCACAAGTGAACGGTATGCCAAAGTCAATAGAAAAACAACTCACGAAGCGCCAACGGGAGTTCCTTTGGGACTCTAAGTCCTCTGCAATACAAAAGGAAATGATGCAGGCGCCAATCCTCGAGGGAGGAAAGAACCTCTTCGACCTTGCGACGAGGAACGAGGCGCTGGAACTGATGAAGCTTAAGTCGTATGGAGAGCTAGACCCAGAGATACGCGCGACCTGGGCGAAGGTAGCAGACAGGCGTGTGATAAAAAGTGCTGCTAAGTCGACGGTGCAAATAGGATCGCATGTTAGCATGCTCACTCAAGGGTGGCACCCAACCCTCTACAAACTGCCAGCGCACCTAAAAAAGATGCTCACCATCAAGCGCAAGTACGGGACAAACTTTGATACACATGAGCCAACGCAGGAGATCCGCGAGAGGCTCCCATTGTGGCACCACTTCGGGGAAAATGCCAATACCCGACACCTAAATAATAAGCCGCAAGGTAAATGCCTCAGGAGAGTGCATAAGGTGCACAAGATAGGCGAGGGATTTAGAGTCATGGACAAACTCTACTCGAACGACCACTCACCAAACGCACAGTGCGAATGCGCAGACTGTACGGAGGATTTCGAAGCGGGCTGTCGCAACCCGCATGCATGCGCTGTCGCCGTACGTGAACGACTTAACGAGCTGCTCCCAAAATGGGATCCCAGAGCACCAAGTCTGGGCAGGAAAAGGCGAGAACAAGATGATGAGGAAGGCGCTCCGGTGCTCTTCAATCCGCCCCCGCCGATCACCCATATCTCGGAGGGCCTCCGCATTTTCACTAAGACTGCGCCGAACGCGATAGTGGAGGCAGACATTTTTGAGGTCCTTGTGGAGCCGGGCGAGCTCAGTAGGAATGCCACCCTGAGCGGTGCATGTATCCGCGGCGGTCAAACGGACGCGCAAGCGGGGTCGGGGATCTGGTACGGAGAACAGGACCCAAAGAACGGAAGCTTGAGACTTCCCGTCTCAGTTGAGCAGACAATCTCCGCCGCAGAAATAGCCGCGGCACTTTACGCCGTCCAAACGACCCCGTTTGGGACACCATTGAACCTAGAACTCGGCCGGAAAACCGTAGTCGACGCGGTCGGAAAGATCGAGAGCTTCGAGGACGTCGGATGGATAGGTGTAAGGGACAGCGGGCTGCTGAAAGCTCTTGCGGCATCACTAAGAGCTCGAACAGCGGAAACCACATTCAGTACACCGGCAGAGCCAACCATCGGGACGGCTGGGGCGACACAGCTGGCGAGAGACGGGGCCTCAAAAGACGCCCCTGATGCGATCAGTCTCCGCGCTGATCCGGACTTAGTGTTAAATGGCGCCAAATTGCGATGCCTAACTCAGTCACTGGCATACAGGGGTATTAAAGAGCTCCGAAGTAAAGCATACAGAAGAGCCACCGACGAGGGCATAATGAAAATTCAGGCAGCAGTGAAGTCGAACTTTTCTGTGACACCAATGCCATCGACTATTTGGCAATCACTGAAAAGCAAGGACATTACCCGTCCCATCAGAACTTTCCTTTGGAAGTCGGTGCATGGAGCTCACCGCAGAGGGAAATACTGGCTCAACATCCCAGGTTTCGAGGAACGCGCGACCTGCCAGTCGTGCGGGGAAGTAGAGAGCCTTGAACATATATTACTCCACTGCGCTAGGCCCGGACAAGCCGAAATCTGGGATCTCGCAAAGGAGCTCTGGAGCAAAAAGTGTGAGGTATGGCCTCAAATGTCGATTGGCATGATCCTGGGCTGCAGTCTGGCCAAATTCCATATAGATGGACACCCCGCCCCCGCGGCGGCACGCCTGTACAAGATCATTGTCACTGAGTCGGTGTTTCTAATTTGGAAACTACGAAATGACTGCGTGATAGCGAACGAAGGTGTGCCGGTGAGCAAGCCCGCAATACATAACCGTTGGCTTCAGATAATAAATGAACGCCTTAGCATTGACAGGAACCTAACAAACCATTTAAAGCATGGGAAACAGTATTCCCTGTCCACCCCCCTAGTACTTGAAACCTGGAAAGGTACACTTAAAGGGGAGGAGGACTTACCAGATAACTGGATCAGAGGTCCTGAGGTTTTAGTGGGTATAGAGCCAAAGAGGTCACATAGACCCCTGTCCCCCCCGGTTGGCAGGAGGGGCCGGAATCGTTAGCGGCTTGAGCCCCACACTGTTGCTATCGCTTCGTGCGTAAAAGCATTTCCTCAGGGGTGGCTTTTTCTCTTCGGAGGTCGAAATTCCTCTAAACCTTACGTCCAATGGAGGCTAACCCATTGTTAGTTGTCCGGCGGATTCTTGTTGCCCTTTGGGCAACTTCGTACCACCAAAAAAAAAAAAAAAAAAAAAGAGAGTTCAGGGGCAAAAACCTCTCTGGATAATTTCATCAGAGTGTGAGTCAGTGCATATAAAGTGAGAAGGCTCGCACCTCAAAGTCGTCTGAAATGCCGCTAACCAGCCCAGCTCACTGCCGCCGTCAAACGTGACTTGAACAGAGATAGCTGGAATATATTCAGACATGAAATAGAGTTGCAACCAAAGAAATTGAATTGCAACCTTGATAATTAGAGACCATGTCCAGAAAAAAATGCCCCACAGTTTCGCTCAGCCGCGAGTTTGGAACAACCTTGAGGTGGAGAACTTTCCCAACATGGTCGCGCATGCCATAGATATCTATTCCGATCCATTTGAAGTGCTTTCTCACCGAGTTTTTCGTGCCTGTCAACGTGAATTTCCTGGAAAATGCCGATAGCATTGAGTGCAGTGCGGATTTTTGGACCTTTGCCACGTCCTGGTCGGCGCATGTCGAAGGGTTTTTGGCCAACCAGTCCCTTCATTGTGGAACGGACAAAATCCCTCAAAATGAAGTCAGTAACATTTTCGTGGCTCTGTAGAACGCAAAACATACCGGGGAATCGTGAGATTTAATCTCAAGGAAGCAATCTTCTTGACGGTGTCCGGCCCTTGGCCCTGATAAATATCCCGGGAAATTATATCCGCAATCGCTTCTGTTGCTTCTTCGACCGCCCGGAATTTGCGTGAACTGGGTACATCGAATTTGCGATTCAAGGCTTTGAGCTTGGTCAATCTAATGTCCTTGGTGAGTTAAATGCACTGAGCGGATAATGCAAAGGTGTACCCAATCTTGATATGATGCTTTTCTCGAAGATACTGAAGGCGAACGTCGAGAGACAGGGATTTGCGTTCGAAGTCAAACAGGATCTCCCTGAGCTCGTCATCTGGGGGAACTGTAGTAAATTAGTTAAAGTATAAGTGAGCAAGCTGAAACATACAGATGCCATTGTCGGTGCCATTGGCACCTGTCTTATCTAATATACAAAAGAGAGTGGGTCGGACAAACCGAGACAAACATTGAGTGATGCGGTCCTCAGCGCTACCTCTGCGACCTGTAGAGACTCCGAAACGCATTCCTTTATCTCTTTATATATAGTCAAGCTCCCCAGAATTTTTGTAGACATTTAGCTTCTCTGGAACATGTAGTTCAGCGTTGTCGCACATGAAAGACAAGGCACTGCCACAAACATGGGACAAACAACGCGTCTTGCTGTTTTCTTCGACCACGCTTGCAACAGCATACAGTCGCCTCCGCCCCTGACATGCACACTTTCGTCATGCTTGACTATCTTGAAGAACTTGATCATCTTGACCACTGGACCACTTGAATCAATGACTGCAAATTGGCAATCGACGAGGCTGACCTGAAATGTCTCGGACTCACATACGACCTCGAAAGACTGTTGCTAGACTGTACTGTAGGAAATTTGCATTTGCCTTGAGAAGAGAAATAAGCACCATGTATGCCCTCAGCAATACAACCTCTTTGCAATTTCTGTTCTGTGGCCCTGTAAGCTCCGCCTTTGTCCCACTCTTTTTGACGCATCGCACCGATATTGACGCGTGAACTGGACTGCCTCTTCGTCTACCAATGCCCTCCATCTGGACACTGCACACTGTTCTGCTCACAGTGCCGTTACTTCCTTCTTTTCCAATGCGAGTCCGAGAAAACAGTGATACATCATATGCTCATTTATTTGCGGCAGGCTCACTCCTCCCTCTTCTGCTTCGTCTTCCCTGGCGAACCGTCGCCAGCCAGGTATCCGGGATGTGCGTCGTGATGCAATGTCCCAAATCTATCGCGTACCTGGACTTCGGCGCTCTCCCAACCGTGCCGCGGCCTTTCAAGATCTTAGTAACTTTGTCCAGCGTGACTGGAACACTTTGCCGTCTCCGCAGAGAGGCCATTCGTCATCGGAAACTGAACGTTCAGCGCGACGCGAGGCAGAACGAGAGCACCATGCAGGTCTTGAAGAGACACCTAGCCGTCGTCGGCGCCGGCTGCCTGGCCCGCCAAATAACGAAAACAACGAAAATCGTGCAGAGTCGCCTACTCCCGGATCTTCTCGCAACGCCCATGCTGAGGTACGTCGTGATTGCGTCTTTTCATCGCGGTGTCTCAAGCTTCATTGTAGCCATGTCAATTTGTACCTCAACTTCCTACATCAGACTTTTGACATTCTACTTGTGACCTTGTACAAGGCCAAACAAGGCCAAAAAAGTGGCCAAAAGTGGCCACAAGTCCAGCAAGCTCACAAGCCACAAGTCTTGTCGCCATTTCCACAAGTCAAAAATATCCCCCCAAAATTTTTTTTTTCGGAAAATTGTATGGATCTCATTACACAGTTTGAAGTAGGACAATTTTTCATTTTTCGTACTTTTTACCTTATCAACTTGTCAACAAGCTCACAAGGCCGAAAAAGTCGCAAGAAATTTGTCAAAAGGCTGATGTACGCCTCGACCTACCGTGCCTGTGCCAAATGCGCGATCACTTGGACAGCAGAGGCGTCGAGAACGCGAACGAGCAGCTGCTGCTGGCGCCTCTGGTCAACAGACTAATCGCCCACCGCCAAACAACAGACCAGCAGACCAGCAACTGCCGACCCCGCCTCAGACAGCTCAAAATGAGCGCCCTCCGGCTCAACAAGAGCGACGCGAACGTGAACCTGCAGCTGGTGCTGCTCGCAGACATGGAGCACAGCAGAACAATCGTGCTGCAGCACAACAGGCCCGTCGTGAGCGAGAACGCGAAAATGGCCAAATTCGCCAATCAGTTCAGCGTACTCGACGCGAAACCTCCCCTGATCCTCGCATATCGGCTCAGCAAGCACGCCGCGAACGAGAACAACAAGAACGTGATCGAGGTACAGTAACACAAAGAATGTTGTGACCGACTTGACGACCTTTTTCAGAGCTTCCACTCGCACGCCGACCATACGTAGAGCCTTCCCATCGACATGATCTCGGGCGCATGGACGTTGTCTGTCGATACTGTGGCGCTCTCCACTGGCTTGCAGAGAAGACTGCAAATTCCTCGGCCAGGGCTCCTGAATTCGGGTCTTGCTGCAACCACGGGAAGGTCGTTCTGCCAATTCTCCAGCGTCCACCTGCTGCTCTGGATCAGCTCTTGACCGGTGATGATGCACAGGTAACATTCTAAGTTCATGGTAGTACGTACATACTAACGGCGGCGTGACACCCAGGCAAAGGAATTTCGAAAGAATATTGCCCAATATAATACAGCACTCTCCTTCACCTCCCTCTGTGTTGCTGAGGACCGTTCAATAAATAACGGTGGTGGGCCACCAATCTTCCGCATCCACGGAGAACTTTGTCACCGTGCAGGCTCACTTATACCTTCCCCGGGCCATACACCGACATACGCGCAACTTTACATCTATGAGCCTCATGCAGCACTTGATTACCGAATGCAGAACAACACGAACCTGCAACGCGACACTATGGAAGTCCTGCAGCGTGTCATCCGGGAGAATCACCAATATGCACCGGTGTTTCTCCATGCCCACGAGGTTCTCTCGCGACTCGGTAATACTGCCGATGGTGATGTTTCGGTCCGCCTTCGTCCTGCACCCGGTGTTCATGCGCGACGAGGTAATTTGCCTACTGCAGATGAAGTTGCTGTCATCCTCCCTAATCAGCCTGGAACGGAGCCTCGCGACATAGTCCTCTGGCGTCGTAATGGTCCCTTGATCAGAATCAGCGACCTGCACCCTTCCTACGCACCTCTTTACTATGTGCTCCTGTTCCCGTATGGAGAGAGTGGCTGGCACCCTGACCTCCGAAATACCGAGCCAGACAAAGATCACCCGAAGCGGCTTTCCCAGACCCGCTTCGTTGCGTATCGCCTTCACTACCGCCCTAACGAGCCCTCGGCAATTCTACGCGGATGTCGTCTTCTTCAGCGATATATGGTCGACATGTGGGCCTCAGCCGACCAGAATCGCCTGCGGTATCTGCGAGATAACCGGCCAAGGCTCCGTGCCTCTCTGTATAGTGGCTTGGAGGATGCTATCATCCACGCAGATGATGACTCTGTAGACCTCAACAGTCTTGGGCAACGCGTGGTTCTGCCATCCAGTTATTTCGGAGGTCCCCGGCACATGGGCCAACGTTTCCAGGACTCAATGGCGATTGCGCGGTACTACCGCACCGTGGACATCTTCATGACTGTGACGACACGGCCAGACTGGCCAGAGATTACCCGTGAACTCCTCCCTGGGCAGTCTCCTTCGGACCGCCCGGATCTCATTTCCCGAGTCTTCCAGCTAAAGAAAGATGCGATTATCAAGGACATATACAAGAACGGTGTTCTCGGACGTACTGTGGCCTATGTATATGCGATCGAGTTTCAAAAGCGCGGCCTTCCCCACATGCATCTTCTCATATTTCTGAGCAGGGACAAAAGCTGCTGACGCCTGAAGACATTGACTCCGCCATCTGGGCTCGCTGGCCTGATCCCGAAACTCAACCGCTCCTATTTGAGACAGTGAAGAAGTGCATGGTTCATGGGCCAGGTAGCGACGTGGAAGTCACCCAGCGCACTTCTTTCGGGTTCTCCGTACAAAGAAGTAAGGAAAGATTTCGACCCTAGGGAGCGAATTTCGATCGTGTGTTGCTCGGTACAGGGTGGATACAATTAAACCAAGTGGAAGAAACAAGGGTAGAAACGTAATCAAGCCGCGCCGTAAGATTACGAGACGTCGATACGCCGTAGAAACGATATATATATAGGATTCAAACTGCATTCCTTTGCCTCGCTAACATGCGCGAATACGACGATCTCGTTGGGTGTGTTTTATGTCCTTGTCCTCAAATCTCATTGATATGTTGTTCGCAGGTCGATGTTGATCGGCTCTTGGCTCGCCGCCATGTTGTACGGGTTGACGGTCTGCAAGACCTGGGAATATGTGGCGAGGTATCCGAAAGACATGCGGTTTCGGAAGGGGCTTCTTCTTTGCTGCATTTTCTCCTCTTCGCTCTAAATGTCATAGGTCTAACATGTTATGGCTTGCGGTCTTCCTTGCAATTTGCGTTGTCGTCGGGGTACACATTGTTGATCAAGCCGCTCTCGTACTAGCTTATTAACTTTCAACGCAGCTTGTGGGCGCCATTATCATAAGCGTCACCCTCGCGGGGGCCGACTACTCCGCGGTGCGTATGGACGGGAGTGATATTTTATTCTCTGCCCACTGAGACGTGTGTTCCAGAGAAACAAGGCGGCCACTGGTGTTGTGGTCTTCACTGTGGGTACAGCAGGCGCAGGTGCGTCGTCGCTGCATTCACCAGGCGTTGAAATGACTTTACCTTTGACACGCCAGATATCCTCATCGCCCTCGCTCTCATCTGGAAACTTGTAACAATAAAGACATCATTTATAAACCCCAGCCCGTCAGTGGTCCCCCTTCCCTACATCCCTGATACTAACCATACACTACAGGCTGATCCACCGCCTCGTCGTCGGTGCCATTCGGACAGGCTCTACCACGAGCACGATTGCCGTCGTCGTGGTGATGTCGTACTACATAAACAATGAGAGCAACGGTGTGCTTCATATCATCGATCTGACCGTGCTTCGTGGATTCATCATCAATGTAGTCCCGACAGCGTTCAACTACCTGATGAGCCCGATGTACGTGGTGACGCTGCTGTACAACTTGAATCTTCAGCGGCGCGACGGTCCCAGTGGCTCTGGACCTTCCGTCACAGGCCGTTCGGACAATCGTGTGACCGACATCTCTTTGGGAGTTCGTGAGTCCCTCCCTTCTCAACCAAGTGACGTCCCTCCGCTCAAGGTCATGCACTTTACTTTCTCCACTGCAGAGTTCCGCCACACAACAGTTGTAACAATGGACTCAGCCGTCGGGAACGCGCCCCGCACAGTCGATGTACGCTTTCATCCCATTACATCAACACATGCAGGCTCTTAAATGCGTCGCAGCCCGCCACGAGCTACGGCGAGACGAAAGTGAAAGAAGACACCAATAGTGGACCGTTTACGCTCAAGTCTTCTTGCGTATGACGTCACACGTCGCCCACTGTGGTGGAATGACTTATATGCGGAGGGTCCAAGAGCATGTTAATAGGGGAGGATGGAACGCAGCGAAGAAACACTTTTGGTGGGTTTTTTTTTCGGACAAAAGACGCATGGGACATAATATGATACAAAATAATGGCAGAGGTGTGCATGTATGCGCGTTCCAATGGGATATACCACTTGCGGTGTTGAAATCCGCTGGAGCTCGTGCTGAAGGAAATGGGCTGAACTGAACTGAATTTCTATTATGCTGTACCTGGCCCTAGGGCACGCAGCAGTACACGACATACACTAAGAGTGGTCGGAGGGGGCTTCTGGTGGTTATGCGACGAGGATAAGTCGGTATCTGTATGTAAGAGAGAGAGACAAAAGATGTGTGTCGAAGGGGAAATTCGTATAAGTAAGGTTGACGCAGTGCTCCCAGGCCGGGCAGTGAAGGAGGTAGTGGGTGGTCAGCTTCCATGAGATTCCATCACGTTCTATTTGTGGGTCCTCATCCGTTTGCCTCCGTACCACCATGTAGACAACGCCGGCACCGACTTCCCTGCCGCCAACTCTACTTGGATGGCTCCCCTTGCGCCTCTAACTGGCCAATTCAAGACCTACGACAACAAGTGCCTCGACGTGCCAAACGGCGAGAACACGAACGGCGTAAAGCTCCAGGTAAGTTTCTTCCATTTTAAGGGCCACCCCAAGAAAATTACCTCCTCCTCCTCCTCCAGATCTGTACGTGCGCCGCGGGCAACACCAACCAGCTCTTCCAAATGCGCCGCGACAGAATTGAGTGGAAGGGGTCCAACAAGTGCCTCGATCTTACTGACGGAAACTCCACCATTGGAATTCAGGTACGTGTTTCGTTTCTCCGAATCCTTTGTGGACAGCGAACGTTGCATTCAATTCTCACGTCCTATGTAGTTCCAACTCTGGGATTGCGCAGCCTCCTCCATCAGGAAAACCCTCCCCAGATAATTTCAGGAATTCTTTTGCAAATGATTTTACAAGGAATTTGGTTTGGCAAATATTCCAAAATTTATGAACATTTTCAAAAGGATAATTCTATTAAGGAACCCGGTTTTCAAGAGAAACCCCGTCAATCACGGTTGTTCTATCGGGAAGCCCGGATTTGGGGGGCTTCTTAGTGCCGGTGGCGGCCGGCAGGTCCCAAAAGGGGAATTCCCTCAAAATATTACTTCCAAGCGGCTGCTGCAGGTCTGACCGACACAGAACCCCCAGACCAGTTTCTTTTCATGAGCAAGAGTTGGATCTGATGTTGTCGAAACACCACAATCACTCCCTGCGAAACTAGGTTCCAATTTTTAATTGATGGCAAGTGTCACATGTGTCACGACGCAAATATATATAACATAAAATTGACTTAAATCTAGGCTGCGTGCGGGCAATTAGAGCGGTTATGGCCTTCCTGCCGGCATAAAGCGCACTTGTACGTTCCTCCTGTCCGTGATTTTTTTGGAGAGGGTGGGGTCACATTTTCATCTTGTACCACGGTCACGGAAGCGGGGACTCGATCGGATTGATGGTGTGTGCTGGAAGCGCCGCCACCTCGACTACGGCCCTCCCGTGCATTTGTGAGTCGTGTAGTGCGGGGCCTTCCTTTACGTGAAACAACGGGAGGATCGGAGAGCTGTTCACTTCTCAACTCGTCAATATTATTCTGGCTAAAAAGGCGTGAATTTAGATCCAAATATGAAGTCAGGGTTTCAGCGCTCACTGGAGTTCCTGCAGGCTCTGAAGGAGGCCTTCAACTTGCTCTCTCGTTTGGACGCCAGACAGAAGCGGCCGGATTGCCGCTTGGACACTATGAAATATGTCGCGAGCAGGAAGTGTCTGTGTTTGTGGAGGTGGTGTCGTCTGGTGCGAGGTGCTGTCAATAGGGTTTGATGCAAACGGCGACCCGATAGCTTGGGTGGGAAACTTGAATTCCTGTCTCCCAAGCTCATGAGTCCTGCAGACTGCATGAACTGCGTCGAGAGGAAGAGCAGGATTCTGATACCAGCTTGAGAATTTCGATGTCTGAATGAATATTGTGCACCAAGAAAAGAAAATACTGCTCACCGTGGGCGGATCAGAGAGATGTGGAAAGGCAGATTCTGCACATCAATCCAAATACGGAAATAATGGCGGCACGGAATCCCGAGATTGGCAGGCATGCAACAATCACATATATAACGGCCATCGGAAAGCACCGCAATGTAATGAAAGGCGCCGGTGGACTCGTGGCGCACAAGTAAAAGATGTCGAACTACTAGACCACGTTTGATGACGAGTTCGATAAGCCATCTCACTGAAATGTATGCGTTGTCATTTTGGAATGAGTTGAACATTTGCTAAATATATGTCAGCCCCAAATGAACACAGAAGAAAGGGTGCACGGACATTCTCCTCGTCAGAGGACCAGGTGAATCCCCGCTCTTGAGTAACCTTGAGTGCATATTGATTCTAAGGGTTTGGAGCCTCAGTGTCGCTTCAAAGTATACGTGTTCAAGTCCACGTACCCATGATGTAACCCCTGTCGGCCGTTGCACAACTTCCGTTGTATAAAATAAACTGGCCTGCATCTGAGTGTAGCAGGTTTGAACCGCAAATGGGCCAGCATGGTCGCGTATAGATGTCAAAGGTCCTGTGAAAAGCGACTCTTTTTGACTGGTTGGGAAGAGGTCAAATGCGAATTAATTTAAATATAAACTTAGACTCGCCTGGCGCACGCGGATCAGCTCATTGGCCGCTTGTTCTTCTGAACAATCATTGAGGCCAGTAAAGAGCTGCAGAAAACTCTTCTTCAGACCCCCAATGGATTTATTCACTCTGTTCTCACCCTCCACCCTCCCTGAAGTCCGGACACCAGCAGTAAAGATATTGCTCACCCAGGCCCAGGCCCAGTGGGAGCGACATGGGTACAACCCTGCGTCAAGATATCGACGAGTAGATGGATGTTGGGTACACAATTTCGCCCACAGGAAGTCGAACTCCTGAGGAGAAACAGCGCGATAGGCAACCCAGAAATCACGGGTGAAATTATCCCAGTCAGAGCCAAGAGCAGCACGAAGGTTAGTCGTCACATTTCCATTAAGATGGTGCAGACAATAGAGGTGGAAAGTGAGGGGCATCGTCGTAGCGCAGCTTTGGATGAGTGCTGGATCGCGGTCGGAGGCTAAAACCTAGGGTGGCTTGCCTGAGCTTCTAAGATGATTTCGGAGGACCCAGTTATGTGTCTCTGTGTCCTCTGTTCGATGGATAGCATAAAAACAGTTCCTAGTCCTGCAAAAGTTGTCGATTAAAATCCCTAGTGAAGCATATAATCAATTGAATAAGGCTTGAAGACATGGTTGAAAAACGAACCAATATTCAAGGGATAGCCATACTGGTTGCGGCAGTACGTGTTGTCATTGATTAGTATGTCCGAGTAGCGCCTAGACAAGTCGGCCTGTATAGGACTCTGCCACCATAGACCAATGACGACCTGCTTTTCATCCAGCAAGACGTCCCAGTCCCATCGAGGATCAAGCTCTTTCAGCTCCCGGAGTTTTGCGAGTACTGAAGGTATATCTCCACCGAGGGTACGAACTTCCTCGCGAGCTTCGCGGCGTGCTGCATTAATAAGGTTGGAAATTTGTTTCGGTTCAAGAATGCGATCCGGGTAGCGTGACGAAAGGATCTGAGCCATATGTGCTCGTGTGAATGTCGTAGCGCCTGCGTATTCCACTACGAGCTGACGTTGTTGGTCTGTTGGAGGCCGTTGAATATGACCTCCCAGTGGCACTTCGGGAGGATGATTATGCGTGAAGTCAACCACATTTGCATGCCATCCGCCTCCAGGGAGAGCGACAAGATTTACATGTGCGCTGCAGTCTGTTCGCTTTGTGAAGCCACATCGATGATCCGATGGATCAACATCCATAAGGTGAGTAGCCTTTGGTTGCCCGTAGTGGCTGCAGCGGAGAGTTATCCGGCGCACTGAACCATCGCTGCCGCGCTTGGTTTGTCCTGTACGCCAGACATGGCCCGAAAGCGCCTGCTGGCTACATACTGCATCCTTCCCCTTCTCAAAGGAGGCGAAGAATGATCCAACACGAACAGCGTCGATTGTTTCTGTGAGAGAGCGGGGTTCAGAGGGTTCGGATGGTTGGAAGAGAGTCGGTTCGCCAGTTTCAGGTTTAAAATCAACTTGTATCCGTGTTGTTTTCTGCTGTACAGGGGAGAGAGTGAGATCAACAATCTCTGGCTTCACATGAGGAGCAGGTAAAGTCATTTTTGGACTGGGGGAGCAGAGATCGATTATAGATGCACTCGGAGGTTCCGGTGTTGTGAAGAGGTCCAGCTCTATCCGTGAGGACCGAGTTTTAACCAGCTGTCCCAGTGGAGGAAGCAAAGCGGAAGTTGTCGATGAAATGGCTGATTTTTTAAGCAGTGGTTTGATATCAAAATCCATTTCAAACGGGAGTGCAAGGGACATAGAATTGAGGTGGAAATTTCGCGTTTGCGGGGCTTTATCGAGAGCCATTTCAAAAGACAGGGCAAGCGGCATTGAAGTAGAGCGAGAGGCTTTGAGTGAAAAGTCAGTACCGAACTAGCTCCAAGTTGAAAATAGCGCACCAATGATGACGATGCGGGTGATTTAGAAAGCTGCTTTATTGCCGTCAGAAATTCATGGATAGGATGAGACTCCTAATGACCCTGAGATTAGCCAATTATTAAAAATATTACTGAGGCGCCTACAGTTGGGTAATCAAGGTTGAAATCGTCGAAACCAAAAGGCCCATCAAGGGCACAAGGTTCGGGATTAGCCGCTAGGTCCAGACGTGGGATACAAGGAGCGGTCCAATCCGCATAACCCTAAAGAAAGAATGTGAGGCCTGGATTTTCTTTCAATGAATTTTGAATTTTTAACTAACCTTTTCGTCGCCTTGGGCCAATGAAGTCAAGTGGTAGACAACAAGGTCACGGAGCGCGCGGTCCCGGAAGAAAGCGCTGTCGGAATTTGTCCATTTAGGCGCCGTTGGGTCCATGTCAATTTCAACAAAATTCAATGATGCAAGCCCGCAGCTGCCAGAAGCTGAACTCTGGCGGGAAACCTTCCCAGCCTGGATATAAAGGGGAATGTCCTGCGGAGTCCCAGCCAGCAACCACTCAAAGATGGAAATCAAGCTTGGATCTGGGACGAACCCCATTGAATCGCCGTGCACAATAACATCTGCATCGGGATCATTACGGTACACTGAGTGATGGTTTGAACTGCAGCTGAACGCGTAGATTTTGTCTATGAAGGTGAACTGGATGCGCTGGCGAAATTCAATGAGCTCAGGGCTGAAGAGACGTGGGGATTGTTGAAAAAGATAACGAGCATCAGCCAAAAAAGTTGTCGGCAGCATAAGGGTGTCGGGATTCTGTTCCAGAGATCCAGCAGCGTGTGAGAAATACATGAGTTCCGCAAGCGCATTGAGAACATCCTCATGAAGCCATTCTTCCCGGAGGAGACATGAAAGTTTCCAAAGTGGAAAATCGGTGCTCCGGAGGCCACGAATTCTGGATTGGATGGGAAGATTCTCCAATGCCAGAATCAGAGCAGGGGGTATGATCGAGGTTGTGGAAAAATGGCGAATTATATCGGCGGCGGATTCAACCGGAATGCGATTGTTGTTGATGTGGTTGAACATTCGAATCTAGGATTTCACTATTAGTCAGGCATACAGTCACAAATGACGGACAAACTTTTGAGAAATGGTATAGGTGACTAGAAGATTCACCAGCCACGGTGAGTGTCACGGCAACTGAGCGAGAGCCAGTAGAGTATGCGCTCTCCATGCCTTGTAAAATTGGGGCAAGGTCTTCCATGCTGGGAACTGCTTCATTGGCGGCGATCACTGTAGCAGCCTGCCCGGAGGGAATGTCCGGAGAGAAAGTCCATTGTGAAATGGCATGAGATTTATGCGCCGCTGGGTAAATAATATCAGTAGCGTTGGAGAATGTAAGCTGTTTAAACCAAGTAGCGGAATACTTGGCAGTTTTGGGGGGTGATGTGTAGAGAGCAAAGGCGGAGGGAGGGGGAGAAGAGAACATGATTGAAGATTTTTGAATAAATGCTTCGCTGGACTGCTCAGAGAATATAGCCAGCTTTTATAGAAACTTTTGTGGCGCTGCTCGTCAACCAAAATAACACCACTGGGCGCCGGTACAGTGTATTTACAGGAGAGATCACGGCACAATTTGCCAAGTGGCCGTTGCAGCACAGCGTTGAAAAATGGAATGTGAAAATGCAAAGAACTAAGCGAGCACAGCAGGGTCCTAGCACATGTTTATGTATTGAATTTAGGACGAATGGACAAAAGCACGCGCTAGGATATTATGGAACCGTTGGGCCGGCCTTTATGTACGGAAGTGCACGGATCTGCGCTGTGCAAAAACTGCTACCAAAAAAGAAATAGTGTTTGATTGGGCTTTGAAGAACAGTAAAGTATTAGTGGTATAAGAGGCTCTGTGACTAATTATAAACACCCCATGAGACGCGAAAAAACTCGACACGTAATTTTGCAGAGTTCGACGCGTTGTTGATACCTGTTGACATCCCGATCATTTTTATAGTGCAGGGCTGTACCATCAACTTCTCAAACATTGAGGGTAAAACTCGTAAGTAATTCCTGGCTACAGGGGAAATACATGTAGGAAACTTTGTTCTGAAGTAGGAGAGAATACGTAAGAGAATCTGTCGGCACTTTCCGTTCACTGTGATCCTCATGGCGGATGCTCCGGGAGCCTGCAATGTAAGACAGACAAAGGAAATAAATTGAGTGGAGGAGAGGCAAAGCCTAAGTGCTCTCGGGCCGAAAGTAGCGTAGAGTGTGTCGCGGCGCAGCAATAAAATACGGTAGTGATCGAGGAAGAGAAAAAATAATGACAGGTGACAAACAGGTGAAGGATTGAATGCTCGCGTACATTCCCCAATGGGTAACCCATACCAAGTGCCACGCTGATGGCGGTGTTCGGTAGTGCTCCGGTGACGCGGGAAAGCCGGCAGGGTTTCCCATTAGAAAAGCTGTGGGATTCTGTGATTGGTAGGGTTTCTCCTGAAAACCGGGTTCCTTAATAGAATTATCCTTTTCAAAACACTTCACTAACATTGAAGAACATTTGGAAATATTACCAAACAAAAACTTACAGCTCTTTGCGGTACAACAGGCGCGGACCGTTTTTTTTTTCCATTTTGGGCGTTTTTTGATCGTTTCTTGATCGAACACTCCCTCTGCTCTCAATTCTGGTCCGTTTACCCTAAAAGTAGGATCATTCGAACGGCATTGAAAATGCGCAGACAATGACCTCCTCAAACTTCCCGTCTTGCATTGGAAGCTGCTTCTTGAGCCATGAAATCGTATTTTTGGTAACTTTTCTGAGAATTTCCCACTAGAACAGCTGTTCTGCCCTCAGTTCTTCGAATTTTTTCCTTGAGTATAGGCTCAATCTCTCTGTGTTAGAAATACGCACACAATGACCTCCTCAAATTTCCCGTCTTGCAGTGGAGGCCGCTTCTTGAGCCATGAAATCGGACTTTTGGTGACTTTTCTAAGAATTTCCCACTAGAACAGCTTTTCTGCCCTCAGTTCTTTGGTCTTTTCCTTGAGTATAGGCTCAATCTCTCCACGTTTCAAATTCAAAGCGAACCGCCACCTCATATTCATTATTCTGACCCCGAATACCCCTACTCGACACAGAAACTCCGCAACAGATCATCACATTTGATCAGTGGTTGCTAGAACGGCCACTGCAGACTCGAAAGTCGCTCAATTGTTCCCGCCATAGGTTCATTTTCTGCCCCTGATAACTGTACACGATGACAGATCTTCATGTTTCTCAGAATGTGCCCACAGGCCATCCGTGACAGAAGTCTTCTTTGCTAACCATGCATTTTTTGCTAAACGGCATTGAGGACCTTCTTGGATGCCCACTAACCAATATCTGTCTGGATATCACAGCTCAGGCCATTTTTCTGGATATAATGTATAATTATATCGACTGGATGCATCCTATTTCATATTTCCCATGTATTTTCACCTGGAATGAGGGAAAAGAAAGTGATTTTATGAAGTATGTGATTAGGAATTCTGAGGAGACAGTTCGCTGCGGATTTGGAACACGAATCAAATGAGCATAGAAACAAGGGAAACGATGAGGATTCGAGACCGCAGCAACTGTTCGACTGACCACCAATCAGAAGTGATGACCTGCAGTCAATATCGTGTCCGATTCGGGACCAGCATGGAATTCCGAGGAGGCGGTTCGCTTTGAATCTGAAATGCGGAGAGATTGAGCCTATAATCAAGGAAGAAGGCGAAGAACTGAGCTGTTCTAGTGGGAAATTTGATTTCATGGCTCAAGAAGCGGCCTCCAATGCAAGACGGGAAATTTGAGGAGTTCATTGTGTGCGCATTTCTAACACAGAGAGATTGAGCTTATACTCAAGGAAAAATTCGAAGAACTGAGGGCAGAACAGCTGTTCTAGTGGGAAATTCTCAGAAAAGTTACCAAAAATACGATTTCATGGCTCAAGAAGCAGCTTCCAATGCAAGACGGGAAATTTGAGGAGGTCATTGTGTGCGCATCTTCGACACGGAGAGATTGAGCCTATACCCAAGGGAAAAAGCGAAGAACTGAGGGCAGAACAGCTGTTCTAGTGGGAAATTCTCAGAAAAGTCACCAGAAATCCGATTTCATGGCTCAAGAAGCGGCCCTCCACTGCAAGACGGGAGATTTGAGGATGTCATTGTGTGCGCATTTCTAACACGAAGAGATTGGGCCTATACTCAAGGAAAAATTCGAAGAACTGAGGGCAGAACAGCTGTTCTAGTGGGAAATTCTCAGAAAAGTTACCAAAAATACGATTTCATGGCTCAAGAAGCAGCTTCCAATGCAAGACGGGAAGTTTGAGGAGGTCATTGTCTGCGCATTTTCAATGCCGTTCGAATGATCCTACTTTTAGGGTAAACGGACCAGAATTGAGAGCAGAGGGAGTGTTCGATCAAGAAAACGATCAAAAAACGCCCAAAATGGAAAAAAAAAAACGGTCCGCGCCTGTTGTACCGCAAAGAGCTGTAATCTCGTATCGTGTAAAGTGGAGGTCCATCTCGCTTTCCAATGGCTCCCAGACGTGAAACACCAGCACAACCGCCCTCGATTCAGACAGATGTTGCTCCCCCGGCGGACAACAAGGGGCAAGTCTGGTACCTCAGGAAACCCCCCTGCCACAGGAACGTCTGAGCCTACACAACATACAACCTCTCGCTCTCGGGCCACCACTTCCCAACGAGAACCCCGTTGTTTTGCCCCAATGGCTGGTCTGTTAATTGCGATTATTATTTCCGTTATTCATCTGACATTCCTTTGAAGCCATGGGGTCTTCCCGCAACTTAAATCTGAGCAACTTACTGCCGGTGTTGGAAACGGTTTGCTACCCTATATCATAAATGAAAGGATTCTAATCTCGGTGGACAGCCATCAACACCTGCTCGTCAGACTCCTGCTCGCCAGGCCATGAACTGCCTTGTTACACAGATGTCAGCACAGGCAGCAATGGCCAGTCCTGGTCCTCGGTTGCATGCTCCTGGTGCTGGATCTGATGGCGATTCTTAGCCTGACGGCGATGCAGAAATATCAGATTCAGACCCTGTGACATTTCCTGTGCGCAGAATTCCCACCCCGAGGCCTGACCCTTTGGCCCAAGACGATGGTGACGATGAAGAGATTGTCATCAGCCTTAATTCAGATGATGAAAACACAGTGTCAGCTCACACCTCTCCTCAGAGGGATTCCGCTCCTCGACAGCCACACCGAGATTCTAATACTTCTGAGCCTGTTCCCTCCCGTCGGCAGTACCATTCTAACAAGTGGCTTGGATATTCTGTCGATGCCGATAACTTTGCCTGGGCAGAGACTACTGCACTGGAAAAATCCAAGTCTCCTGACTGCCTATACTTCTTGGGCAGCATACTGAAAGCCGAACTTATAAATGCCGGCTTTGTTCGTGAGTTTGTGTCTTCATGGCCCAAAATCACCGCAATTGATCACTTCTTTCAAGAAAAATCTATGTTGTTGGAAGCAGTCTGACAACAAGGCGTACCCATTCGCAGACTGTGCACTCGCCCGAGTATCTCAAGGCTGTCGCACAAAATAAATGGGAGAATAAGCTCCCTTCCAAGTGGAAGCGACAGTTACAGGAGAAACAGGCAGCAAGAATCCCGTTCTCGTCTTCAGCCTTCCTGGATCAACTGGTCAAAGTCATTGTGTCAAATGACCTCGTACGCTCAGCATTCTCTCATTTGTGCTTCCGGTTGACTTATGTATATTCAGTCCATAAATCTCATCGAGAGTCGTGACTTCCGTGATTTACTGCTCATGTTGCGGGAAACGCTGCGTGAGCAAGATATTCCTCACCGAACCAAGATTCGAAGTCTCATTATTGATGGTTGGACCGCATATTACTTCGAACTCAAAGCTGGCGTAAGTGGACACAATCCCTTGAATATATGTCAAGATGATGAAAGTGATGGATAATTTGCAGCATGCACTTGGGAAGATCAGCTTTACAATGGATGTCTGGAGCAGCAAAGCACTCCAACTGTATCTCGCAGTTACTGCGCACTGGCTTGGTCTGCGAGCGGATAACAGTCAACCTGCTTTGCACCAAGCTCCTCTTGCCTTTTGACGCATTCGTGGTGCTCACAGTGGCCAGTGCATGGCACGCATTATTTTCAATATTCTTGACCATGCTGATATACTCCATAAAGTGTGTGGCTAGTTCAATTGTCGTGTATCCTTCCAATATGCATTTTTAGGCTGGGCACTTCACCATGGATAATGCCTCCAACAACACAACTTTCATGACCCACCTTGCCATTCTTTTGCGCGAGAGAGGTATCACTGGTTTTGATGCCAAGAACAATTACATCCACTGCTTTGCCCACATCATCAATCTCTGCTCGCAGGCCGTGATCGAACAGATGGAGAAAGAAGACACCAACAATACATATTCTGATTCCGACACAGACGATGATGGTACAGACCTGGATATCGAGGAGGTTATCAGCCCACAAGTGCGTTGAACTCGGAAGGCAGGTCCCATGCGTCGCGCATGGAAGACTGTTGCCGTCATACGAAAGGGCGGTCAGCGGTGCGATCAGCTGCTCGACATCATCAAGACAGGCAATGCAGATGGCCTTTGGACACAGCTCATCACTGTCGATGGCGGCAACACATTTGATAAAGACACTGTATCACTCTCTCCAGTGATGGTGTTACCTGATGTGAAGACACGATGGGATTCTGTATTCTATATGCTTTGTCGGCTTCGGTACTTACAACAAGTGCGTTAAATCTTCCTCTTAACCATGCCAGTCATCATTATGATTATTGTCTAGCCCGTTGTCCAATTTTTTTCGATCAATCGCGAGGCACGCAACTTCAGTCACCCACTTGAGAACCGTCATTGGAATCAGTTAGAGCTGATGGAGTTGATTTTGCAGGTTTGTTGACATGATTTCTGCTAAACTCATCTGTATTCTGACCATTGTATTAGCAATCACATACAGTTCAAACGGTGATGTCGGTTGAAAATACACCGATCCTGGCAGCTACCATTCCAGCTTTCGAACTCTTCGTTGCATCTTGGACATCGCTGATTGTTGATCAGGATTTACAGAAGGAGAACATTTTGAAGTTCATTCGACCAGGCTTGGCCGTCGCAACCAAGTATTATGACAAGCTCGAGGAGACGGATGCCTATATTATTTCGATGTGTGAGTAGACATACAACACACATATTACTGTTTTTGTGTTGATGATTTAAACCAGTCGTCAACCCTTCCATCCGCTTTGACTGGATCAAGCACAACTGGAGCCGGGCAGATCAAGCAAAGGCAAGGAGTATCATTTTAGCAAAAGTAAATTCATCACCTCCGTGTATTAAATCGTCAGTACTCAAAATTTCCAAGTTGCAGTCATACCGAGATGAAGGCATGACTCAAACTGAGTCCGAAGGATCTGGCGAAAACAGCCCTACCGGATCAGGCTCCTGCCAGTCATCACGGTCCCGATCCCGAGCTCCTGCACCTGCCGCCCAGGCAGCCCTGCGCTTCCGCAATCCACAGAAATCTCTTGATTTTTCTGCTGGAACTTCGAATTCCCAGGCTGGTGGTCAATGGTCGGCTGAAGAAGAAATGAAGAATTACATGCAAAGCGCTATTCCACCCCGGGAAACCACCGACTTGATTGGCTACTGGATGGTATGTGTTATAGTTGATTAGTAAACTCATCTGCTCATCATGCGTCTACTATACAGAATCACGGAATCATGACATGGCCCACAGTGCATCGCCTGTTCGTTGATTATGCCCCCATCCAAGCAACGTCCGTACCATCAGAGCCAGTATTTTCCTTGTCAGCAGAGACTGATACCAAGCGGCGCAATCGTATTAGTCCTCTCCTGATGGAAGCATTGCAGATGCTTAAATTCAACTTCAAGAAATCCCAACTCAATTTTATGTCTGATTGGCAGCTGGCTCCTGTTGCAGATGATGAGGAAGACTGGTTGCGTGCTTTGGCTTCAGAAGCCCTCAGGAGAGAGGTTACGGACAGTTTCGAGTTTGCAGATACAGTTTATTTTGACATGCCAGAGGCATCTGGAGGACAGTAGGAAATATTGTTGCAAATGGCCTTTATTTAGCGGGTTTCATGTTAGTTTCATTATATTTATTGCATGTTTCAAACTATCAGGGACTTTAGATGAAATTACAACCCGACTTAATGACTCAAGTCAACTTGGATAGACTCGACTTGACTTGGCATGAGCCCAAGTCGAGTCAAGTCAAGTCACGAGCAGACTTGTGCCGACTTTCCAAGTTGCGGCAACATTAATCAATATATTCCAGTATATTCCTAACAGTATCTGGTTCCTCTCTGGAATTCACAGATACCGTGCATACATATGTAGGATGGATACTTCAGTCACCCTGTACAGAAAAAAACAAGCGCGGCGGAGAAAAACATATTTTGGGCTATCCCAAAAGGGGAATTTGATGGCACGTGGAGGGGGGGTCACCGAGTCCCCTGGGAAAAAAAAACCGACCCCAGGTAGATTTTTCGCGAATTGGTGGCCCCTTGAGTTTACTCATGAACAAAAAAAAACTTAAAAAAGCCAATCCCGAAATAAATGTTTGTGGCAGTTATGTTCTAATAGGGGCAGTCAGAGTAGGCTGGAAAAGCAGTTCTGAGGCTGTCTCGGTTACCCAGACGTTTCGGAATGATCCGGCGGAGTTCGAATAAATCGAAGAAAAGAAGACGCCAGATCAATCCTCAACGTCTGGGGTAGTTGGTATAGAAACACCCTCCATTGAGTCACACTCTGAGTGTCACGCTTGCGCCGATTTAATCTTCTACTCAACCTAAGGCCTCCTTGGACACCTCAATTGTCTGCCGAATTACTGTACTATAGTTATAAAATATATATGGTTAGCTAAATAATTTTATTTTTGCGTATTTAGAACGCAGGTAGGTGTATAAAGTGCAAAAACATGACATTATACAATGGTTCCTCTGCACCTCAAAAAGAGGTCAAAAAAAATGGGAAAAGTTGTCAGGCCCCACAGAATACATCTATGCATTGCTAGGAGAAGTGCAAACAGTACAATGTGGGGGGAGGGACGGAGAGATGAGATGTGTGACTCGATGGGGGGCGTTGCTATACCAAATACCCCAGACGTTGAGAACTGATCGCGGCCCAATATTTCCACATATTTATTCAAACTCCGATCGGGCCGTAGGCCCGACGGGCCGCGATCCGTTCTCTACGTCTGGGTTACCGAGACAGTTCTGAGGCCGGTTCTGAGGCCGGTTCTGAAACCGGTTCTGACAATTGATTTGCATCAGAACCGGCCAGAACCGGCCTCCAATCTTGACCGTCCATTTTGAAAAGCAGTTCTGTGGCCGGTTCTCATGTCTCAATAAATTAGTCATTTATGGCTCGTATCTTCTACCAGTTGTCTTCCGTGCACCTACCATCATCCTATCGCTGCACCTACACAAAAAGGAAGTCAGCGTAATGATATTTAAAAGAAATGATTAAGGGGAACTGAGCGCAGAGAACCGGAACCACTCACCAGAACCAGAACCGTTGCAGAACTAGCTCCAGAGCTAGTTCTGCATCCAGAACCCGGTTCTGATTTACGACGGTTCTCCCACGCTAAATAAATCAAGAACCGGTTTCAGAACCGTCCTCAGAACCGGCCGTCAGAACTGCCTTTCAAGGCTACTCTGACTGCCCCTAATAGTGTTGTCCTCGGGTCTAAACCGGCAAACAGCAACCTAAGACCAATTTTGCACACACAAACCTCAGTGAAGACACATAGCTCTACATAGTCCCCCATGTGCTACTATGTAGCACTATATAGTCCCCCATGACCACTATGTAGCACTATGTAGATGAGGTCCCACTATAGTCCACTATAGCCCACTACGGCAAAAATCACGTTTTGCTGATGTTGAAGCACAAGCGTGTTTGCGCATGCTTGCCATCAACATCTCGGCTTGTATTGCACCACCACCTAGCTCTCCCGCCGCGTCTCGTTCGCGCTACCTCAGGTTCGCAGCCTCTCGGTTTCGTCACATACATCGCTCGCCAGCCACCCCCTTGATTATTCTCCTCACTGCTGCCCAAACTCTGTCTCCCGGATGTGCTAAAGTCACAACACCGCTGGCGACTTCAGCAGACTTTGATTCACTCCCCATCCTCCGACATGCTATCCTATGGACCTCAAGTCATTATGGCGCAGACTTATGCGTATTCTACCTCATTCCTCACCTGATTGATGTCCCCGCACTCGCCACCATGCACGCCAGGCGCGGTGTCACTTCACAGTCGACCGCCCCTTTCCCCGCCACCAGCTGCCCTGGAACGGATATCGCTGCCTCAGACACTTCTGGTGGTATCCCTGGAAGACTCTATTGTCCGAAAATGTGCTCTCCGCACCGAACACACAGTCCCAGGTGCGCCCTCATCCGACCCTGTGCGCGGCTCGTTACCATTCGATCACAACCGCGTACTTTGTGTCATCGACGATCTGGATGGATGGGGAGGATAGATTAGTCATGATTGGCGAAGGAATTCGATGTACTCGAGGTCCCCGGTGCGTTATATTGCGATTTTTCGTCATTTTTGCCGCTAATTTCGAGACCGCACTCGGATCCAGTCCAAATACGTTCTACCACGCCGTGCACAAGTCCTACGCCTCCCCCCACGTACTCATTACACCCGTCTCACGCTGGGCGCGACGCCATTTCCCCGCCACGCCGTGCGCCCGACTCTCCCCTATTATGTCACACGGCCGTTTGAATTCTCACCGC
Organism: Mycena rebaudengoi; assembly: GCA_029282285.1. Classification (NCBI taxonomy): domain Eukaryota; kingdom Fungi; phylum Basidiomycota; class Agaricomycetes; order Agaricales; family Mycenaceae; genus Mycena; species Mycena rebaudengoi. The sequence goes on along the minus strand of JARJCX010000118.1, from coordinate 243,588 downwards.
CAAAAGAACCGCGAATTCAGATTCTCTGACCCAGAAAACGTCGGGGTAGATATTCACGCTCGTCGGCGTCGTCTCAGGTACGTCGCAGGACATGTTGTGCGTTTTGGGGCCGACGACGCTCACGAATTCTTGTAGCGCCATATATCTACAAGGTGCGGAATTAACTATTCAGGCATTCTTAATGGTATCCTAACTCCTAGTTTCAGATCCGCTCTTCGCCCACTGCCAATCTCGGACGACATGCCATTCTTCAAGATCCCTTCTCGCGACAAGGTCCCGTCCTTCTGGACGTATCCGCGGGCCCCCTCATTCCGTTGCGCCTCGCTTACCATTCCCGCGCACCATCGGTGAGTCTGCGACTCCGCCAAATTGAGTGCTTGCGCCAATCCCACATCAGTTCAGACAATTATATTCACCGATCGCGTTCTTGCTGTCCTGGATTGATGCCATCAATGCAGGCTAGTACTGTTGGATCTCATTTTTGAGTCCTGCAGGCTAAGCTGCCTTGAACGCGCTCGATCGGCGTGATAAGAGTCATCATCTGCTTCACAATTCTTGTGCGCGCTTCTTTCCATTTCCTTTAGTTGCGGCAGTCATTTCCCCCAACCTTATCCGTTGTAGATTCCTCGTTAACGACGCTTACTGCAGATGGCGCTCGCTTCATGCGTTGTAGGTTGTAATGCTCAAGGATGCGATGCAGCCAATCTGCGTGTTGCAGCAACTCATTCAAACCCAGTTGTCAGATCATCTTGCCGCTCTACTGTAACCCTGTCCACCGTATCTGCTCCCGGTCCAAAATACTGGGCCACACAAGTCGTGAGTACCTACAGCATTTGCAGGTGAGTCAAGCTCTTCATTTACTGTCACTTTAATTATACGGCTACTCACTCATTTACGGCGCATTTATCTGTATATAAAGAGATGATTTGACAGAAAATCACATGATAAGTCACGCGGAATTGCGAAATTTCCCTCTTTCGGAGTTCAGACATTACGGATGTCGCGTCGGAAACCTCCGCCGCAAAGCGGCGGTACGTAAAGCTGGTCTGTATATAAAGAGATGATTTGACAGAAAATCACATGATAAGTCACGCGGAATTGCGCCATTTCGGAGGCTCGGAGTTTCGGACATTTCGGATGTCATGTCGGGATCCTCCGCCGCTTGCCGATGCTTACGGCGGTACGTAAACATTTCGGGTTTTTCCGTTTTTCCGACATTTCGGAGGTCACATCACTCCGCCGCTTGCTGACGCTTACGGCGGTACGTAAACATTTCGGTTTTTCCCACATCGGGTTCACAGAATTCGCCGAGAATCGCTGGGCGCGACCCTGAACAATTATCGCTACCGAGATGGCATCGGATAACATCCCGCTCTTGCTCTCTCCCTTCCCCCTCATATCTCATGCTCAGGTACGTATTTTTCCCCAATAATACCCCCAAAATCCTAATTTTTTTGGTAGCCCCAGCTTATAATTTCACTCTGTGCTGGATTCATTATTGCTTTCGTTCTCCAAACTTCCCCCTCATGTTCCATGCTCAGGTATGTATTTTCCCCCAATAAATACTCCAAAAAACCAATTTTTCTTTGTAGCGCCAGCTTATAATTTCACTCTGTGCTGCATTCATTATTGGTTTTGTTGTCCAAATGTATATATACACTCCTGGCTGAAACATGCACCACTCATTATCTCTTCCAGGGATCAAACTCCTCCCAATACCCCCCAGCGTGCACGGACATCAGCTCAGACACAGGAACGTGAAGCCCGTTTGCTTGATAGCCCTGAGCATCGTCGGCAACCACGTCCACCGGTGTTTCCCCGGCCTCAAGTGGCCGTTCCTGTGCAGAATCCTACAGGGGATGTGTTTGGTGGGGGTCCTGTTCCCAGATTTTCACAGAATCCACAAGATGCCCTGCACCATTGGGTGGCAGTATTTAATGCTCCTCGAGAGCCCGGTGTTCCCCCTCCAAGGGCAACTCCTAACACAGTTGCAATGCAGAATATGCTAGCTGAGCTAAATGCGCCCCGGCCTTTTGTGCCTATAGCTCACAATCCTAGACGGCCAGTTCCAGCTCCCTTTCCAGCTCCAGAACAGGTACAACCCATAATACCTGCTACTAGAGCAGAAGTTGAGGCAAGATTAGCAGAATTAAATAATCCAATGGCTTTTGCCCCACAACGTGGCACACAAATCCCACCTCAGCTCATGCCTATCCCTCCTGCTCCTCCCCAACAGCATGTCAATCCAGAACCTAGGGCAGATTCTCCTCAGTTTCCAGAGTTTGTAGCTATCAGAGATTTGCCAAGGTATTTCAGGCCAGCCATTGAGGCCAGCACACCAGCACATAATCTGGGGCCTATGGATTTGATTTGTCCCAAATGTGGGGCACGTCATTGGAAGGCAGAGCGTCTCTCAAAGTCCACAGTAAATAATCCGCTCTTTGGAACCTGCTGTTTGGATGGCAAGGTTCAGCTCCCTGCTGTACGGGCTCCACCACAAGAGTTACTGGAGCTTTATAACGGCACCAGTCACTATTCCAAAGAATTCCTGAAAAATATACGTGCCTACAATGCTGCTTTTGCCCTTGCCTCTCTGGGTGTCACAGTTGACAAAAGCGTGCAGGGTGGGAACTCGCCATATGTGTTCAAAATTCAGGGAGCATTGCATCACAAAGTTGGGTCTTTGCTTCCTGCAGAAGGACAAGAGCCAATCTATGCACAACTCTACTTCTATTCACCAGAGGAAGCCAATGCTGCTCGGATGCGCCGGAATCAGGGACTCAATTCCAACTCGGGTCTGAAGCAGGAAGTAATGAATATTCTCGACGATGTGCTAAGGCGAAACCATGCCTACATTCCTCTCTATAAAACAGCCTATGAAAGGATCAAAGAGCAGCAACGAAACCACCCAGATGCTCCTTCTGAGATTTATGCTCGGATTACCTGTGAGCCTGGGACAGATGCACGCCGCTATAATGCTCCTACAGCTAATGATGTGGCTGCAATTCTTCCAGGAGATGGATCTGTGGTTCCAGATCATCGAGATATCATTCTTCATGAGCGGGGAGGTCCATTGCGGCGCATCCATGAAACCCATCCAAGTTACCAACCCCTGCTTTATGTGCTGTTGTTTCCCTATGGGGAAGGTGGGTATCATACAAAGATACCCCTGGCTCTGCAAGACGACACTGATGATGAACCCTGGGGTGAGCGTGAAGCCGAGGAGGGGGAGGGAAACCAACCCAAAAGGCGTCAAATGGTTTCACTGCTTGAATATTACGCATACCGCCTTCATCAGAGAGTGACAGACTCAATTCATATTTTCCAGTCTGGACTTTTATTGCAGCAGTGGATTGTAGATGCCTGGGCAGCCACAGACCAGTACAGATTAACCTGGCTGAGAAACAATCAAGCATCCCTCAGAGTCGATTTGTATAAAGGATTGGCCGATGCAATTGCCAATGATGTGGGTGCACAGTTGGGAAATTTGGGCCAACGATTCATCCTACCGTCATCTTATATTGGTGGATCAAGATTCATGTTTCAGCTGTATCAAGACTCAATTGCTATTGCACGCTTTTCAGGCAAGCCAGATTGGTTTTTGACCATGACAGCAAACCCCAACTGGGATGAAATCAAGTCTGCACTTCTTCCAGGGCAGTCAGCATCGGATCGTCCAGATTTAGTTGCACGTGTCTTTCGTGAGAAGGTCCGTGTCCTGATAAAGTACATCAAAGAGGGAGCCTTTGGGGAATATGCTGGAGTTGTCTACACCATTGAATTTCAAAAGCGGGGCTTTCCACACATACATGTCCTTATTTTTTTAACTCCGCGTGCACGCCTGAAGCGAGCAGAAGATATTGATCGGGTTATATCTGCTGAAATACCAGATCCTGTCACTCACCCGAGACTGCATCAATTGGTCACAACACTGATGATCCACAGTCCATGTGGTGAACACAATCCAAATGCACCTTGCATGAAGAATGGGAAATGTTCCAAGGGCTATCCCAAGCCATTCCAGGAAGAGACCACCTTATCTGAGGATGGCTACACCCTATATGCCAGACACAATAATGGGCGCCATATTATTAAAAAGATCAACAATAAAGATGTTATTGTTGATAACCGATGGGTAGTCCCTCATTGTCCAAGGTATATCTGAACTTTCAAAGTGCAAATTCATGGGTTGCTAATTTCTTCCTTTAAAGGGCTCTCTTGGAATTTCTCTGTCATATGAATGTTGAGTGCTGCATTTCAATAAAGGCCACCAAGTACTTCCACAAATATGTCTTCAAGGGCCATGATCGTGGAACTGAATGTTGAGTGCTGCATTTCAATAAAGGCCACCAAGTACTTCCACAAATATGTCTTCAAGGGCCATGATCGTGGAACACTCACTCTCGATCAGCAGGATGAAATACAGCTTCATATCGACAGTAGATATATTTCAGCTCCAGAGGCCACATGGCGTCTATTGCGATTTGAAATGCATTTGGAATTGCCTACTGTTGTGCGCCTGCAACTCCATCTTCCCAACGAGCAAACTGTTGTTTTTGATCAGGACCGGGACGCTCTGCAAATTTTGCAGCAGGCAGCAAGGAAACATACCACTCTCACGGCTTATTTCAAAGCTAATGCAGACAACCTTCCGGGGGCTCGGGCACATCTCTACCAGGAGTTTCCACAACTTTTTGTTTGGAAAAAAGACCGCGATGGCCATGCATGGCATGTAAGAAAGCGGGGATTTGCCATTGGTCGTATGTACTTTGCTGGACCCCAATCGGGCGAGCGCTTCTATCTTCGTACACTCCTTACTGTTGTCCGGGCAGCCACATCATTTGAAGATTTAAGAACTGTCAATGGGGTCACATACACTACATTCAAGGAGGCCTGCTCTGCACGTGGACTTTTGGAGGATGACAATGAGTGGATCCAGTGCTTGGAAGAGGCAGCGGCAATGCAAACTGGCCATCAGCTTCGGCAGCTGTTTGCCAGCATTCTGAAGGAGAATTCACCAGTCGACCCGCTTGCCCTTTGGGAACAATTTAAGGCGAATCTCTGTGATGATGTCCATCACAAGCTGATTCAGAAAGGGTTTGAAAATTCCCCTGAAGAGCAGATCTATGACTATGGTCTGTACCTATTGGAATCAATTCTGCAGGGTTCTGCCAAATCTTTGAAGGATTTTCCTCCTATGCCAGAGCCTGTTGCAAATTGGGCACAGATAGAGGGCAACCGACTCATTGCTGCACAACTGGCATACAACCGGGAGGAGCAGGCAAATTTAGCACAGCCCCGGATTGCTGGCCTCAATGCAGAGCAGCGTTCTGCATTTGACAAGATCATGCATTCTGTGAAGCAGAATGATCCGAAACTGTTTTTCCTGGATGGTCCTGGGGGAACTGGGAAAACTCATGTGTACAATACTCTCTGTTATGCACTGAGAGGTGAGGGCATGATTATTCTCTGTGTAGCATCCTCAGGCATTGCGGCTTTACTTCTTATGGGAGGTCGTACCTCCCACTCCACTTTTAAAATTCCCATCAAGCTTCATGAGGAGTCTTTCTGTGGCGTGAAAAAAGGGACACATCTTGCAGAACTGCTGTCCAAGGTCCGCCTTATCATCTGGGATGAAGTTCCAATGCAGGACAGACGTTGCCCTGAGTCTGTAGACAGGACTATGCGGGACATCCGGAATGATCCCACCAGACCTTTTGGTGGTGTACCTGTTGTATTTGGAGGAGATTTCCAGCAAACTTTGCCTATTGTTGTCAAAGGTGGAAGAGAGCAGATTGTAGGATTGTGTCTTCGGGGATCCAGGTTGTGGCAGAAAATTGAAGTTCTCCACCTGACACAGAATATGCGACTCGGAGGACCTAATGCTCTTCAAGAGGAAAGGAACTTTGCACAATGGCTACTCGATGTTGGCCACGGCAGAAATCTGGATGATGGACTCCATATTCCCTTGCCACCAACCATGAAGCTTCCCACAAACACGGTGGATGCCTTGATTGATGCACTATACCCAGCAATGTCTACCTTGCAGCTACACGATGAAGCAGCATATGATCAATACTTTCTGGAGCGGACAATATTGTCAGCTCGCAATGATGATGTTGACGATCTCAACCAGAAATTACTTGGGAAAATTCCTGGGGAGGAGAGAGTTTACAACAGTGCTGACTCTGTTGGTCATGAGAAGGGTGCAGATGTGGAAGGCTTCCAATATCCTGTTGAATATCTGAATTCCATCAAAGCATCAGGATTGCCAATCTCTAAACTGGCACTGAAGGTTGGAGCTCCCATCATGATCCTTCGAAATCTGGATCCTGCCAATGGCCTTTGCAATGGCTCCCGTGGAATTCTGACAAGAATGTCAGCCCGTGTATTAGAAATTCGACTCATTGGGGGAGAACATGCTGGCAAAACTGCCTTCATCCCACGGATTACAATTATTCCTTCTGATGACCAGTTTGGATTTCAGTTGAGGCGCCGTCAATACCCAGTTCGACTTGCATTCTCCATGACCATCAACAAGGCACAGGGGCAGTCTGTGGCTAATGTTGGTCTTGACCTTCGCACAGAGGTCTTTGCCCATGGGCAGCTCTATGTGGCACTCTCCCGTTGCACTTCTAGCCGTCGCATTAAAGTTCTCTTCAAGGAGGGTCAAACCGACACATTGACCAAGAACATTGTATACCCTGAGGTACTTTTTTAATTAGATGTGAGTGACAGACTTCATTTGTAGTCTATTTCTAAATTTCTTATCCAGTGTCCCTGTTTGTGATGTACTATTATTTTCTTTTCCTACAAGTCAATTTATTCAATTTAAATATTTGAGAATAAAATTTGAGAATAAGGAGACATAATGAGCAATAGCGCTTCCGGGGTTTAGGGCGGAGCCCCAACAAGCTGTCGACCCGCCGTAGGTACGGGTGCGAGCGCCAGCGAGTCGCCCGTGCCATAGGCACGGGTCGTAAAGCTTGTATTCATAATTCCATCTGTTATTCGCACGTGCGCAGCAAACCGACAGTTGCTAGCCGTGATCAACTTGCCTCGCCGCGATCCGGGAGCCCAAAGGTCGATAAATGTTCTCGTTTTTCTTCTGGTCTTCAAATTAAGTTACCTTCTCCATTCCTAGCCGCCAGCGCCATCCGTCAAACAGAAGCTCAGCGGCGCCAGTCTACTGACAAATCGCTGGCATGTTGTCCCATCAACGTGCAGGCTTGGCTGCATACCATCTGCTCATGGGGTAGGCTAAGTCGTTGGCCTAAGTCCCGTTCTCTAAGACCGACACCCGCTAAGCCCGTTTCTGGTTCTAAGGATCCCCAAGGTCCCGCTGCTCACGGTTTTGCGTGCTCAACGAATAGTTTCGGACTATTGCGGACGGTGGAGGTAAGTGATTCCTCTCTCTGTATATCTACCCGGTCCGTAGCGCTGATGAGCCCTGTCAGTCGCCGAATCCCCCTCCATCGCGCGCCCGGTCGATTTGCCGCACCTCTGCGGAGGACGAATGGCTTGTCACCCCGACGTGGCGTCAATGCGTTGGGGATCGTGCCCCCGAATATGCTGCCCTTTGCAGACGTGGGTGTTGAGTGCGTGCGTGAACGTCAGGTCCGATCGACTTTCGGAGTGGTGACGGTGGCGCGGGCTAGGCAGGGTGGTCGGTGGGATTGGATATAGGTGCGCTAAGCCGTCTTCCCTCATGTTCTCTTCCTGACTCCGACGGCAGGCCCTTCATGACTACACCGACATCGATGCTCTCGCCTTGGCCGTTGCTCTGGATGGCGGCGAGGGGAAGCACGAGCCCCCGCTTCTCCAGCGATCTGGCGTGGTGAATCTCACTGCGCTCGTTGACTGCGTGGATTACGGGGATCTAGTACGCTCCCCGTTCACAGCCTCTCGAGTGTACTGATTTTGGCGAAGTCGCCTACAAGCACACGCGGTGATCGACACTGGCTTCCTCCGTGCTTCGACGTACAGTTCGGCGCGAAAGGCGAATCCGGCGCAGTTGTCGACTCGGTTGGAGGGGTGATTGTACGGGTAGCACAGGGCAAGGTGTGTCGTTGTCATCCCTTGTTCTTCCACGTCATGACCACCATCGCAGTGATCGCATCCATCGGTTGTTTCGAGCTGAGGCCCAGCAAGACGAGCACGGCGTCCTCGAGCCCTCGGAAACTGCAAGATCCTCTGGGCGTATGTCGCAGGGTCCTCATTGACTGCATATTTGGGGGTATCGGTACCTGTCGCCCGCCGGACTGCTTTGCGCATCACTGGCTCCATGTTCTCTAGACACTCGAGCCGACGAGGTGCATGGTGGTGGTGGTCAGTGGATGGTTGCATAAGTAACTTATGTAAATTAACTTAGCCTGCGAAAATTAACTTACGTTAACTTGTGGCAGGCTACGTTAGTTTCGCAAGTACAGTTAAGTAAAAGTTCAAGTACAGTAAAGTTACGCACATATAAGTTCCAATAAGTTCAGCAAAGCTGAAACAAGTTAACAGCATGCTAATGTATATAGTCCCCAAAGAACCGCTAGGAAGAGTCCCAGAGCCTTGTTCCGCCTCGAATGTCAGTTTAATGGGTGTCTGTTACCTGTGGAGCCTTCAGAGTCGATGCCGGCCTGTTGTCGTGACCAGCTGTCCGTTCAAGGCAAGTTATCATATTGTCACCTATTTTACTCAGGTGTCGAGCTGCTTCCACAGTCTGTGAGAACCTGTCACTGCTGCCGGGCCCGGCACGCCACATAACTCTCACACTAACTTGCATTTTCCCACATAGCTGTGGCCGTGCCTGCAGGGAAGACGGGGAACTAACAGTGAATTTATAGATGAAACTTTTTCTCTTTTCTTTCTCGTTATATTCAGGGACTTGTATGACCATTTAGTGACATTGTAGCGATCATACTTGATTTAAATACCTTCATACTCGAGTCGCCTGCACTCCAACTTCTGCTTGCCTCTGTGTACGCGAAAACTGAGGTGAGTGACTCCTATTCATACTTACTTACTTACTTACTTACTTTTTTCAACTAGCAAACCTAGTTACTCTTGTTTAGGTGGATATAGAGACTTCCGCTTACCTTCTTCGGAATCTCACTCTTACAGGTTCTATCCATTGTCCTTTTCTTCGCCCTCATCGCAGGATGCTGAACGCACTCTGGCAATTCTTCTTCCCCCCAAAACGTCAACCAGAACCGCCCCCCCTCCAGCGTCCTCTCAAATATCCTCGAACTCCAAATGTGCTATCGCAGGGACAGCGCAACGAGGCCCACCCAAGCAACAGCCTTACAGGTCCTAGCATTGCCCCTGGATTTCAATCGCAGCCTGTTTCGCAGCATTTTCGGCTTGATCAGCCTGGATTTCCACCGGGCTATCCCCAGACATCCATGAACCCGCCAGGATTCTACGGCCCTGGTATGTACATTGCATGCATTCAGTGTCTAGTGCACTCACATGAGCAAGGTTTTAACCCTTGGATGGGAAATTTCCCTGTTCCGTATCAGTTCCCTGGATATCAACTGTCCTCTGCACCTCACCAAAATCAATGGCATTCAGCTTTCAACACGCATTATCTTCCGGTACCTCCGCGATTTGCACCGCCGGCCTATCCACCCCCTGGAGCCCCTGCTCCTCTCATTCCAACGCCGCCAGTGCTCGTTTCTCCGCCACCTGCTCTCCCTGTTGGTTCTCTGCCTACCCAGCCCGATATTCCTGCACCCGCAACTACAGTTGTAAAGAATGAGTCTCTTCGACCAAGTCCAAGTGCTTCAGTTCACGGTATGTGTTAATCTGCATTTAGCTAGTGAACTGTTGTCTCTAATTTGTGCTTTAGACCACGCTGGCGCCTCTGACTTGGACTGGCCAACAGGATATATGCGCCGCGTGTGTAATGCTGGAGACGAGCCGCGTAAATGGAAACACAATAAATGGCTTTGGCGCTCCAACGGAACGGTTCAACATGAAGGGTGTGCAGCAGAAGTACGCCTGTGCCTTGGTGTTCTTCGATGCGGTACCTGCCAACGTCTCACTCGCCCAAGGACGCAGCTGGCATCCCGCAAGCAGCAGATCAAGAATGGCTGCCAACAACGTACCTGTCGTATAGACGCCGCTGGTTCATGATGGGTGCGATGCACGTACTTTCCATTACAAATTGGATCGCAATGGGCAATCCATTTTGGTGTGGGAGCATCATGGCGAGCACTCCACCCATGCTAGACCACCCAGTGGGGCTTTATCGAAGACTCAGGAGGACGAAGTCGACCTACAGGTGATGCGCAGGCATGAGGCAACTGCTCACGAATTACGGACGGGAGATCCGGGTCCGGGCTCGGTATCCTTCCCTGACATTTCTCCCAGCCTTTCCTCTCCTAGTAAAGCACGCTAACGCGTTTCCAAAGACGACAGGGTACGAATGAATCATTCTGTTATTCAAATTAGATGTTTACATTTCCCAGACAATCTCTGCAATCAACAACGTTGTATCTGCATATCGGAATGCCTTGGAAATTGACGCCGGCATTCCGCCTCCATCTCCTGGTTCCACCCTGGAGAACACGCCACCTGGAAGCCCCGTCCTTCTGCCTCAAAATACGCCAAATGTTGCCCCGTGTCCTGACAAAGGATCCATTCCTGCCCCGTTTCCTGTTGAAGGACCTCCTCCTCCTGCATTTACTGGTACACTGTTTCCCGAGATTCCACCTCCAAGCCAGTGGTGCGGTGGATGCCGACGAATTGCTGCTGCTGGCGGTGAGCCGGTCATTCAATGTGCGGATTGCAGGTTTTGGTACCACTGCAAGTGTGTCCTGCCAGCCGATTCCGACCTCGATTTAGACATGACCGATGAATGGTACTGTGAAACATGCCTCTTCACTTATACCAAAAAATCAGCCACATGGAGCGACGATTTGTAAGTTCTACAAGTTGGCGCTGCTGCATTTTGAACCAAAAATGACACCTATAGGCTTGGGGAGTACCTCATGTTCAAAACAAATCCCCAAAGCGCGTTCTATCCTGCTCGTGTTGCGGGTAAAACAAGCACAGGGATGGCACGAGTAGAATGGTATCAAGATAACCTCTATGAGAGGATGGACAAACCAATTGAGATTGAATTTGTTTGCTCACTACAGGACTGTGCCAACGCGGCAGCTGCTAATCCGGATTTGGTGTATGATAAGGTAGGTGCAATCTCGCACTATGAACGGAAGATACTGACAGATCTCAGGACAATGTGGGCGCGATTAAATGGCCGCCTCGATTAATGGAAGACGCGGCTGAACTCTACGAATACAAAAATCCCGAAATTTCCGCTGCACTCTTTGAGTCCCGTCCCACCATCATTGTTATTCTCCTTGCAACCGACCTTTCTGTCCACCCGATCCTAGCCGACTACGACGAATGGATGGCGGAAGGCCCACAATTGAAGCAGGTCAAACATGCACAGGAGTTTGTACATCGATTTTCTAGCATCCAGCTTTTGCCTGGGGATGCGTCGCTGATTGAGGTGCATGTCAGTCATGCTCATCAGACAGTGACAGCATCACTTTTGGATGACTCCCATTCGGTATCGGAGTCACTGCACCTAAGGGCCACAATACTTTCATCCATTCTTTTCCAGCTCGTTATTCTCTGCACATACTTGCATCGATCCTCTCAAGATGACCTTCAGATATACTTCCTGGCCTACCGTTTCACCCCGACAGAACTTCAAAATCTATCTGCAAATGACCCGTTTGCAGCGGCAAAGAAGGGGGGGATAATTAGGCATTCAACAGTCCCTGAAATCGTTCTTCAGACTCCTGAGAGCGACCATGAGGGAATTCCCACACCCTTCCGCTGGTGTAAAATGCGGACTGCCCTGCGCAAAACTGCCGCTGCGTGCATTCCGGCTGGTTTTGTGCTGGCCACAGCTTACCTCGATGGCCAGGAGTATAACTGGAACTCAACAGGTTCACCAACTACTATCAACTCACTCACAGCCATGCCACTCGCTTATGAATTCAGTAGTCCTTTATCAGATCCTCCACCATCACAGACAAAGAGCATTAATCCCCTCTTACAATCTGGGCTCATGACGGAAGACATCGAAATGGGAGCCATTGGGTGCAAGAGGAAATGGGAGGAGGGTCTAGGAGAGGAGGGTGGCCTCGAAGTGCATCCTGCAGAGACGGTTAATGCTGCGGTTCATGTGCGGCGAAGCACACGACCACGTAAGGTTGGATAGTGACGTGGGATGTGTTATACGCTTGCGAGTTAGTAATATGTCTTGGTTTTGGCGATAATAGTTCGTCAGAAATGGTTTACTGTCCACGTACTTGGCCTAACTTGGCCTAACTTAGGGAAACGGGTGAACTTGGCGGTAGTGATGGCATCTGATGGTATAAGTTAATTTGTCCGTGTTAACTTGATCTAACTTGGCGGGCAAGTTAACTTACGTACCTTACGTTAACTTTCCGTACCGTAAGTTAACTTGGTTAACTTGGTGTACCTGCAGTAAATTGAACTTGAATGTCTGTGTATTTGTTGATTTCTTTTGAACATACCTTGTATGTTTTCTGGGGGCTTGCAATAATATCGAGATTTGAAGGTGTTTATTATTATTAATAGGGCTGCCGCCCTTGCCCGTGACCGCCCCGGTCATGGAATCCCCGGGCTATCCACAGTACAGCACATGCTCTGCACGGCCATCGAAGAACTGTCTCGCCTTTCGTCGTCGGGACGGTGTAGTTCACGGCACGGCTGTAACGAGTACACGGTTGTCTTCAGATATCTCCATGGGCTATTCTATTCTTGATTTAAATGTGACTTGTAAGCCGCTATCGAATGTGTAGTAAGGGTAGTTAGATTATTTGAATATAGTGAGGCTTTACCAGGATCCCGAGACTCCCAAGGCAGAAGAACCTTGTCAAATGGCCCAGTAACGATGCCAAGAACTTCCTTGGTTCTTCCGGATGCAAAACAGGTTAGCAAGCTAAGAGGCAATCACTGCTATAAGAATATTTTAGTTCAAACCGATATCAAATACCACCAAGAACGTGGTCAAATTTGGGAACACGAGCATGGTGAAGAAATGATCGCATATATGTGTCACCTCTGGCGGAATTTGGCCTCAGTGTTGCCGAAAATACAAACCCGTTACGCGGCTGTGACACGCCAGTGTTTCAACGGGCCGTGGGGTTGGAATCCTGTGCCGTAGCCGTGCCGTTGTCAAGCAGAGATAATAGCTGACGGAACCAGCACGACACCTGTGGCACCGGTGCGGTCGAACCATGGTTACGGTCGCGGATGAGAGCCCTCCTGTTCAATAGGAACCTCTGTAAAGAGGTGTAAGCCAATAAATATGGCTCGGAAATGATGGTGACTTTGCGTATGCCAGCCATTCTTTATCCCGGAAGTGGGTGAGCCGCCAAGTAAAGCTAAGTTAGTTTTGGCACCCGTGGGAAAACTTAAGTTAACTTGCGGCACGCGTGCCGAAAGGGGCAAGTAAAGTACAAGTTAGTTTACATAAGTTACTTTTTACGGACTCTGGTCAGTGCGGTGGTCACTGTGAAGATATGCCGGCTCATGCTTAACCCGCCTACGTGGTCTTGACACCCTCGGTGTCGTCGTCGTCGAGCCTTTAATTTGGCGCCGTGGGCGCTTCAATTTAGCGCTTGACGGCAATCCATGATAGACCGTCGACCAAGTGCACATTTTGGGGAGTTCGAAGCTGAATATACGATGGTTGGATTGTTAAGTTATGTGTGTTTATATACTCCCTTACACTGCGTCGGTGCTGCTGTGGCTGGCAGTGCTTTGTTCTAGCATAAAGCTCATCTTCATACTGCGTGATTTTCAATTATGCCATCCACGTATTCAGCCGTGTATGAGTTCGGTTTCCAATGTTTTTCACTGTATCTCATGCTCCCCTTACTAGCGACTGGGAGGTATTTACGAGGCTTGATCGGAGCCAGTACTACCTGAAGACGTGGGCAGCAGACGACTCTTCAGAGCGCCGGACCGTAGTCGTCGACAATTGCTGCCTTAGGACGGAAGCAGCTGATACCGTCCAATCATGGTCTCTGTCCTTCGAAGAGATTTATTTCTTGCGGAAGGACCAGTGTTTGCTGGTGTTCCACTCCTCGCAGACCGCAGTTCATGCAAGTCATCAATACATTCACTTCAAGACGAAGCAGAAACTCTACTGGCACTGTATCGCCGAACATCCCGCGCATGCCGGGAAATTTATGGCAGATTGGATTCCAGAGGCACACGAGCAGGCTTTGGTTTTACATTGGTGTTCATTCGGTGCGCTGGCTACAGAATTTTCAACATTGTCCCTAATTTTATATTTAGCGGCAATGACTTCGTCGACAGCTCAGATTCCATTCCCTCTAAAGCCTAGCCAGGATCTTGAAAATATGTTGACGTCTCTGGAGGCAAAGAACCGTCCAGATAATGCTTGGGGTGGCGAGGGGAGGGGCAGAGTATATAGCCGGGGAAACAGTTCGAGGCGAGCAGACCATGAGCCAGATGAAAAGCACGATTCAGAGCTGGTGCACAACGCACCGGTTGCAACTGCAGAAACTGCAGCTCAAGCGCGCTACACGCTACGCACGACTCTCATCGACAAAGTTTTGATCGAGAAATGCTGCCATATAAATTATTTCTCCAACTGCGCTCCAGCATTTTTCTTGATTCCATATCGGTGCTCTTCGAACATGAAGTCTCGTCTAGTTTCTGCACTCATTTGTGTTTGTTGGGCGGAAAATCTCGCATAGGCAGAGAAATTCATAAAAAGACTACCGATCTCCCTACATAATCAAACTTCTCCCACACGAAGGACCGGAGTCGACCGCAAAACATCCCGATACTTGCTAACGCGTGCCAAATAGGTGCCGTAGCTTGGTATCGGGATAAGTGCCAGGTTCATGTTGAATGCTCAACTGCCTCCGTTAATGAATCATGAATAATCCACCGATTGGCGATTGTAGCTTATATTCGTGGCAGTCGTGACTTTCGTGAGAGACAGGGGTTCGAGTCCTTCCGGAAGCATATACCCTCTTTTGGTGTATTTTTTTCTAAAAAGGAAAATCTCTTATGGGCAGAAAGGACCATGTACGTACTACTCTATGTTTTAAAATTATTTACGCGTCAACGGAGTCTACCGAGACCATAAAAGAGTGTCACTAAGGTTCGTAAGTTCATGCTCAACGCGGTCCAGTTAAAATTTCCCGAAGGAACGGAGTGGGAAGGATCTCTG
Organism: Mycena rebaudengoi; assembly: GCA_029282285.1. Classification (NCBI taxonomy): domain Eukaryota; kingdom Fungi; phylum Basidiomycota; class Agaricomycetes; order Agaricales; family Mycenaceae; genus Mycena; species Mycena rebaudengoi. Next base: position 228,344 of record JARJCX010000118.1, on the reverse strand, counting down.
TTGTAAAGCGTGCTGTACTTTGGGACCAACAATTTACTGAGCTACCCAAGCTCATGCTGAAGGCTAAAGGTTGTATCGGAGCTATCGTCGCTTTTGTGGGAGCCGGCGGTTCGAATCCTCCCGCGGCTATGACAGTTCAATGATTTTCTATTTATTGTTTATTTATTTATTTTGTTGACTGGATCATAGACAGTACACAGTTATTACGACTGTATTATATTAGCATGCTACGGCATAATCGCTACTTCTTCCTGGCGTAAAGACGGACAGGGCTCACTCACCTTTTTTTCTACTACACAATCATACATATCCGTCGGAATGATGTAGGTTTCTGTACGGGCGATTTGGTGTCCACCCCACAGCTGTGCTGCTCGTAAAATACAGAAAGCCCTTGTTGATTACATGTAATGGAATATCACATAGCCTACTGAGGTTGCGTCATGAACGTTCGAGTCCTCCCAGGAGTGTTCACTAGTCACGACATGTTCCTTCTTTTTATGAATTTCCTTCCCTTTCTTTGTTTACGTTTTAAAAATCATTATTCCACTTTTTCCCTTTCCACTTATTAGCACAAACAGCCGCGCGACAGCTTCCCGGGAAGACGCATCAGAACGGTCCAAGCGACGGCTCCCAAACCGAAGCAGATCCGGGCGTACTAATCACGGCTGCATGTCACGTCACATTCAGTTTCTCACCTTGCTCTCACCTCGATGTTCTTCTCTGCTCTATTGCCTACATAGCTTTTCTGCTACAACCACTACGCTTTAAGACGACTGTCTGCGGATACTTACCATCCACCCATGGACAAGCAGCTAGTTTCTTGGTTCACGTCAAGAGACTCGGACGCGGCCTCCCTACATATTTGTCGCTCTATTTTTGTAGTACAAAACAGTGGAAGTGGCATGGCCACCGTTTTGTACTACAGAACAGAGCGGCAACTAGGTAGAGTGGTTTTCCCATGGCCAAGAAGTGGGGTCAACCTTGATCCCAAATATGTGCCCGTCGATTTTTCCCGTCCTCTGCCGGTTTTTTTTTCAGATTTTGGTCAGGACCAGTGCTAAATCTTCTCGTCGTGAGCTTGCATGGGTGGACCCATACACATATCCTTTTCGTAATAATTCTTACTCAAGAGAACTGCCGCCATTTTCTCCTCCCAATCTTGTGCTCGACTTCCCCCAAAACTGCTGCATGAAACCGTTCCATGCTGACTTTGCCGGACCGGACCAGGACGTGAAAGTATAGAGGTCATACTTGTCCCATTTCTGGTATTCCCTCAAAAAATTCGAGTGGCTCTCGCATGGTAATATCTCTAGGTTATTCTTGAAAAAAATCCGGCTTTCGATTCGTTGCTACGTCAATGGGATTAGCCATCAAATTTTCCTATCACGGAACTATTGTTGCCGTCCCTCGAATGCACATTTGCCCCACATATGAGGATGAGATTTTTCCAGCATATATAGCATGTGCAAACATTATTGCCACAAGATCCAAATTTCGGTCACCAATATTCCTACGTTGGTTCACTTTCTGCGAAAACGTCGGCAGGAAATGGTCCAACTTGCAGTGGATATAGAGAGGGTGGTTGTTTTTTTTACTTTGGCCGAGACACGAGAAAACCCTAACATCTAACCCGGACTCTAACCAACGGTATCAATATGCTCACAATCAGTGGATACATTCATTTTCTGCGAAAACATCGGCAGGAAATATCAACACTAACAGTGGATATCTTGACTTGCAGTGATCCAGAGGATACATTCACTTTCTGCGAAAACATCGGCAGGATACAGAGATGCTGGTTCACTCATTCACGGACCAGACAGTTTTTGGTTATTTAAGGCCTTGAGGGCGCTAAATAAGAAAGCTGGGTTCGAAACAACCCTGAGGGACTTCCTTATACTGGTCGGGGTGGAAAGCGGGCCCACTTTCCCGGATCAGAGAGATAGGAACAGTGGGATTTCGGACGGTTTTGGCCGCAGCGGTGCCAATACAACACCAAACGTCCTGGGGGATCAATCGATGTTGTTCCCCTGTTTTTCCGGACCCACCTGCACAGGTGCCAGCAGGGATTTAGGGGTCGACCAGATTGGGAATAAATGGGGGGCCATTTAGTGAAACATAAATCTAGGGGACGATGAGCGAGAACGGCCTACTTCCTTCCGAACGACTCAAGGCAAGGGAGGATGAACTGGCAAAAGAGGAGAGGTTAGACGACCACTACGTCAACTGCTCCGTAGTGCGACGTCGAACGAGGTCGGAGACGAGCAGTGCGATGTCAAGAACAAGGCTAACGACAACCAGTACATCAACGGCTGAGTGGTGCGACGTCGGACGAGACGAGATCGATACGAGGGTGAGATATGATATGTGAAGCGCGAAGTGAGTAAGGCACAAAATAGATCTCTAAGATAAGACCCAGTGCGAGACTCGGGGAATACAGGAAAAAGGGTGGCTATTTATATAGAATTTCGTAGTAGATGGGGAAAACCATGTCCATGTTGTCGCGTTGTTGACGCGTCGTTTGCACAAGGCTGTGAATGAGTCGTGCAGACCCAGGGAAACGGGGCCGCGCGTCAGTCCTCCTATTAATATTCCTGTTTCCACTCAACGTTCAACGCCCAGACGTGTTGTTGATACCTGTTGACATCACGATCATTTTGTGCGAAATTTCGCAGCACTGCAACTACTAGCTTCTCAACCCACTGGATGGATCAGTTCTCAACTACAGGGAGCAATACACTTGTTGGAAATTGCGCTGAAAGCTGGAGAGAATCCATGAGAATCTGTCAGAACATTCTGTTCATTGTGACAAGACATGCCTGCGCTTCGCTCCGGCAACGGGGATCTTGCATTACAGCATTGAAAATAAAATCTGCGAAGGAAGAGGACTTGCACGAAAAAGTTTGTATGCCATACCAGTCATTCCAAGTCCATAAAGTAAAATATACCTAACTTGCGAAAGGAAAGGTTTAATGTTTGGTGTGCGGAGAATTGCTATCATGATGCGGTAACAGGAGACTTTACCAGATGTTGTAGGAAGTCAAGGAGACCAGACGGACGGATTGAACGAACAGAAATATCGGCAAACGACAGGTCTGGCGCTAAAGACCGGGTTTCTTTCCTTTTATCCCGCTCTTTTGTGGCAAGCTCCTATAGCGAATATTTAGTTTCAGTGCAAATGCACTTTCACACTCCTGACGGATTCCTGACTTTGCTGAACTTTTTTTTTTTTGAACCATAATATATGCATATATGTTGTGGAAGTGCCACTCGCTCCGCTCGTCGCCTTTGACATCTGAGCCAGCTCAACCTTCCAACCAAATATCCCAGCACATTCTGTTCAAGGTTTATTTTGTTCTTCCATTTTCTCTCACGTGTTCATTTTACCATTACTGACATTCATTTCACCAATTCCGTGTCAGATTAATAGACTTTGTGCAATTCAGTCACAAGTCAACTTATCCAAAGTATTCTTCTCTTGTTGCGGAAATGTTTTATTATTGCGTTTTCGGCTTGATTTCATATTCCTACTTGACTCTATATTCTTACTCTCTAACAACTCGAAAAGAGTTGCGGGAGAATAAGGTCAGAATTTTGGATCGTTTAGACATGAAGAGAGATGAAGAGGCTTAAATTGTCGCACTTAATTACAGGGAATGGACACTATTTCTACTCATTACTACTGCGAGTGGAATGGTGAGAAAAAAGGAGCCAAGTCGATCTCACCGAAGTCTAAGGAGTCAAAAGAGGCACCTTTGAACATCCAAATTGTCTCCAAATTATCCCCTAACCTAGGGGACAATTTGGATGTGTTCGATTGTAGCGGATGGAGAAAGTTCGCAGTGTCCTGTGTTGAAATCGGAAGTGCCATGAGTTTTTTACAGAAGTTTTTACAGAATCAAATAGGACGTACCCATAACCCGCGTTCCGGCTTAGTTGTAAGTACTGAAGAACGACTAAATTTGAGCGGACGCATGGAACAGACGTGTAAGATAACCCACCTTGTTTGTCATGAATTGAGAATTATGGGCGGATGGTCGTGTCTGGGGTTAAAAGATGAAAGAGAGCGAAGCGAGAACTATTCAAGAACGTGCGGTTGTGTATGTTCATTGGAACCATGGGTGCGCAGCTATTACTGGGATCATCCAGGGCTTTGAAATAAATTACAGAATACGCACCGGCTAGGGATACATTGAAACTCGGCAGGTTCAGGCCACCTTTCTGTCGAGCGCACTGTGTCGCTGAAACCAGTCAGTTACGAGGTACGAGGCCAGGACATACTCAAGAGCAGAGACTAGCAAATGGGTTGCGGTGAGGGGAGCCGGAAAGCAGATGGGTGAATATAAACAAAACTGGCGTACTGCGGGGAAAGAAGCCGCGAATCTTGGTGAACCTGCGGATATAGCAGAGTAAAGACATAGGAACAGTGCTGAATAATAGGAAATGCACAGAAAATGCGCGCTGCCAGAAAGAGAAGTGAGATAGATGGAGAGATGGTGGGGAAACGAGCCGAGGGAGGAAACGAGCCCAGGAAAAGCTAAAACAGTTGATGCAGCCAGCCAGTGACAGTTTTTTTTGCGTTTGATCGGTGGCGGTCATGAATATTTTGCAAAAATATTCAGGAAGCGGAGAGGAACTGAAGATGTGGCATTTGTGAGCTGTGAAAAAATCGGTGGGATGCAGGGCTTTTTATACGAGAGGCGATACAAATATACGTGGCTGCAGTAGTGTCTTCTCCCGCGGCCCAGTACGGCTCCGGAGCTTTCGAGGACGCGTCATGTCGGCACAGTCAATACCTCAGCTTCGGACTGCGCCACAGTTGAGCACATGAGGCCTTTTAATTTCTCTTCATCAACCACCTGACTCGGAGCACAGCAGAATGGGGAAAGGTTGTATCATTTCTGCGAGATGGTGAGAGCTGAAATCAAGCTGCACAAAGAAATACTGGAGAGGAACCGCAATGAAGATACGACTAAAGGGGATGGGACCAAATATATGCAAACTGATTCGAGACATCTCGTTAAGAGAACGGATAATCCTGATGGCAGTGTGGCGGTGTTCGGTGGTGGTGCCGGGAGTCGCCGGGGTTTCCAAATAGAAAGGCTGTGGGATTCTGTGGTTGGTGGGGTTTCTCTTGAAAACCGGGTTCCTCAATAGAATTATCCAGTTTGCCCCCCCCGAATAGGTTCAGAATTATTGTATTGATGGAAGAATAAAGATTGACCATTTTGGGGTGATACATACAATTGATGGAGTCCCAGTGATTGACAACGGCTAAGGTCAAAAATATTCCGGGGGATTATTTAAATCTTACGGGAAGTCACCCACTGGCCATCTCAAAGTTTTCCTAAACTTTCAGGGGTTCTACCCAGATTTTTCGGCACTTGGAGAAAAAAGTCTAAAGTTCTGATGACTATTCACTTGGGGTAAAGGGCCGTAGCTTTGCCCGGCATGACTTCGTACTTACTTTTTTTTGTCCTTTGTACCAAGTACACATATACTGCCTTCCAGTTGGTGGTGCCCGTAACCTGATAGGCTATGCACTTCAGTAGCCAGCTATATTGGAATATGTGTCTCTACTTATATTCTGTTCGTTTATCTCTTGATGTATCGGATCTAATTTCGCTTTCAACATGCACCCTGAATTTAACTATCTCGTTATGTTTAAATATAATTCCCAATCTCCGCGCTATGAGATATTTGCGGCCGGAATTTTGTGCGGTAGTGAGCTTTCAGGTTACTAAGACTGGTGCGCATTAATTTGGCAATGTGGCGAAAGAAGAGGCCGACGCGCCGAATTAAATTTCTCCAGCCAGAGAAATAGAAGAAGCCAGAAGAAAATCAGTGTCCTTGATATTCCCAGGTTCTCCAGTAATTAAAATATACTTTCAAGCCTCCAGCGCACAAGTGTGAACGAGGAGGAATAACCAGTAAGGAACACTGATTCAGAAATCCAGTAATGTCCATAAGCAACAACTTATTCAAATTATTTTAACTTCGCGGGAATTTAACGGAATGGGCACGTAGAACAGCGGCGCCTACACCTCGCGAGCCCTTCGTTCTCCATTGATTAGATACCATCGAGGATGTCTCTGTCCCATTGAGATCATATCAGCTTCGATTAAATTCTCCTTAACAGTTCCATCCCGAACGGGACGAAACCAAACCAACGAAGCCAGAATGAAGAGAAATTCAAGCAATATACGCACTTATCATCCTCCGCAATAATCTTCGCCAGCCTTTGATTCAGTTCTACTGCTATCAAGTGCGGAAACGATGCGTTGAGGCGGTCCGTGAGCTCGGTGGGGGGCCCTCTCGCCCAATAAACTGGCCACATGATTCGCGCGTCCAGCCGTTTTTGGTGCTGAGGACGTAAGACGAGGAGCGCTGGTACATCGTTATGTCTGAATTTTACGAGTCGATTTCAGTTTAAGGGCGCGAGGGGAGGGGGATTAGGACTCACCGACGCCCTGCTCATAATAGTTCATGGCAATGTCGTGCGCTGGGGCCACTTCATCGGACAGGACGCGGAGACAAAGTGGAAGAGCGCACCAGATGTACAGGCGCCGATTACAACGACCTTCTTCCCAGCATGGTCGGTCGCACGTTTGTGTCGCGTCGAGCATCTGGCCTTTGAATACGTCCTATCGTACCCCCCAAACAAAGCAAATTCTGAGTTCAACACATACATTTCCAGGGGAATAAAATAAAATATACGAACCATCCCCGGGTATGTCGGCAGTTTCCCCTCCCCAGCGCCGAGACCAGTCGCAAAGACTACATGTTTGACCTTGAAGCGGTGTTCGGAGCCATCGGTGGTGATTACGACGTCCCAGGTCTCAGCGTCGTTTCGGGCGCGCGCTATTGACAGTGGAGGACGTCTAGACGTGTAGCTCCAGGGCTTCGGCATAGTGTTCTAGCCGGTTGGCGAGCTAGATTGAGAAAATCGAGACTTTAGTATTGATTTGGTTCTGCTTTAGAGACTGACTTTGAGAGCGGGTGTATATACGGGCCATGTCGGCGGGAACCCGGATTAATCAATAATACGATTAAATGAAAGAATGATAGTCAGTGGACGAAATGGGACGTACGGGAGGTATGGAATGTGGTCGTACCACACTGGATCATGGAGACAGCGCTTCATAGCGGTTACGCCAATTATCCTAGTCTGTGTCAGCGCATGGGATATGTAATAAGCGAAACTTACTCCAGTCCGTGCATTCCTCTCGATTGCAAGCGCGCGTATTCTAGGGCTTGAGACGGGCGGCAATATCAAGCCCGCTGTGACCTCCGCCGATGATCAGAACGCCCCTCTCTCGAATGCCGTCGCGCGCTGGCGCTCGCTCTCCCATTTACCGTGGTTGGGCGCATGATTGGAGTCGCCTATCTGCACCGGGAACCCCTTGGGATCGTCGAGGTTGGTGTACTTGCGGTGCGCCTTCCATTCGTCATTCGCGGTAGGCACGAGCCGCACGATCCCCGAGCCGAGTCCAATGTCGGTCTCGAAGTCAAAGACGACATTGATCCACGCGATGTCTGTGTATGGACGCAGGAGGGCCGGGAATCCCTTCCTGAGACGAATGTTGGTTAAATTAGAGTTCGCAAGGCGATCAGAGAGGAATTTGTGGATCGTAGGAGCGCCGTTTGAAGGTGCGGGAGTCCCAGGTAAGAGTGGCATGTCGCGCCAGTGAGACACCTCAATGGAGAGCCCCACTATCCCATCAACGTTGCCCGCCTCGACGAACGAGGCAAAGGACTCGATCCAGCCTGCAGCGACCTTGTGAACGTCGAGATCTGCGGGTATAGTGGCATTGAGCCGGTTGAGGGTCGGGAGCTCGGGCACTTGCATCATCGTTGGGTAGCGGGAGTGAACCGAGGCGCACTCCTGAGTTTCCGCCTCCGCTGTCAAACCCAAAAAGGAGATTTGATTGCGGCACGATTCCCTGCCGCCACCAAGCCGTTGTTTGTTTGGACTGCGCCGAAGTGTCAGTGTTCTGTCAGCCACAACAAGGTATTGTCGCCCTCTTCCTCCCACCATCCTCATCGCTCTTTACCCCCGCCTCGCCTTCCGCCGCACATCGCATACTCGCTCGCCACCACAGTGCCACTCGACGCCGATGTCCCCGACGCCTGCGCCCCGCTTCCGAGGAGTTAGGGCAAGCGAAGCGCGCCCTAACTCCGGGTATCCACCGTGTCGTCCCGCCGTGACGGGTTAGGGTTAGGTGAAGATCTATAGGAAGGGGGGACCCCCTGAGCGCAGCGAGGGAGGGGAGGGGCATCGAATGGCGGTACTCTTCACGCAAGTGAAGAGCGAGGATGTAATTAGATACCTGTCATCGTAATAGCACTCAATTCAGCCCTTCTAAAATTATTTTGTATAAAACAACCTTTGTCTTGTAAGTAAGTACTTAGGGTATAAACGAGTCGGAACGGCTTGTGGCGGCTTGGGGGTGGCAGGGAATTCGTGCCGAGATCAAATCTCCTTTTTGGGTTTGACAGCGGAGGCGGAAACTAAGCGAGTACCGAGGCGACGGTGAGCCTCGGGAGAGAGATGACACCCCTTGGCCAGCTGACATCGTTGTTCGTTGTTGGTGGGTTAAAGGGGGCGCGAGTCCCGTGATCAACGCGTCGCGAAGTATTAACCAAATACAACCAAATCAAGATTCAGCCGTCTCCCGACAACTCCCGTCAACTTCGTATCAGGACCATATCTAGCACGGATAATGATTTTGGTAAAAAAATTTCTCACAAAAAAGTGTAACATTTCTTTTGTGAACTCCTGTCCAAGAATGCGGCGGGTTCTCTTATTGGGCTGATTAGCACTTTCATCACCACCACGGCTAGGGAGCCTTCTGCGAAAAGTACGGAGAAAGTGGATATTCCGCACCTATCTAACTGACTAATTTGCCGCACTCACAAAGTTCAGAAGTCGGATATCAATATGTCCGTCTATCCTTCATTGGAACCATGATGAACCCTCTCCATTACAGCCGTTTTCCAAACTTTGTACGGGTTTACAAAACGTTGCTCTTCGATTTGTGCTTACCGTTGTGTACGTCTGCCCCTACTCAAAACGACGTCATGGCTCCACTTTAGCTCCACGCCGCAAGTCCGCGTAATTTTTCTTTCTTGTTTCGAGCACTTTTTTTGTGCAGAAACTGTCCATCATACAGAGTTCTGGGTGCCCTTTCATTCGCGGGTGAAACGGGGTGCTGCAAGCGGGAGGCGGGAGCGAAATATTGTACGGTGGAGCGCCAGAAGTGATAGCCGAAGACGCAGAAAGCACAAATCGAGCACCAGCGTTTCGTAAAACCCGTACAAACTTTGGAAAACAGCTGTAACTCAACAACCAGTCTCAAATAGCCATGTAACAATGGCCGACGCACTCTTGGAAATGACTGAACCATTTATAAGAAAAGCTGTAGCCGTTATACTCAGCGCCAATCTTAGCGCAAACAGCGCCCACTCCAATGTCCGTCCACACGGATAACTCAATATTTCTGTGAAACATGGTTTTGTTTTCAAAGTTGCTGTTCGAGAATGAAGAGGAAGCAAGGACGGACGAAAGTTGGTACATTGGCTGTCCACGACTCTCCAGTCCAGTCTTCAAAATTGCTGTATGACGTATAAATACAACCCGCGCCCATAAATGAAAAGTGGCAGTTACAAGTTGTCGCTGTCGCGGGAAGCTCGGTGAGTGGTTTTGATTCCCGTTAGAACCATTCCTGCTGCCCAAATTGCAGATAGATAGTTAGGCGCCCCAATCCACCATTCTGACATTGGCGCTCGTCGTACCGGAAGACGCGGGCTGAGGTATAAATTACCTGCCTGAATTCACCCGTTCCTCAATTCTTCCCTCCCAACATGATCCCCCGTTTCTTCGTTGTCTCTCTGCTCCCCCACGCCGCACGTGGGTGCCCTTCCAAATTTTTGCGAAACAGAGTTGGACTAACAAGCAAACGATCTCAGTGCTAGCCAGCGCCGCCGCCACTCCTTTCCATGACAATCTAGCCATCCGCCAGGTTCAGACCGACCCCGCCGGTACCAATGAGTGTGCCGCATTCACCAATGCACGTATCGCTCTGGCTCTATTTCTCTCCCTGTAAGACTTACCATGCGAGCAGGCTAACAGTCAAGAATGCAATGACACGGTAGCGACAGAGGCCGCAGCCTGTTTTACGTGCAATATCAGACATGGCAGCGTCACGCAGGATCAGGCACAACAGACGCTCAACGGTTTGTTCTCTTTGAGCCACCATTTATGCAATTGTGGCCAACCACGATTTCCGACAGCCTTTGTGCAGGCTTACGACGACAACGGCCAGCCTGTTAAGAATGTCGCCCTCTCTGCGACCTCAGGCTCCGTGCCGTCTGGGGCTCGGGATCAACACCGTCGACTCGTACGTCCGAACCGGCTGAGGAGCCAACCGGCACAGAAGCCGAAGATCCCAGTACCACCCATCCTGGCCACGATCCGTCTCAAACTGACGTTGAGGGAGATTCGGCTTCGGCCTCGGCAAACCCGACAAACTCGGCCTCCGCATCGGGCCCGTCTGCGGGAGCGTCGAGCGCAGAGCGAATGAAATGCCGGAGTGCAACTTTTGTAATAGCTGTAATGGTGGTTCTCTCCGTCGTTATAGGTTTGGCGTGAAAAAGGGCCGATACATTTTTTTGTACGGTGCTCTACTATATATAACCCGCTGGGAAGTGGGCCACCCCCAGGTAGTGGGCCATTGGCCAATAGTAGCCCTGTCAGTTGGTTTATGTCACCCTTTGTATTTGGGGGATGGAATACGACCTTAAACCCTTTTTGTGCCAAGTTTGATGGCGGCATGCCGTGCGGCTCAAAAGTTATGGCATGTTTGACAGCCGAATATTGCCGTGCGAACATCACCGCTTACTGGCACCAACTTCAGTCATTCTCGACGAGTTCTTCACCGATTCACGACCTTTGGGGCTCGTTATGTTCGCATTGGGGTCGAATTCCTTAATATATATGTGCTTTCTTGGCCAATACAGCTTGATTTTGCTCAGCTTTCTTCTTATCCCCAAGCGCACTTGGACTTCTGGGTGCGTGGCATTGGCCGCTCTGCCTCAATGATACGGATAGCCGCTGTTGCATATCTATTAATAGGACCAATTTAATGGTCTTGGAATAGTCATCAATAATTTATGCATCAGATTCAGTACTGGGAGCTCAGCATTGTCTCAAACCAGATATCTTCGAGCATCTAAATCTGGAGATTTTTTGTGGGCCCCATCTAGATCTAGATGTGGATATTTCGCTTCAGGAACTTTCAGATGCTTCATATGAATCTGCCAGCAGCGTATTTTTCGGCCCCTACTGCACCTTAGGGGTGTACGACTCAAAATTGCTCAATGATCGTGTTTTTCGTCATTCTGTGTCTCCGAGAAGCAATTATTTCCACCAATAAGATGCATTTAATGTATCTATATATCTATCTATATCTATCTATCTCTATATCTATATCTATATAAGAAACGAAAGCAGGTTTCTCTCACGAAATGTCAAAAGACAACTGTCAAAGTCACCTGACCCACTTCGTCCTCCGCAAACCTCAGCTTTCTCCTTCCTCCTCTTCGTCACGCTGGCGGCGACAACGGCATGTACGTCGAGACGCGTCTCAGGCCTCGCTTACGGCTTACACCATGCATAGGAACCTGCTCCCGAGTCCTCCAAACACTCCGCAGCGTCATCAAGCACGTAATCGTGAACTGTCGCGCGACATACGCGCATCCCAGCAAGCCAGTCCAAGTCGACGACGTCGTCCGCAACCACCATTGTCTTCCAACAACACCATACACCCTTCACAAGACGAGAACCAGCCTCTTCCGACGCCCATATCCCAGCCCTCTCACCAGTCACTTGCGCAGCAGGAACGGCGACAACGGGAACGCGCAGAGAGACGCGACGAAAACGCGAAACCGCAGGCACAGAGGCCTCTCACTAAAGCTGCCCTTGCTCAGCAGGCACGGAGGCAGCGTGACGCCAGCAAAAAAAAGCGGCCGTCCAGGAGCAACAAGGTGCGTGTTGGTTTCCATTTTTCTTTTCCGAGAGGCTCATGGTGATTGCAGGACCTCGTGCTCCGCTGCAAGAACCGCTGTCTCGCGTTTTACAGGTACGGGATAGACACCATCCTTCATCTGGCTACTGCTGATCCTTTATAGGCACTCACAAACAGCACGTTCCTAACCCCTCCCCAGACCCAGCAGCCTCGCCAGCCACTGCGCACTTCACAGAACGATGGTGCGTTGTACGGATCTTCTACATTAAGATGCCACTGACTAACTTGAATGCCAGACGTGTGGCATCCACAACGACAGCCCAGGGAACATGAAAATGTGCCGCCTCGCCCCCAGAGTGAGTCTTCTTTGGTTTCCCCTTCCTGCAATATCTGAATGTAGCCCAGATCAAGCCCCTCTCGTGCCGCCACAAGCTCCAGTCCCTGGTACGAGACCTTGATCTGTCCGTGACACCTCCTCACTGGTTTACAGCTGCACGACCCCCAGTGCCGAGACAACCATCCCCGGAGCCGGCCAATGACGGTAACTGCCACCATGGTATGTCAAGTCATCGCACTGACACACTCTGACAGTGCAACGCCGTCCCCGGAACGCAGCACCACGTCGCCGCCATCAACTATTTATGGCGGCGTGGGTAGAGTATCGCGAGCCACCCTCTCGCCATAATCTCGGCCGAATGGATGTGGCTTGCAGCCACTGTGGTGCGCTCCATTGGCTTGCTGAGAAGGTGACACGTTCTCCTGCTTCAAAACCGGAGTTTGGAATGTACTGCAACCACGGTAAAGTCGAGCTCCCGTGCCTGAATGAGCCGCCGCCACCTCTCCGACGTCTGTTAATTGGCGCCGATACACAGGCCAAGGAGTTTCGTAGCCACATAACCCAATATAATGCTGCTTTGGCCTTTACCTCTCTCGGAGTGCAGGATGATAAGGCTATCAACCAGCGAGGAGGTAGTGGCTGGGTTTTTCGCATCCAGGGGAACTTGTATCATCTCTCCGGCACTCTCAAGCTGTGAGAAGGCACTGCTCCGAGCTACGCACAGCTGTACATGTATGATCCTTCCGTTTCATTGCAACATGCACAGGAATGGCGTGCTACGGGAAGACACGATGAAGGCTCTCCAAGATATGCTGCTGCAGAACCATCGATACACGGCCATTTACAAGCAGGCGTACGAGATCCTCAAAGAGGAACGGCAGGATATCACCGAAGCAGAAGTTCGACTTCGGGTGATGCCTGGACAGGATCGCCGCCGGTACAACCTTCCGACTGCTGACGAGGTGGCTGTAATCCTTCCTGGGGACGGATCTGCTGGCGACGGGCGGGACATCATCCTTCATTCCCGTGTCGCGGATGGCCAAGCACCGCTTTACCGGATATCTGACAGCCATCCTGCGTATGCACCCCTGTATTATGTTTTGCTGTTCCCTTGCGGCGAACATGGGTGGCATCCGGACCTGCGGCTCAATAACCCGGAGAAAGATAATCCAGGCCGGCTCACGCAAATACGATACAGTGCATTTCAGCTCTTTGCACAAGACAACGAGTTTTCGACCATTCTTCTCGGTGGTCACCTATTTCAGCAATATCTGGTGGATATGTTTGCGTCTGCAGATCAGAACCGCCTCAGCTTCCTGCGGCGTAACCAAAAACAGTTGCGTGCGTCCCTTTACAGTGGTCTCGAAGATGCCATCTTGGGGCGGGACGACGACGTGAATCTCGATGAGCTCGGGAAACGCTTCATTCTTCCATCCTCTTACATTGGAGGTCCTCGACACATGCAGCAGCGCTACCAAGATGCCATGGCCATTGCACGATACTTCCACAAGGTCGACCTCTTCATTACGGTCACCGCCAATCCACAGTAGAAGGAAATAACCCAAGAACTTCTTCCGGGACAAACCTCCTTTGATCGCCCAGATTTAACCGCCCATGTTTTTCAGCTCAAAAAAGAGGAGATCCTTGCGGAAATCTACAAGCATGGAATTTTCGGCGAATGCGTAGCGTTTGTTTACACCATCGAATTCCAAAAGCGTGGGCTCCCCCACATGCATTTACTGCTTTTTCTGGAACGCGCGTTCAAGCTACTTAACCCAGACGACATTGATTCTATCATCTGGGCCCGATGGCCGGACCCCGAGACACAGCCTCTGCTTTTCGAGACCATGCAGCGGTGCATGGTCCACGGCCCGTGCGGTGTATTGAACCCACGTGCGCCGTGCATGGAGAACGGCAAATGCACCAAGTATTTTCCAAAACCTTTCCAACCTCAGACATCAATGAACATGGATGGCTATCCATTATACTATCGACCCGAGGATGGGCGGCTTACAAGGTTGGGAACCACATGGTGGATAATTCGTGGATTGTCCCCTATTCGCCCTACCTCTCTGCCTATTTCGACTGCCACATCAATGTGGAGTGCGCGGTCACAGTCAGGTCGATAAAGTACCCCTTCAAATATATCCACAAGGGCGGCGACCGCGCAACACTTGAAGTAGAGCGGGATGAAATCAAGATGTTCGTTGACGGCAGATATATTGGCCCGCCTGAATCGGCCTGGCGCATTTTTCATTTCGACATGCACACCCAAATGCCGAATGTGGTACGGCTACCAGTTCATCTTGCTGGGCAGCACATGGTCACCTACGATCCGACCGAGGATGCCAACGAGGTTCTCCAACACGGCGCAACTAGTGTGTGACACGGGTAAACCGCGGGTGGATCCAGGACATACCGGACCCGGACCCGCCTATACCATACCCGTTTGATGGCGGGTACAGTTTAACGGGTTTAGCACCACGGTGTGTGGTCAAAACCCCTGGTGCCCAAACCGCAGTATATAACCTAGGTATTGTGGGCAGCTTTCAGGAATGGCTGCCACCCAAATCAATTTGTGGCAAATAGGATATTGTATTATTTCCAGTTACTTCAACGAAACAAAATGTATTATATTGCACTCTTGTATATTTGATCCCACTTCTTGAATTCCTGATGGGGAAGGAGAGGAAAGCAATTGGCCCACATACTGAAAGCTTTGCAGTGCTCCGCCACTGATAAGGCGCTTATTTGGCCAATGCTTTGGCCAAATAAGCGCCCAAACCAGATGAATGATCGCTCGCTCCAACTTCAGCCTCTCCTCCATCTTCTGCACCAGTGCCTTTCTCTGTTTTTCCCTCTTTCTTCTTCGCAGCCCCTCCAAAACTATCTCTCCCCCCTGTGCAGACCATCGGTGATAACCCAACGCCAAACCTCAAAAGCTGTTTTGCAGAATCACCGTTCATGGCCGACGACTACCTGCCCAGTGTGATGACTTGTGTCAATTATCTAAAATTGCCAAAGTACAGCTTCAAGAGCATCATGCAGGAGAAGCTGGGAATTGTGATCCAAGAAGGCATGCAAAGTTTCCACTGATCTTGAGGAGCAGAGATGCAGAGAACTTGGAGGACATAGTTACATCTGGATATATCTATTTTCATAATTGTCTCAGGCTGCAAACTGATGGGCACCTTAAGTAACCCTCAGATATGAATTGTTTAAAATTCTTTGTATCAATATTATTGCAAATGTCTAAATGGTCTCCATTATTAATACACTGTGAAAAGGTCAATAACACCATAGCCAATCGTACCTACCAACACCCCAAACCGTGCCTTTACCACGGGTTTTGAACCGCGGTAAAATTGGTGCCAGTACGGTGCGGGTTCCAGGTTATATGGTTTCGGCCCCAGGCCAACCCGTACCCTTACCCTCCAGACCTGTACCTGTACCACCGCGGTTATACCCCTACCCTTGCCATACACTAGGCGCAACGGAGATCAGCAAGCTGGGGGCATTTTTTGCATCCAACTGAGATGATGGGCGGCTGGGAGAAGAAGCGCGAAAGCACACCTACCAAGAGTTCCCGCAATACTTCAGTTGGAAGGAATCCAAACCCCATCGCTGGCAACTGCGCAAACAGGGATGGGCTCTCGGCAGGATGTACTTTGTTTCCCCGTCCGGCGGAGAGCGCTTTTATCTGCGGACACTCTTAACCGTAGTTAAAGGTCCACGCTCCCACGAGGATCTCTACGTTGTTCGAGGTAAGGATGCAGCGAAATTGAAATGATAGATTCATTGACACAAATTCCAGGTGTACGGTATGATTCGTACCGCCAAGCATGCCTGGCTCGCGGTCTTCTCCAAGACGACGGAGAGTGGCGTCTTTGTCTCTCCGAGGCTGCGGAAATGCAGACTGGGAGCCGTTTGCGCCGCCTTTTTGCTACCATCCTCCAGTTCTGTAATCCCTCCGAACCGCGCCGTCTTTGGGACGAGTTTCGTGGTCATATATGCGATGATTTAGCCCGAACGCTTCAACGGTTGGGCCGTGAGAACGCGAGCGATGCCGAGATTTACGACTACGGTCTTTTCTTGCTTGACAAAGTCCTCCGGGAATCAGGGAACTCCCTCGCTGACTTCGAAATGCCCAGGCCTGAGGACGACTGGGATCAGCACACAGAAAATCCATTGATTGCAGAACAGCTCGACTATGATCCTACCGAGGAGTTGGCGACTGCAGCGGCCGCTGTCGAAAAAATGAATCCCGAGCAGCTTGATGCCTACAATCGGGTTGTCGCCTCCGTTGATCAGGAGCTGGGCTAAATGTTCTTCCTGAGCGGCTCCGGTGGGACCGGAAAGACCTTCGTCTACAACGCAGTCGCCAACCAAGTCCGAGCCCAGAGTTGGATCGTGCTTTGCGTGGCTTCCTCTGGGATTGCGGCGTTGATCCTGAAAGGTGGATGCACCGCCCACAGCGTATTCAAAATACCGATCGACAACCTGTCGGAAGACTCGACTTGCGCCATCCCCAAGGAGAGCCAGCGTGCGGCTCTGATCCGGATGACACGTCTCATTATTTGGGATGAGGCCTTGATGCACAACAAGAAATGCCACGAAGCTGTTGATCGTACGTTGAGGGACATATGCAGAGTCGACGAGCCTTTCGGAGGAAAGACGGTTTTGCTAGGTGGCGACCCAAAGCAGATACTTCCAGTCATTCCGAAGGGAACGCGGGAGGAGATTGTCGAGGCGTCCTTGATGCGGTCGCATCTCTGGCAGCATGTCGAGATGATGACACTCACGCACAACATGCGACTAGACAATGGCCCCGAAGAGGTTCAATTTGGTGAATGGCTCCTTGATGTCGGCCATGGCAGAGTAAACCGAGAGAGCGACAGCACAGTGGAGCTGGCAGATGAGATGGTTTGCCGGGATCCCAACACAATCATCCAGTCCATTTACCCAGCAATAGAGGGACCCACTCCACCCCCCGCATATTTTCTTGAGCGGATGATTCTTGCGGCCAGGAATACCGACGTCGAAGGGCTCAACAGCGCGGTTCTTGATCGCATGGACGGGGAAGCACGCACCTTCATCAGTGCTGATCACATCGTAAATGAGGCTGGAGCTGACGACCCTGAGGTTGGAGAGGCCATCCCCCCAGAATACCTGCGCTCCTTGGATGCCTCAGGCCTTCCTCCGGGAGAGCTGTCGCTGAAGCCCGGGTGCCCGTTGATTCTCTTGAGGAATCTTGCGCCCGCCAGAGGACTCTGCAATGGTACCCGCATGGTGGTCCGTCGCATGTCTGAGCGGGTACTGGAGGTCGAGCTGATTGGTGGAGAGCACAACGGTAACATCGCTTTCATTCCGCGCATCAATCTCACGCCGTCAGCATCAACCACCAGCTTCGCTTTCATCCTCTCTCGACTGCAATTCCCCGTGCGACTTGTGTTTGCCATCTCAATCAACAAGGCTCAAGGACAATCCGTGAAGTATGTCGGCATAGATCTCCGGATGCCTGTTTTCAGTCATGGCCCGCTGTATGTCGCCCTCTCAAGAGCAACGTCGAGGAGATGCATCAAAGTGCTTTTGCCAGAGAGATCACGCGAAAACAGGACACTGAACGTGGTATATCCTGAAGTATTTCAATAGATAGATTCAACTTTTTGTAGCGGCACAGAATCAATCGATTTGGAGCATCACCAGTGCTGACATCGACATTTCACCAAACTACTGCTTCAGTTCTCGCCCGTGTCTATCAGTAGGTAGATGTGGGGAAGGCCTCTGCCCTGATGTTACACAACAATGCTCGGGCTCTTTTGCTGAGCGTCATCCGCCAGGTTCACGTTCTTGGGAGTCTGCGTGGATTGTCAACCAAGTATCGAGCTGGCGGAACATTGGGCAACAAACCTTGGGGTCTTCGCCGTCCTTTTGCACACAGCAGTACAACGCTGGGTGGTTCTTTCCCTTGGATATCTGTCAAGCCGTCAGTAAAATTCCTCACTCTATCAGCTTCTGCGGCTCCGCACTTTATGGAAGGAGTTGTTGGCCTCGAAGATTTCGGTTTGAGCAGTGGAGTTCAAAGACATTTTCTTTCCGGTTATTGTGCGCACTTCAAGTTGGGTGAGCGTCAAGAGTCAAGTTTTGTCAGCGTGAAAATTTTCTGGTCATAAATATTCCCAGACTCAAGCTGTTCCAGCACATTCTGTTTTCTTCACCTACTACCATGTCTTCTGCGACCATATCTTGCATTGCCGTACTCGAAAACCCCTGCCAAACAGATCCAGAGAAACCCAAGACAATTGTGCTTGATGGACAAGTCTTCCTCGATGGCTCATCGCCGTCCCTCATCTGTTTCTTCCGTTACTATAATCGCACCGACATCCGGTTCGATACCGAAGATCCCGAGGCCTACATGGTTTGGGCCAAGGTATATTAACATCCTATTCTTTCCCCAATTTACTAAGTGTGTTTGCAGGTCGCGAAAATGCAGCCTAAGGTGGAGTTGCACCAAGAGGGGCTGAAGCATTCCGAATACCACCTTATGGGCGACATCGTCTCGGTAGGGCTCAATCACAACCTTCTCACCATTCTCACATGAAGCCTTTGAAAGCTCACCAAGCTTGGACCAGCCGAGACGCTCGACATTGGACACCACGCCATTCTGAACACAATCAGAACGGCATCGAACGTTAATAAACAAGATTTTACGTTCGAACTTCGCGCCGAGCAATGGGTGACCGCAGTTGGCACCAACAGTGTCTTTCCGATTAAGGTCCATATCCCGGATGCTGGCCGCTTCAAAGAAAAAAAGCCATATCCGACCAGCCGCACTCAAGTGGCGGGTTGGATCATTGATGTGGTCCGTTCCGAGGATGGATCAGTAAAGCATTTCGTTGTCGAGCTCGAGTCTGTTGTCTTCCTTCATGGCAAGTCCGGGGAGGAAGGTGCAACACCTGTTCAGAAACCGGGTATGTTGTGATGATTAATTTCTGCTACTCCATCATTCAACATTCTCGCAGTGAAAGTCGAAGGCACCCCCGCCCGCCTCAAATTCAACGGGTTCAATACCTCCAGCCCGCTTGCCGCAAAGAATGCGAAACGTCGCAACACAGGGGATGAAGACGATAAAGGGGAGGGCAGCTCTAAAGGCATTCCAGGTCTAAAACGTCCAAAGAACAACTAGGCGGCGAAGGAATGGTATCAATGACTGTGACTCAAAGTTGTACATACGGCTTGATGAATGCGAATTCAATGTGACAAACAGTTTAGTCGGATGAAGCAAATGCATTTGACGGACGAACAAATAAAGCCCGTAGCGTAGCACGGGTCCCTGCTAGTCATTTGAATATACTAGACTGTCTATTTGTTCCCCTATGACATATCCAAATAGTTTTATCGCAGTTGTTATCCAGGCAGAAATAAACAATTTGGCCGTGAGTTCAGTGGCACTAGGGTTAGGAGGCTGGATGTACTTGTGCCACTCAACAAAAGAAAGATCACTCACATGGGTGGATTGGCTTGGGAAGAGGGTGGGGAAGACATGAAGAGACAATGGAAAACAGTGGGAGGGCAGGGGATGGGCAGGGAGGCTGCAATGGGGGGGTGACAGGGTGAGATGATAGAAGTAGAGTGATGGCAATCAGAACTAAACATGGACTTGCAAAACACTCAAAAGTGTCCACTTTTTCCGAGTATTTTGTGTTTTGGGACTTGACCAAGTCAGATCCAAGGATGGGACTAAGACCATTGGAAAGCCCTCTTCAAGAGCTACAACTTCTGTATTTACTTCATATTTTATTAGACTTCAAATAAATGCTTCAAAGAGCTCAAATGCTCTGATTTTTATTTTTTTTCAAGTATTGTGACTTAACCAAGGCAGCCCTGGTTTTCTCTCTTTCTGATGTGTGACCTCTGTTACCTTTGTTACGGGCAATTTGGCTTATATAAGCCAATCCGGATTGGGAGTGCCGAGATTAGATTGGATCATATTCCCATACCTGAATATAATGAACAGCTTACTACTCCACGGATTCTTGACCAAATCACTCTAACCAAAAGTGAAAACTGACCGGAATCACTCTCTTGATTTTGCTGTACATCCGCCAGCAAGCTTTTCCAGTGTCTAAACATCTGCCAGCAAGCATTGATGTGAACCCAGAATATATAAGGATAATGATACTCAGCGGATTCTTGACCAAATCACTCAAACCAAAAGTGAAAACTGACCGGAATCACTCTCTTGATTTTACTGCACATCCGCCAGCAAACTTTTCTGGTGTCTAAGCATCTGCCAGCAAGCATTGATGGCAACCAGAATACAGGGCCATATATGAATATAATGAACAGGCTACTACTGCACGGATTCCTGATCACATCACTCAGACCAAAAGTGGAGACTAATCAGAATCACTGTCCTGATTTTTCTGAACAGCCACCTGCACCATTTTCTGGTGTCTGATTCACTACCTCTGGTGCTGCAAAGGGACTAAATATAATGGAGGGCCCACCACCCAGTGGATTTTTGACCAAGCCACTCAGACCAAAAGCGAAAACTCACCGGAATCACCCTCCCGATTTTGCTGCACATCCACCAGCAAGCCTTTCCCCAACTTATCCCTGTGCCAGAAAGCATTGATGGGGGTGCATCGCAGACCGAGCCCTCACAAATATAAAGAATGCTCCAGGACTGCACGGATTCTTGACCAAATCGCTGAGATGAACAGTGGAATCCCGCCGGAATCACCTTCCCAGATTTTGCTGCATGGCCGCCAGCAAGCTTTTCCGATGTATAACACCCTGCCAGCAAGGAAAGGTGGGATTTCGGACCGTTTCGGCTGTAGCGGCGCCAATACAAGGCAAAATGTCTTGAGGGATCAATCAATATTGTTCCCCTGATTTTTCTGGACCCCCTCATATGAGTGCCAGCAAGCTTTTCCAGAACTTTCCTGATTGGGAGTCATTGGCCCCAGCCAATGACTGGAACATTTCTAGTGTTGCTGCGTACGGTTTGCGGGAGGGACTTGAATGAAATTTCAAAAGTGGTCTGATGTTTTCTCATTGGAGTCATCAGTGAATTTAAATTGAGGTCTTGCGATTAAATACAGAGACTAAATCCTCAAGTCTTCAAGCTTCAAGGCTGTTTCCGAAATTTCCCTTCCGGCAAGTGCCGGAGAAGCGATCACGTGGACAGCAGCCTTAAGGCGCATCAAGAAAATGTCGCGACACGCTCTCAACAGTTGGCCATTAAGAGAGCCCACCACATCACTCATTAATATGCAGCTACATACTTTTCAAGGTTTCGATGCATACCCCGAGACATTGGGGGTCAAGGGTCCCGGCAGTTATCTTGGTCGGACTTTGCCAATAACCAACAAGTAAGGTTCATCCATAAACACAATGAGAACCGGCATGTTTAACATAACAACATACAAACGGGAGGGATGAGTCTTGAGTGAGTCTTTTATTAGTTTAACTCAGGGTGTCTGGTGTGAGGGATTAAAGGCATTTAAATTGAGAAGGACTGCAGCAACATGATTGCAATCCTTGCTGCAAAAAGCTGGAGCTTGAAGTTGGATATAACAACGAGGATGATGACCAGATGCACAAATTATTCATGAAGAGTTCCTCAATTTGTAAAGTTTTCCTGCAATTTATGCTTCCTTCATCACACAAAATTTGAATTGAAATAAAGGACAAAGGGACTCTTGTTAATAAGTTGTTATGCCGATGTACAAGATTTATATCCCTAATAGCTTCGAAATCAACTTCCATGAAGCAGATTCTGAAGCCCTCATCAATTTCAACACAAATACAACTGCCTGTGCGGAACCTGTAACTCACAATGTCTCAGGTCCCTTAAAAATTAGGTAGCATACACAAGGACCACGCAAATAACAGGGTTTTAGATTGTTTTCATTAATAGCTTGCTAATGAGCGCGTCGTGACACTTCGTTGTGGAACACTTTTCAGCCAGCGCTGGCCGCAAATCAAGGATCCGGCAATTTCCGGAGATCGTGCGAACAACCGCAACAACCAGCCTCTTAAAAAGCCCCTGTTGTGGTTCATTCATGGAGTGTATACTGGACCAGACTGACCTAACAAGATCCAAATTTAACTTCATCGATGGGAAAACATCAGATCACTCTTTGTCATTTCATCTGAGTCTCTCCGGCAAACCGTAGCCGCGGCTTGGCTCGAAGCCGCTAGCCGATGGCTTGAAGCCGAAAATTAACCGAGCCAAGCTAGCCGGTCTTGGAGTGCCACGTATATACATAGCGACTAAGGGGCACGGACCCGCAGTGACTGGCAATGGTCCCAGGCCTGATCGCAATCACATGCCAATTGGACCGGTGGCCAGCAAGAGGTGCTTGATCTCTGGATCCCTACATACATCCCCCCCCTCAGAAAAGGCAATGATGATCAATGGCAGCGTCGGCGATCAATTCTGGTGTAGCGCCACTCGACGCGTCACCATCGCCACTCATGTCTGTCTACGCTTGCCTGTAGGGACTCCATGGGTGCTCATAACTTCTGCTCAATGGGGTGCTCAACGGGGTACTCAGTGGATGTCGGGGCAGGCCAGCAATGCAATCGGAGCGACACGAGAGTCAAAAGTTACTAAAAGTCTTTGAGTGCAGATGTTTTCACATAGTTGTAGGCCCAGTGAGAAATATAATCTTCATGTTCATAACACAACGGGAGTACTTAAGCACTAGGAGCAGAAAGCGAGCGTGCCAGCGCTGCAATCCGAAACGAGAGATGTGGCTGTGATGCCGACGATCCGAGCTCCCATCAGTGATGTCGCTTCACCAGATCATATGGAGAGATCCAGAGATCAAGCACCTCTTGGTGGCCAGACCAGAGGTCGGAGGACCGGAGATCGGAGGAGCCAGAGGGGCTGGAACAGGAGGTTCCCCTGACAAGAAGGACCTTCAAAACCCATTTAAAATTTGGCTTGCACACCTTTCGCATATTCCAATGTAGTCCATCCCAATAGTATTTAAAGTGTTCCTCAAATGCGGTTTGTGTATTCCCTGCCTTCTTATGCTGACTACATGGAAGACATATTGTGAAGAATATTGGAAAAATACTCTTCCACCTTGTCAACCTCCTCCTCGATCTGCGCGCTGTTCTGGCGCTCCTTGATGCGCAGCTCCCCCTCCTCGCGCTGGGCTCGTTGCATGTCTCCTTGAGCTTCACCTGCAGGCCCCCAAACTCGGCCTCCTGCTTCGCGAGCTTGCGCTGGAACGTGCGCTCCACGTCCTCCAGCTTGCGAGGTTGTCGTTGACGCGCTGCAGCGCCTCGACGCGCTCGTGCGGCATCGTGCTCGCCGTGCTCAATGCTGCCGAGCGGTCCAGCCCAATGTCGCCTACGCACCCGTCATCCGAGTCGCTGTCCAAGTCCGAGTTGTTGCTGGGCATAGGCAGCGAATTGAGGCCCTGCCGCAGGGTATGGTCGAACAGCGAGTGATGAAAGACATTTTTGACTCGAAGCGCAATCGGAAGAAAAAGAGAAAAAGAGTCTGACAAGGAAATAATAACAAGAATACGTAGCAAGGCTCCACCAGAATGTCTGCAACCAGCGTCGGCCGCCCTTCCGCCGGGATATGTCGTCTTCCAGCATGCCCAGAAGCTGCCACCAGCGGCGGGGGTCCCGAGGGTATACCATGAGCAATGCCAAGTTGGAGAAGCGACAGCTTGAGTTGAGAGAACATTATTGAGAGGTGTAGCTGCAGCCACCGCCATTGGCTTAGACATACCGTCACGATACGGGAGCTTGGGCATCCCTTCAAGGTCCAGCGGAAGATGGGGTGTCGCAAAAGTCCCAAATCGGTTATAATGGATTACGCAGGGTTACAGGCTTATATGTAGGTTATAGCCTGGTTATACAATAATTACAGCTGAGGTATAAGCCCCTATAAGTCTGTATAACTTTCCTGGTTATCTAGTATCATTTTTGGGTATTGACAACTTGGGAGGGTGCTCAAACAAGGACCATGAGAACAATATCATGAATATTAATTCCCAGTGCGTAACAACCAGTCAAAATCAGCTACGTCGTCCAAGTAGAACGTGTGATCCTCTCTGCTGCACCCAAAACAATTGATAATATGAGCTCCACGGATGAAATATCGAGGTAAGATGAAGGTGGTGCACACATCCTCGAAAATTCGGCAATTTGTCCAACCAGTTTTGGGCCGCCAGTTGGATTTCTTGAACAGCCGGACCAGTGCGATGTCCTCGGTCCGACCAGATGGGAGCTTACATTGGAACAAAAATAATATTCTCCCAAAGGTCAAGGGATCGTTGTCCATGTTGATGGCGACACAGTCAAATCGCTCCTCGTGATTCACCTTAACTCAGCGCGCTAATTCCAGATCCATTTCATTTATTCCTTGCCGTATAGTTGCATCTCTTATGATTTCGTCCAACGCCTCGTGTGCACCAGCCAATTGTCTCTTTACCTCCACCTGTACAGCATCCTCGAAAGCACTGAGGGCGATGAGAGGAGGATCCAGTGCACCAATTGGGTTATCTCCGCCAACACATTTATCCATGGTCGACGCCGATTTTGAGGGGGAGTCTGACGACGTCGTTGAGAGGGAACTAGCAGATTTGAGTAAAAAAATATGTATGAACAGGACTGCAACACACTTTTCGGCACAGCATGCCGCTGCGCGCGCAGATCTGCAACCTCCCTCTCAATCTGGGTCAAGTGCGCTTCCAGGGTCGAATTTGGTTTATTTGTCGTAAATTGGCAGTCCTCCTGGAGGTTGGAGCAGCCTGAGAACAGCACCTGCGTTCAACAGCGCGCAGAGGGCATGCCAGTACTAGTAGCCCGGCTCCGACTCGGAGTCTTGTGAGATTTCCTGTGAGCTTTTGCGCGAGCTGCCTGTCTCTCCAGCTCGGAGTCGGAGACATGTGTGGTATCTGACTCGAGGCGACGTGGTAGAGGCATGGCAGGGGTAGGCAAAGAGCTCGGGGACTGGGGAGAGAGCGCTGTGGAATTATGTGGATGGAGTTGTGGAGTGAGTGACGTCATGCAATTACTTCGGGATATAAGCCTGCCCACTGTGACGCTGTGACTCCACCTCTCTTCGCTCTCGACCACCACCACCACATTGCTCTCTCCTCTCACCACTGTTTCGCTCCGCCGCTTTTCGTCCAGCGTTCCCGAATCTTGGTACTGCCCTCTTTCACCTGTCTAACATCGCGGCAATCGATTTCCTGCGCTCTCGGCGGTGCCAGCTCAGGTGAGCTCACTTTCCTTTCATTTCTCCTGCTTATTTTTGTACCCATGATAGCCCATCGCCTTCCTCCCCACCGCCGAAGGTATGTATCCACACACTTACCTAGCCATACAATCTCTAACGACAGTTAGTTGAGTAAGTACTAGTCTCCGTTTCCATCTCGGGCCACCACTGGTCAGTACCTCACTATTACCTGCTGTATCGTAGTCTAGATCCATGAATTCATCATTTTTATTCATTGTTCGAACGTGTGGGATTGAGTGCAAGGGTGGTATATTTTATTTTATTTTTGGCTTCGGCAAGGGGCTCTGTTATAGGCGACTATAAGTTCAAATAAGCACTGTAAGATCTTATAGTACTTATAAGTCCCGTAAGTTACTATAACTGAAGATAGCCCCATTCTGAAGACTATAGGCCCCGTATTCATCTTACAGGCTTATACAGAGTTACATTCGAATATATTCCCCTATCTCCTACATCGGACTTTTGCGACAGTAAAGAGCAAAGAACCCGTCCTGTGTTTGCGTGTATTGGCTGCTTGTCAATCAGCGGCGATTGACGGTCGGATTTTTCCGCGAGCCGTTTTGGCTGATTAAACATCAAGAAACTCAGGTTTAGTTTACTAGAAGACTACTAGGACCAGAGAAAAAGATCTCAAAACCCTTCAGAGGAAGAGGAGGAGTGATATAAGCAGGAGGTGCCAAAACTTCTTATTTTTTTCTAACGCTGACTGTGATCAATTATGCAAACAGCTGTAATAGTTTGTAGAGCAGAAATTGATGAATTTATTTAATACATAACTTGGACCTTTGGGATCGCCCAGACAGCTGAAAATCCAGCGCTTCCCGCTCCAGCCTTCTATTCGGGGGCTGCGACACCCCAAACAATTCCTCCGACATCCTTTTACGGTCTCTTTCGGCGGATTCCAGAGGGCCTCGTACGTGCACCATATAAAGCGACTGGTTTCGCAGGATCATCGGTTTCAGACTAATACACTCCGGAGATTAATCGGTTATTTTCTGAGAAAAACCTGAGGTAAAATGTGTTCGGTCTTCAGAAGGTTAATAATAATATAGTCCGGGGGATTTTGATTTCCACGTCTCTTGGAGCAATGAGCACTTTTTCCGATAAAAATATATTGGGAAAACTTTTCGCAGGAGGCAAAATTTTCTGTACGCCTGTTTCCTGTTAAAATAGTTGCCTTCTTTCTTGGGGAAAACAATCAGGAGGACATCACGCTTTTTTCTTCTTCAACTTCCTCCCAAACAACTATCAATCAATTGTTTTCTGAGAAAAACGGGGGGTAAAATACGTTCGGTTGCCATGGCTTCAATCTAGTCCCCAAATATCAATAATTCAGTCTATTTCCTGATTTTGAGCGGATTTTTTGGTAAAAATATTTGCGAAGACTTCTTACAGCGGGCCAATTTAGTCTGCGACAGTTCCCCGCATAAAAATGGTTATTCCCCGGGAAAAAGATCAGGAGGAGATCGTGCTTTTTTTGGTTGTTCTTCAACTTCTTCTCAAACAAAATTTATTCCCGAGAGACGGCGCACATTCTTGTGCCGCTGCTTCTCTGCAAGGAAATGATTAATCGAGGGTGCAGTGAAGTTTGTCTGCCATTGTTCGAGCTGTCACAAAATACTACGGAGCCAACGAGGGAAGTCGGTGGGTACTGAGAATTTGTGTCAAGCCGATTCTTCACAGGATGAGTAGAGCTCAATGCACATAAGGAAGCGTGGAGGCACCGTGCGCCGTCGTCGTGGGGAGGTATCTTCGGGTTTCGTTGGATAATGGGAACTCTAAGTATAGACGGTACAGCGGGTACCGGCTATCCACAGCATGCAGACATTCATTATTTTTGCTTGAGCTCATTATTTTTGCTTGAGCGCGGCGAACTGGGAGTAAGACAACAAATGATCAGTAAAAGCTGGACCTTGCAATGGATGGGCACTTCGGCTAAATTGGAGCGCGTGGCGGCGCAGGCGAGGGGCCGAAAGAACAGCGGCGGTTATGGGCATCCGAGGAATGAGGCTTACAGCAAGTACAAGCAAGGGGTCTGAAAATCGCAGCAGCAGTGAAAACTTGCACTCGTGTACATTTGAGCCACATGCATATCTTCTCGAAAAAATTGCGTTTTATCTGACAAACCAGGCCCAAACGAGTACACAGCCGCAGAACACAGATGACCGTGGAGAATTGAGAACTCAAATACGGGGTGGCAAGCAACGAGTGAATGTATTGGGCGAAGAAGATATTGAAGTCGCGAACCTCCGCCTCTCATTTCTGCATACGCGCTCAATTCGTAACCTATAAGCGATGTACCTTCATCCACAAGGGCCACGTCCTCCTCTCTTTGAACCTAGATAGTAGGTTGCATTTTTGGTATGCCCAAAATGCGGCCTTGTTTTTTACTTGCTTCGGAGTTGACACAATTTGTTGTAAAAGATGTGCATTGTATGTGTAGACGGGCAAGGCGGGAGGTATTGGTTGATTGAGGGGCGGCTGCGCTGTACCGGAGTAGTCTGCGGCCCAGAGGATGCTTGCAAGAGAATAAGAATAAGCTACAAGTCTGATATCATATGTGGTGGCAGGCAAAAGTAGGATGTACAACTCGGAGTGGATATTGAGGTCGCGGGCCGGTAGAAACTTGATTAATTGCGCCACAATTCCCCGATGAAAACGCGCACTATATATGCCGCGTCGGCGTATGGAATTCGGGCTCAACACAGCGGGCGGGGATTCCGCGGAAGAAGGTAGGAAAACCACAAGGAGAGAAATAATCGAAGTATTTTTCAATTTAGGTGCAAGGGAGGGTGCAATAGTTTTTTCGTAAGCACATGTAGGCATACCCCATGCGGAACTAATAAACGCACAAATCAGTATGCATACGCACATCCCCTCGCCGCCGCTCGACATAGCCGGAACCGTGCACGCACGAGCTGCATATCCCCGCCGTGTTGTCCGCGTGTTGCCCGCAGCCGCCGCTTAGGAGCGGGGCGCGCTGCGCATGCGGGCGGCAGCAGGCGTCAAACCGGCAGGTGTCGTAGTCGCCGAGCGGGGCGCCGGCGCGGAGGATTTACGCGGCGGGTGGGTGGGCGAGGAATGCAGCGTGCGCGAGGCGGAGCGGGGCTGCGAGGCCACTGGTGGTTCAGGTGGTCATCGCGGTGCACCACCAGAGTGCAGGGGCGAAGAGTGATGGTGGTGGGTGGGGAGGAGGCAACGAGCGCGGCGCGAGCGATGGGGAGGGGCTACCGTAGGTGCTGGGCGCGCTGGTGGTGCGGTGCGTGTCTTGGAAATGCGTCCAAGCGTAGAGCGGCGAAGATGCATACTCTGGGCGCGCGAGGAGGAGGCGAACGAGTCGTATGCGATGGGGAACGGCCACCGCGGTCGTGGCGCATGCGGGAGGTGCTGGTTGTGGGGCTGGGGGTTCTGCAGGGACATGTATGAGGGTGGAATTCTGCAGAAGATCGTACCGCGAAAGTAGGCGCCGTGGCGAAGAGGAAGGTCCGCCGGAGACGCTGGATACAGCGTTGGGGGTGCGCGTCGTCATTTAAGGTGCGCGGTGGGGGTGGTCGCGATGGGCGTTGGCGAAAGGAGAATATCCGCGGGGGTGTGTCGTGTCTCGATGCGCTAAGCGCGGCGGCGAGGGATGAATCCCCTCCGGCTTGGCTTAAGCTGGGGCCGTCTCAACGGAAAAATCTTAAGCTGGAATCTGAGCTGAGCTGGCTTAAGCTGTACTAAATATATAGCACTAGTAGATACACTTGCATTATTGCTTAAGCCAGCTTAGGGTCAGCTCAAGGTCGAATTACAGCTAAAAAAAACCCGACGTCGCCTGCACACTAGCATCCAGCTTAAGCCGGCTTAAAGCATTAAGCTCAAGCGCTGCCTCTCAGGCAAAAAAAAACACAAATCTGAACGATATAAGTAATGGATAACTCCCTGAGAGTGGCATTTTTCAATATCGATACCAGGGAATCAAATCTTTTCCGCTGCTGCCGAAATTCGAACGAGTGGTATCGGTGGCACGGGGCGGCGCAGCGGCGGGCCGGCGGCGACGGAGTTTGCAGTGGAGGAACTCAATTCACGATAGAGAACACGAGGGCTTGTGTATTGCAGAGGTACTGTGACAATCCTGTGATGCATGGACGCAGTGGCGGATGAACGATATGGGATTTAAGAAGCAAAGAGGCCTTTGTTTGGACCTTGTTTCGAAATGTTTGGGATCGACGATTCGGGTCAATTCCTTTGTCGATCGATTGATGCCAGCCAAATACTTCGGTCTTTGTCTTCCTCCTCTCACTACGACTACGACGACCACGATGAACTTCTAGAAGGACACCGACCACCCACCAATCCCGCTCCTTCGCGCCTCATTTACTGTCCAGGCTAGCGCTGGAGTGGACCGTGGTACTTGGCACCCAGCTTGGACGCGGATGCCACTTGAAATGAGATGAAATTTATCCCGTAGATTGGGTTTTACACGGTACACTTCTCTCTGCCTGCGCTGTATCGTTATGCCCTAATCAACTATTTCAGGATTGCTGGTTGTTGACTCCACGACCTGGTTGACCGTGACATGCTGCCAGTTGCCAGCTGCTGCGCATTCAGCGCGCAACTTGAATATTTCGCCGGCTTAAGCTCGTAGGTAGATACCGGAAACTGCGATTTTTGAGCTCATTTTAAGCGGGCTTAAGCGAGACTACTTTTGTGTATGTTTAATAATATTGCAGTATTTAATAGGGCTTAAGCCCAGCTCAGCTTATATTCTAGCTTAAGATTTTTCCGTTGAGACGGCCCCAGCTTAAGCCAAGCTGGAGGGGTGACAGGCGAGGTGGTTCTTGCTAACAAGACTCGGAGCGCGCAAGGACGCGATAGAATGAGGGACGGCATGGTTAGTGGTGCGCTTCGTGATTCGCGGTGTACGGTGCGCGGGCTTCGACTCGCGAGGTAGGATAGGAAGAGAGTCGAATTGCGCGATGACGCGACGAAAGTGATTCCTGCGAGGATGAAAGCCAGCGTCGCATGGGCTGCGTGCGCGGCTGACGGCGCGGGATGGGCTAAAGGGTGCGCTGAGAGTGTGTGGGTGTAACAGGGCGGTGGGGACGACATAGCGCGTTTGGGGCGACGTCGTTGTCGAGCAGTACATCAGGCATTGAGTGAGTAGTCGTGTGACGCATTGTAATGGTGCGGTAGAGCGGTGACGACACATGGCGTAGGCTGCACTAGGCGGAGGAGAGACGCCAAATGAGCGCGGGAATTGTATGTGTGGCTGGAGGTCGTCTGCGGCAGACGATGCCTTCTTAGTGCTTAAGATGACGACGGGTGCGCGCGCGGGCAGATTACCTAACGAGGACGTCAGGAAACGGGAAAAAAAGGGATTTGGGAGCGAGGAAAGAAGGTTGGAAGGAGAAACACCAAGGGTTATGTAGTCTCTCCTAGACAGACACTTCAACAAGGTATCAACTCGTGCCTCGTTTTGTTGAAGTCTGTTAGTGATCGCGGGGGTCCGATCGGAGTGCGGCCTTGTTACATAATCTTCGGAGTTTGAAATCTCGATACAAACGCGCGCTGTGCCCTCTTTGTGACAATTAAAACCCTAAGAACTCCCCCAGAGAGCCTAGAGGGTCGTTAAATGTGTTCTATGCATCTATGATATTTTTCTGAGCTTGCTACGTACATTTGAAGTTTTGCGACGCGCTTGTGGGAAACATCAGCTGATGCCATCAGCTTTCGGCGGTTTCCG
The DNA here is from genome assembly GCA_029282285.1 of Mycena rebaudengoi. Classification (NCBI taxonomy): domain Eukaryota; kingdom Fungi; phylum Basidiomycota; class Agaricomycetes; order Agaricales; family Mycenaceae; genus Mycena; species Mycena rebaudengoi. The sequence continues at coordinate 196,980 of JARJCX010000118.1, read as the reverse complement.
TGAGCTCAATGTTTTTAGCAGTTGTTGAGAGGATGATCGAAGATCTGATGAGACTAGATGTGTCATATATGTCTGAAAGTCTCAGTTCTCCAAAATAATCAGATTTTATGAAGTCTGCGTCGCGAAACCGACGCGACGAAATTTCAAACTCCGAAGATTATGTAACAAGGCCGTACTCCAATCGGAACCCCGTGATGGCAACAGGACTAAGGGTTATGGAAAGAGAAGGTGGCGGAAAGACCTACCAAAATCACCCTAATCGGACTGGCGCAGGAACAAACACCCCAGGGTCGCGAGGGCGAAGTTCCACAGTAGCGAAAGGGAGATGTCAGCATTGTGGTAGGGATGGTGGGCAGCGCGAGGTCGACGACTGGAAGAGGTGAGGTGGCAGTGTTGATTGCCGCGTGGGCGGCACCCCACAGTCCTAAATAAACGCGTCGGTCGACCTAGCGTCATCTGGGTCCGACATTGCACTGACCGCCTGGTTTCACTGTGTCCTCGGTGCCAAAAGGGGGAAAAACTAGGAAGTTGGCTGGTCGTGTTTGAGCAGAGGAGAAAATTACTAGCAAGAGTTGGTGCCTTCTATTATGAGGCTTTAGGTCTACTGAAGGTGTGTAGAAAGTTTGGTGCCTCTAGCACTGCATATTATCTTGATATATGTGTGGCCAACTGAAAGCCTGTGACGTGAAAGTGGAACTTTTGAGAAGAAGCCGGCCAACCAGAGGGTAGGGAGAAGTTCAAATGGCCAAGAGTGTTCCCTCCCTTGAACGCAAACATTTCCCGGTTAGAATGAGCCCCAGACGTCGTGGACCGAGCAAGAATTGAGGAAGAACGAGGCGATTTGGCGTCGTAGGAGATAAAGAAAAGCGCCTGTTCCGCCATCAACTGAACCAAACTCCGTCAAATTTTGTTTGAAAGGACATCTCAACATCCTCTCCAACCTACAATCGACATTTAATGACAAAACTTTATATTCAGGGAGTATAGCTCCAATGGCCAACTACCCCGGGTGGCCAACTACTTATTCACAACTAGTAATGGTATCCGAGATGCTCAAGTTATGAATGGAAATATGAACTAAGCGATAATAAAAGCTACAAATTTAAGCGTGGGATTTCGACAAGATAAATACCCCTCAGAGAAACTAAGCGGTTTGACGGCGGGAGAGTTGCAGTATTGAAGAACTGAGAAAGAACCTGTCTTCATTTCTTGAGTAGTTCAGCTTTGATTACCGCAGCTATATATCTGAGAGAAGCCGATCAAAGGCGCAGAGAATGCTGAAGACGTTGTAGAGAGGGAACGGGGCTCAGACATTTTGATGAGTTGAATGTGGCGAGGTAGTGGCAGAGGATCATACATGTTGCATATGTGGTCTTGCGTGGCCGCAGGAGCTTCCGCGGCGCATTCTCTGCGTAGGCTGTGCCGGAACCATATTCAGACCTGTTTCTGCGAGACATGCCAATATGGGAATTCTTTTGGCCTGCGGCACAGCAGTGCAGTGTCAGGAGGTGTGTCTTGTGATATGGAATGTGGAATAAAACAGCCGTAAATGGGGAAAGGCTGTAGTTCTTCGGCACGCTCGTGGGACTGCGAAATGGCAGTTGGAAAGGGAGGGAGAAGAGGAAGAGTGATGGGGATACCTCGTATATTAAGCAGATCCCTCGAATCAGAGTGTACATGTTTGTACTCCCGAAATTCCCCCATTTCGACGTCTTCTGCTGGCAGCTGACCCTCTTCATCAAGAATTAAGTTATGCGCCCGGGCGCCTGCGGAAATATAGAATCCCGATCAGCCACTCAAAGCCCGTTCAAAAGGCAAGACACGGTGGGTTGTTCGCACGTCCTCCCTTTCTCCACCCCCATCATCCATGGCTCCCTCAATTTTCGTGGTTTTGCGCGCGGTCTTCAACAATCAACACCTCAAAGCTTCACCGTTAATATACTCTGCGAGCACTCTATCAGGAAAGGAATCCGTGCCTCAAGGCTCGCTATACTGAAAGCATCAATGCGTCGTGTTCGCCGTCCTCATCAAGTCCTCTCTCATACAGTAGCATCGTTCATGGTCGACCCAGTCCGCTGGAAGGTTTCAACATTGCTCAAGAGTTCCTCCTTTGCACTGTCCGTCAATTAGTTCCAGGCTAAACTTGCCCATCAAGTCGCGCCCCGTTCACAGGCCGTCAAAATACATCTCGCTGCCAGGCAAAAGGCTTCGTGCATCGCCTCATGCCCGCCTCTTCACGCGGCTTCCCCTTGAAGAGTTCGCTTCGCACTCAGTCGCCCTTGCTCGCATTTCCGACCATCCTTCACGGGTCTGATCTCTCCTTCGAGCCGATGGCCTCAGCTGTGGGCTGTTCACATCCTCGAAACTTCAATCATGCCCCGTCAAACCCACCTCCAAGTTCTACTTCAGAGGACGGACTCGGCAGCATTCAAATCTCGAGCTCAATGTCGGCTTAGCCACTCAACTTCAAAAATATTTTCCATGTCTTCCTTTTGCCCATATCCCCCGCCATCAACCTGAGCTCCAATACATTCGGAATATGAGGTCTAGGTCTTGCCGGCACGTATGCGCAAAGTAACGCCGCCATCCCGAGATCTGATCTTACCATATGGTACAGTTTTCTATCATGCGACATTGTCGAGACTCATTTATTTTGTTCAGAATCCACGCCCACTGTATTCCCGCACGCGATTGCGCAGCTTTTGGGCATGGTACGTAAATTAATTCGCTCAGAAATGCAGCACAGATCAGAGCTGTGACCAGACTCTCCACGGCTGTTCGACGTTTTCGCGGACAGCGTTTTTACCAAACGCAAATCCCAAAGGGACGCCCGGTTGTAAGTGGCACCCATTTTATCTGATAGCTAAAAGAACCATTTCGACGTGGTTTTGCGGGCTCAAAGGATGGCGACCGATAGTTTGCCGCCCTTGATTATTGTTGATTATTGATGTGAGGCTCGACGGGTCTTCTTCCTTTCGCCCCCTTTCACGATATGTCTGATTCACTCCTTTCACTGCAGATTCATTTCTACAAATCCCATCGACCTCACGTGGCCAATCGATCGAACGAGACGCCATTAGGACTGGTATAAACAGCGCGTGGGTATCCATCAATTTTAGATCGTGCTGTTTCATCGCCCACAGGTCGGAAGTTCACGGCCAGGCTGAGTGGCGAAGGAGGAATGCTATCGTAATTTCCCCAGTCTGACCTGGCCCATTAGCACCCTTTACGATAATTCGACTCAGTTTTGCGAATAATAAACCTTCCTGTCAACGTTGAACAATACATGACATTGTATAGACAAGTTCAGTTACAACACAAGCGAAATTGCTCAGATGCTCCCTATCTAAACAGGCAACCCACAAGCTGCCGGAGCGAAGCGAAGGCATATCTTGTAAGACTGAAGGGGATATGCGCAAAGAGATGCAAACGAATTCGAGAGATTGCGTTAAGAGAACGGATAATCTCCTCCGTACTACAGCATGTTACAGCATCTTAACCCCGATACTGAATGACCGAGCAGGAAATGAAAACGTCATTGATAAGACAGCCGTACTGCGAAGCGCCGAAGCCTTTCAAATTGTATTTTTAGGGTTGGCGCCAAAGTAACAGCACTGTGAGGCCCACGCATGCTGGCAATATATCTGCAACACACCACCAGTATGAGGTTTGCCGACGCTAGTGTCGGGAGGAGTCATTCTATGTACATGGAGGTTTCAAATACTGGGATAGTCATCTTTCCGCCGCAGCTGGTTCCCAGGCTGCGAAATAGGCGCTGATGGAAGCGCTGGGAGCGGCGACATCTGGAAAGCACGTTGCATTTGCTTTCAACGTGGCAGATACGTATCTATATTTGATGTGGCTCAAATCGGTATCGGTTGTCCCATGCCTTTACAGCATCTTGCAGCCACGTTGGTGCACGTCTGACATATATAAGATCAACTTCGCGGCCTTCAAGCTTCTTCCCCTCGCCACCATGTCCGAGTTGAAAACAGTGTGAGCATCCCGGACCTCATGCCAAGACTTTTTACTCAATTAATATCTTTTAATTAGCATTCAGCTTCACAGTAAGCACTTGTCTACGTCAAGGCTGCCAAGCTATGTTTAGTCCTTTCTCACAGGTGTCCATGTCACATCCTTGGTTAACCCGCATGATGATCTTCCGGGCGACATGAAAATGTTTGCCCAGCTCATTGTTGAGGAGAATATTTTCTGGCAAACCTTGCCGGTGGTATCGGAGCACGATCAAACGAGTTGGAAACTCAGTTTCGGGTGTAACATGTGCGTGTGTCACGGTTTTGCACAATAGAATTGAGATTGACTGTAGCTCTCGCTTCCTCTCACAGTCCACCACATGCTCCTACTTTCTCAGTAACCATCTTGCGCCAGAGTGAGACTGAAGGAACACGACTTCTTGGCTATGTTGAAATTGGGCAAAGTGAAGTCCTTGGATCTGTAGAAACGAATTGGTGTAGTAGGTGCAGTGTCCGTTACTCTGAGCACAGTTACTCAAAGTTACGATGTAGCCTTGCAGCTCAAATTCAATACTGTGAACCCCGATGGCCCTTCTCTTAGATTCCATGCTGGTTTCTCAGTTCCCGAGTTGCGGTCCCAGGAGGTATCTAGTTTAGATCTCAATGGTATGCAAAAAAATACAAGTGAGCTTCCCTAGATATTGTCAGAGTACTTCCTGAATCATCGACAGTAGCGTCTGTCAAGAGTCATGGCATCAGAAGTGAGCTGCAGAAGATGTATGAAGATTCCAGGAAACCCCAATTTTCGATAGAATCTCTTCACCTTTGGGTGATGCATGAGAGGATTCTACTCTGCTACCAAAGCAATGACAACAGGGCTCGGTGGCTCAATATACTCGGGGATATTCTTTTACAGTCTTACCAGGCATCTGGCAATGTGGATGACATGAACCAGGTGGTCTGTGCATACAATGATGCAGTGCGGGATGACCCAGGGCCTGTCATGTATCTTGCAGATCTTGGAAGGTCCTTGCAACATCGCTTTGAGCGGTGTGGTCGCTTGCCGGATATCAACCGATCTGTCATGATGCTTGAGGTTGCTGTGGAGCGCACTTTGCAGGGGGATTCGCACGAGCCTTTGCGGCTGAATGACCTCGGGAGTTCACTCTTCAGGCGATTTGAGCGACTTGGTGGGCTTGATGATCTCAACCAGTCTGTATTGAGATTTGAAGCTGCCGTTACTCTCACTCCAGACAGTCAGCCAGACAAGCCTTCATGGCTGAGTAACCTCGGCAGTTCACTCTTTCGCCGCTTTGAGCGACTTGGTGGTCTTGATGATCTCAATCAGTCTGTATTGAGATTTGAAGCTGCTGTTACTCTCACTCCAGACAGCCACCCAGACAAGCCTTCATGGCTGAGTAACCTTGGCAGTTCACTCTTTTGCCGCTTTGAGCGACTTGGTGGTCTTGATGATCTCAACCAGTCTGTATTAAGATTTGAAACTGCTGTTACTCTCACTCCAGATGGCCACCCAGACAAGCCTTCACGGCTGAATAACCTCGGGAATTCACTCCTTGCCCGCTTTGAGCAACTTGGTGGTCTTGATGATCTCAACCAGTCTGTATTGAGATTTGAAGCGGCTGTTACTCTCACTCCAGATGGCCACCCAGACAAGCCTTCACGGCTGAATAACCTCGGGAATTCACTCCTTGCCCGCTTTGAGCAACTTGGTGGTCTTGATGATCTCAACCAGTCTGTATTGAGATTTGAAGCGGCTGTTACTCTCACTCCAGATGGCCACCCATACAAGCCTTCACGGCTGAATAACCTCGGGAATTCACTCCTTGGCCGCTTTCAGCGACTTGGTGGTCTTGATGATCTCAACCAGTCTGTATTGAGATTTGAAGCTGCTGTTACTCTCACTCCAGATGACCACCCATACAAGCCTTCACGGCTGAATAACCTTGGGACTTCACTCCTTAGCCGCTTTGAGCGACTTGGTGGTCTTGATGATCTCAACCAGTCTGTATTGAGATTTGAAGCGGCTGTTACTCTCACTCTGGACGACCATCCAGACAAGCCTCCACGGCTGAATAACCTCGGGAATTCGCTCCTCGGCCGCTTTGAGCGACTTGGTGGTCTTGATGATCTCAACCAGTCTGTATTGAGATTAGAAGCGGCTGTTACTCTCACTGCGGACGGCCACCCAGACAAGCCTTCATGGCTGAATAACCTCGGGAATTCGCTCCTCGGCCGCTTTGAGCGACTTGGTGGTCTTGATGATCTCAACCAGTCTGTATTGAGATTTAAAGCGGCTGTTACTCTCACTCCGGATGGCCACCCAGACAAGCCTTCACGGCTGAATAACCTCGGGAATTCACTCCTTGGCCGCTTTGAGCGACTTGGTGGTCTTGATGATCTCAACCAGTCTGTGTTGAGATTAGAAGCTGCTGTTACTCTCACTCCAGATGGCCACCCAGACAAGCCTTCACGGCTAAGTAACCTCGGGAATTCACTCCTGCGCCGCTTTGAGCGACTTGGTGGTCTTGATGATCTCAACCAGTCTGTATTGAGAAAAGAAGCTGCTGTTACTCTCACTCCAGATGGCCACCCAGACAAGCCTTCATGGCTGAGTAACCTCGGCACTTCACTCTTTCGCCGCTTTCAGCGACTTGGTGGTCTTGATGATCTCAACCAGTCTGTATTAAGATTCGAAGCTGCTGTTACTCTCACTCCAGACGGTCACACAGACAAGCCTCCACAGCTGAAAAACCTCGGAAATTCACTCCTTGGCCGCTTTGAGCGACTTGGTGGTCTTGATGACCTCAACCAGTCTGTATTGAGATTTGAAGCGGCTGTTACTCTCACTCCAGACGGCCACCCGGACAAGCCTTCAAGGCTGAGTAACCTCGGCAGTTCACTCCTTCGCCGCTTTGAGCGACTTGGTGGTCTTGATGACCTCAACCAGTCTGTATTGAGAAAAGAAGCTGCTGTTACTCTCACTCCAGATGGCCATCCAGACAAGCCTTCCTGGCTGAATAACCTCGGGAATTCACTCCTTGGCCGCTTTCAGCGACTTGGTGGTCTTGATGATCTCAACCAGTCTGTATTGAGATTTGAAGCGGCTGTTACTCTCACTCCAGATGGCCACCCAGACAAGCCTTCACGGCTGAATAACCTCGGGAATTCACTACTTGGCCGCTTTGAGCGACTTGGTGGTCTTGATGATCTCAACCAGTCTGTATTAAGATTCGAAGCTGCTGTTACTCTCACTCCAGACGGTCACACAGACAAGCCTCCACAGCTGAATAACCTCGGGAATTCACTCCTTGGCCGCTTTGAGCGACTTGGTGGTCTTGATGACCTCAACCAGTCTGTATTGAGATTTGAAGCGGCTGTTACTCTCACTCCAGACGGCCACCCGGACAAGCCTTCACGGCTGAGTTACCTCGGCAGTTCACTCCTTCGCCGCTTTGAGCGACTTGGTGGTCTTGATGATCTCAACCAGTCTGTATTGAGAAAAGAAGCTGCTGTTACTCTCACTCCAGACGGTCACCCAGACAAGCCTTCATGGCTGAATAACCTCGGCAGTTCACTCTTTCGCCGCTTTGAGCGACTTGGTGGTCTTGATGATCTCAACCAGTCTCTATTGAGATTTGAAGCTGCTGTTACTCTCACTCCAGACGGCCACCCGGACAAGCCTTTATTCCTGAATAACCTCGGCAGTTCACTCTCTCGCCGCTTTGAGCGACTTGGTGGTCTTGATGATCTCAACCAGTCTGTATTGAGAAAAGAAGCTGCTGTTACTCTCACTCCAGACGGCCACCCAGACAAGCCTTCATGGCTGAGTAACCTCGGCAGTTCACTCTTTTGCCGCTTTGAGCGACTTGGTGGTCTTGATGATCTCAACCAGTCTGTATTGAGATTTGAAGCTGCTGTTACTCTCACTCCGGATGGCCATCCATACAAGCCTTCACGGCTGCATAACCTCGGGAATTCACTCCTGGGCCGCTTTGAGCGACTTGGTGGTCTTGATGATCTCAACCAGTCTGTATTGAGATTTGAAGCTGCTGTTACTCTTACTCCAGATGGCCACCCGGACAAGCCTTTATGCCTGAATAACTTCGGGACTTCACTCCTTAGCCGCTTTGAGCGACTTGGTGGTCTTGATGATCTCAACCAGTCTGTATTGAGATTAGAAGCGGCTGTTACTCTCACTCCAGACGGCCACCCAGACAAGCCTTCATGGCTGAATAACCTCGGGAATTCACTCCTTCGCCGCTTTGAGCGACTTGGTGGTCTTGATGATCTCAACCAGTCTGTATTGAGATTTGAAGCTGCTCTTACTCTCACTCCAGATGGCCACCCAAACAAGTCTTTTTGGCTGAATAATCTCGGGAATTCACTCTTTCGCCGCTTTGAGAAACTTGGTGGTCTTGATGATCTCAACCAGTCTGTATTGAGATTTGAAGCGGCTGTTACTCTCACTCCAGACGGCCACGTGAACAAGCCTTCACAGCTGTGTAACCTGGGGAAGTCACTGCACCGACGCTTTGAGAAACTCCATGATCCACAAGACTCTCAGCAGCTCCTACTGCACTATGCTTCAGCTGCATGCTCAGCGACAGGCCCTGCCAGTATAAGATTTGACGCAGCCACACAGTGGGCACAACATGCCCACATTCACAAACCCTCATCTGTACTCCATGCATATACTACTGCCATTGAACTTCTACCTGAATTGGCATGGCTGGGTTTGTCTATAACTGATCGGCATTATCAGCTCTTGCATGCAGGGCAAGTTGTGAGAGATGCTGCCTCAGCTGCAATTGCAGTGCATGACTATCAAAAAGCTGTGGAATGGCTTGATCAGGGCCGTTCAGTTATCTGGGGGCAACTTCTCACTCTGCGCACACCAGTAGATGAACTGAGGAAGAGCCATCCTGGTCTTGCTACTTGCCTTGTCTCTCTCTCCACCTCATTAGAAACTGCTGGAACCCACAGCAAGACTGTTGAAGATGCGATCAAACCACAGTCACTTGACTCTATTGCAAAGCAATCTCATGCCTTTGCTCTTGAAAGGAATGATGTCATCCAAGAGATCAGAGAGGTGCCAGGATTTGAAAGGTTCTTATTATCCAAGCCAATTTCTGAGCTTTCAGCCGCTGCAAGCATGGGCCCTGTTGCCATCTTGAATATCAGTGCACATGGATGTGATGCCCTGATCCTCATGCCAGGCCTTGTAGATGAAGTAATCCATGTCCCACTGAGTGACTTCACACTGTCTGAAGCACAGGCCCTGGCCAAATCCCTGGCATCAATTGTGGGAGCTCCTGGACGCAGTGATAGGTTATTTGGATTTCAAGAGGGATATATGGCTCCAGATGATATCTTTGCCCATATCCTTTCTGAGCTCTGGCTCAAAATTGTTCACCCGATTCTCGATGCACTGGCAATCACGGTAAGCTAATTTAATCACCACTTGCAAATCCCATCCTAATGACTTTTATAGACTCCAGTGAGCCAAGATTTAGGACGTATCTGGTGGTGTCCAACAGGGCCATTAGCATTTCTTCCTATCCATGCAGCAGGCATCTATGATCAAAGCCAAGCCCCTGGCTCAAAATTATCCGACTTCCTGATTTCTTCTTACACACCATCATTGACTGCCTTGATAGAAGGGTTTCGCCCACATTCTGAATCCCAGGAAGAACTTCAATTCCTTGCTGTCACTCAGCCATCAGCGGCGGGGCAGTCCTACCTCCCAGGAACTCAAGATGAAATCAAATGCATTCAGCAACATGTCAAGGGAAAACAGGTGCATCTTCAGTGGTTGGATGAAGAAATGGCAACAATAGACGAGGTTCAGAAGGGCATGACAAGTTCCAGATGGGTTCATTTTGCCTGCCATGGTGTGCAGAGTGACTTTCCAACTGAAAGTGCCCTCCTCCTTGCTGGAAGCTCGCGTTTGACACTCTCAAACATTATCCAGCTAAATCTCCCAAATGCTGACCTGGCATTCCTCTCTGCATGTCAAACCGCCACTGGTTCCCAAGAGCTCCAAGACGAGTCAGTTCATCTCGCCGCTGGGATGTTACTAGCAGGATACCGAGGTGTCATTGGCACAATGTGGTCTATTGATGACAATGATGCCCCACAAGTTGCCGGTGATGTTTATGCCCACCTATTGGAGGCATCACCTCCAGATCCGACGAGGGCAGCTCAGGCGCTGCATCTCGCCATTCAGAAGCTTCGAGAACAGCCCGGACCAAAGAAATCATTTTTGCACTGGGTGCCCTTCATACATTTTGGGGTTTAACTTGGGGGACATCACAGCTGTGTAGATAGCTGTAAAGGTAGTTTGGTAGTAGTGTGTGTTGCTGTAGGACCGGGTTAACTTGATTTTATTCGACGGAGTGTTAGAGATTTACAACCTCTAAGAGCATCTCACAACTTTAAATCTAATACTCATGATTGATCGGTACTTACACAGTGTTGACCAAGAGACCAATGGATCAGGTGCAGTGTCTTTCTGCTTTTTATATTCACGTTCTGACTCAACATTGACGGTTAATATTCTGGTGCAAGCTTAAACACCCAACGGTGTCATTTCAGATACTCAAGCGGAAGATTGATGATCTAGAATTGGTATATCAGGCTGAATGTTATAATTCAGTGTTTGAATAGCCGGTCTTCAAAAGAGTGTGCGCTCGGCTTTGACCATGACTGTTTTCTCCAAGCGTCATCGCTGCTCCTTTAGGTGCTCCAGGAGCATCATAAGTCTATAGCGCGGAGGAGCCGGAGTACTGATTCATCCTGGCCTACAGAAGCGGTGTTGACACGGCTTTGAATATATGTATGCTGAATAGAACAGGACCGGATTTTATACACGGACCGGAAAGTGCACACCGGGGTCTATGGTGATAGGAGAGTCGGTAGAATAGCAGAAGAATTAATATTATAAAAATAGTAAACTGGGGTGGGGAGATACATGGCAGGGAGAGAGGTACACGTGGCCGGGGTGTGTGCAACGGGGAAGGCCGCAAGACGGAAGGGAGTAAATGCGGCGACACGGGGGGTGTATTCATAGCCCGGGACGCAGGTTGCGCAGCGATTACGATCCTGAGAATCCGAGGTGGCTTGGAAAGCGATACGGCGTCGGCGTCGCACCAGAGCGAGGCTGCTACAAAAGAGGAGTATGGGTTTGGCTGAGAGCCAGACAGCACCGGAAGAAATATTCCGCGGAGCCGTGGAATACAAGATAAAGCCAGAACAGAGTAAAATCGTCCAACAACTTGAATGAGTAGTGGGCGGGAGCATGGCTCGCGAGAGGGAAATGCACCGAAAGTCTACCGTGACGACGTCATGTGGGTGCAGAAGACGGTACCCTAACCCCAGACCGCTCTGCTGCCCCAGTGCCCTTTCTCCTGTTCCCCACATTCATCTGCCCTTTTATGTTTCCCATCCCTGCGCCCTAAATTCCGCTTCTCGCCGCACACCGCCTATACTCGCCGTTTCTGGCATTCTCTTCCCTTCACCACGCATTCCACGACGCTCAAGTTCCTGCCGCGGTCGTTATGCTCCGCACCACCCCACCATCTCTCTATCCACCCATCCGTCCTTCTACCTTCCACTCCTGCGCCGTTTTGATCTTACCGCTCCTTCCCCACATCCCGCATGCGCTTCCTCTACATGTCACATCATACTCATCCCCTCCTCCCATCAACTCCACCTCCCTGACATCCATCCCTCCCACCCCTCACATCCCGCGCACTGCATCGCATCGCATCGCATCGCATCTCATCCACACCTCATTCCCCCGTACCCATCCCATCACACCCATACCCTTCTCATTACCTTATATATATATGTCCTCGACCGCATAAGATATGAATCACAGCGTCCGCCTCTCTCCGAGTCTTGTCGCTCCACGCCACCCAACTCGCCTCCCTCCCTACGCTCCAATTTGGAATTATCCTCCGTGCGCAGGCTTCAAATTGATATCACGCCCATCCGCCCTTACGAGGACCGGCGCATGTGAGACACCGTCCGTCTTGTTGCTCCAGGATACCTCCTCTCTGCGCGTCTTCGCGGCTCTCCAAATTATCCCACCGCACGCGCTCCCCGTCTCACATACACAATCTGCTCCTGCCGCGACTCTTCTGGATTGCTTCTGCACCTTCGAATGACTGCGCCGGGCCGCCTCTTCCTGTCATCGAACTTTGCCCCCAATATACCGCGAGTGTCCTTGGTATCAACAATCGCCACAACCACACCGGCATAATATATGATCCACTGCGCCGACTACGTGCCTCTCATCTCGTTCTCTTCCAACAACACTATAGTCGCCCTGATCTTCCGCGTACATTCTCCCCGCTCCAACTTGGAATTCCCATCCGCGCGCAGGCGTCAAATTGCCATTCCGAGCACGCCCACCTCCTCCGTCTACGCTGACAGGAACCTGCGCTTTTGAAATACGTGTCGCAAATTTATCTTTAAGCTTATAAGAGGCTGCTATTACGAGCCCTTATCAACCGCATATCATAAGCTTGGCCACCCATAAGCGCCTACAACTAACGCGGCCAAAACTTGTTTTAAAGCCTGTGTTATGTTTGAGCCGCGCACCGCCAATATTTCACATCCAACATGATGTTTTGAATGGAAACTTTGGTTCTGCATACCACAACATCCCAATAGCTGCGATCCTAGCCGAAATAAAATCATCTTATGCGAGATCTTTATCACGATAAAAAGCATTTAAGGAGCACTGCTCTTATGGCCTTATACGGCCTTAGAGCGCCTTATCAGCGAAATTACATATTTACGACACGATAAATCCTCTCTGGCGATGTCGTTAGACTTCAAAATTCTCCCCGTCGGTACGCATCACAAGAAATTCTCCCATCGCCGTCGCGGGAAAATTCTACCCCTCAATTTCACAGCCTTTTTTTTGGAAGATGTTGTACACTACGTTTCTTGACGACTATCCGCGTCTGGTCATGCCAATTTACAAACAAGCGCGAGGTTCCTCCTCTACGCGCTCCCATTCACCTTGTCCCATCTTCGGTGCATACAATACGATCCTGCCTTCCAAAAACTCCGCTCCTTTGGCTCGAGATCTCCAAGAATATATCTGCATAGCCCTTGTATCCGTCCCGCGGACTTATATGTCACAATATAATTCAGCCACCTCAATTGCAATCCCGCGCCGCGCCGACTGCGATCAGCGCGCTCCATTTCAATACCAATCAACCAGACGGTCCCTTCCAACTTCCATTGCAATACCCATAACACCACACTCACGGCCAGCTGCTTCAATTCTGCAACGCGAATCAGAATCTGCTGAGCGCTTCGCAGGACCTTTCCAACTCGCTCTCCGTTTATCGGTCAAGACGCCGATTTGCCGACATCAATTACCTTGAACCCTTGCTCGTCGAGAATCATGCGCGGCCGACGCACAGATTCCTCGGATCTACTGGCCCCTCGCACTCTCTGCTAGTTCTTGTACTCACTACAAGTCTCATTTCCTGCGCAATCCCAACTCGCTTTTCGCCGCTTTTCTTTTGCGGCCACTCGTCTGCGCGTAGCCTTCGAACTTGGCCAAAAGACATTCATACAACGTCTTTTCACTGTACTAATTTTTTCTTACTAGTGTTCGGCGCGCGCACAATCGTCCGTATCACGCAAAATCCTGAACTCGGCACTAGCAGGATTTTTTTGCATACGGTCAAAGCGGCGAATAGCTGGTATGTAGTAACATCTACTGTCAAGCCACCATGACTTGATATATCACTTCAATTAGTACTGATCCTCGGTCCTCTCTGCAGCGCTCACATCTCATTTCTATCGCATCCTCCGATGACTTCGCTGTGCCACGGTACATTGCCTGCCATTTTTCCGCGTAGGCCTTCTACGCTTGCCTCTTACATTTATTTCATTGTTTCCTACAGCCCAACTGACTGCCCTCCGAAATTTCTGTCTTCCGGCTCCATCAGCGACACATCATCCATCAGAGGTGGTAAATGCCTTTGACGATATCGATCCAGACTTCATGTCTAGGAGATGGTCTTTAAGGGATGGGTCTCGCTTTATAATGCCGCATGGTCTACGCCAGTGATAGCATGTTTCGCAAAACTTTTTGGGGGTGGCCACTCGTCAATGCCTCCCAGCGTTTCCAATTTCGCCAAAGCCATTCATTCGAAAGTATCTCGCTCTTATCATCACTATTGTTTTCACTGATTTTTTCTTCCTTCCTGCTAGTTTCGCTCCCTGTTCGTGTCTAATGGGCACAGCCTTCCGCACAATTATTTCTGCATCCTTACAGTCGAAGCTGTGGGGTATAGTTTGGTGAGTACTTGAGAACCCCAATCACCCAATATCCCACCTTTTATTCAGGCTCCTCGATCTCTCTCCGCGCTCATCTCGTATCGGCGAGGCTATGCTCACTCCGGGTCCACGTTGTGAGGGTGCATGGCCTGTCGCGCTGCTACCACGCCGACTGCGCCCGGATGGCTTCACCACGCTTCTTGGTGTACCTTCCCCAGTGAATAACGAGAACTCTCAGTCCGGTACTTTTTAGATCGGTGACTCGTACTGCCGCACACCGACCCACGCACAGACAGTATCATGTATATGAATTCATTCTAAATAAATGAGAGCCTCGGGATAGCACCTTGTCGACGCACAAAGAGGATTCAACCGGGATTGTGTTCAGAAAGAGGTGGATTATGGGTATAAAAGTATGCACAGAACAACACATCGTTTCACGCCGTCCGTGATAGGCTGATCATATGAAAACACACAGTTAGCAGTCCAAACAAGAAGCGGTGTGTGTAGATAACAAAAAAATCAATAAGCAAGCAGCGCCGCCGACTCTATAGGATCATGGTCAAGAAGCCACAGCGAAATCAAAATGAGGCATGCTCCTTCCGTATCCTTTGGAACACATAAGTACTACTCGGCGGCTGAGACTCACTGGCAGTGCAGGAATTGGATTGGGGGTCATTCTTTTGGCCAGGTCTGTGCTAAAAACATATTTTTGAAACCCAAATTGGAATACTTAAGGTGTGACACCGGTGGCGGTGAGGTGATGAGGTGCACTGTATTAGTAGTATTAGTAACAGTATTACATTCAATTCGACAGTCACGTGACTTTGGCCCTGCGCCAGAAAATCCGATAAATCGAGAAAAATTTATTGCTGCAATAAAAAAAGTTGGGTGTGACGCGTGACTGTCAAATTGAGTGTAATAGTACAGTACCATCAAAGATCGGATTGGCATGGACAAAGCGGAGGTAAAGGAATGAATGTTGACTATCCACAGGATACGCGTCGAGTGTTGAGCTGCGGGGAATAAATGAGACAAGAGTAAATAGTGGATGAGACGACAGGAAATACAAGAAAATGGTGGGGACATAACGAAGTGACGGTCAAATCCGTTACACTAAAACTCCATCTCCCTTTTGCACGGCATATAAAATTTCCAATTGGGAATAAAGATTAATTTACGAGGGATATTTTCTTTACCTCTGCTTGAATTTTAAAACGGAAGAGGAAGAAAAGAATGTCTGACAGCCGGATGTCTTAAACTGCATCGCAGCTTGGCCAGTGGAGAAAAAAAAGGCGCCTGCCAATGTACACCCTCACAAGAGGATTCGAACCTCACATTCCGTTGACACAGGTGTATATACCACAGCACGGCTGATGGGTGATGTGCCAGTTCATCCAATGATCCATGAAGGCTGCGGTCCTTTCTGAATATCCCTATTTCAAATCTTAAGTATCATTTTCATTTCTGCGTCTTCAATAGACTCCTCCTCAAAAGACAATTTATTATTTCATTGCCTTACAACCTACCTTGAATCTTCCCAGGACAGCAAAAAAAATATCTCGTGACCTATTTATACCCCAGGGAGGATTCGAACCTCCACCTTCCAATTACGGCTGGTTACAAGGAATGGACGATGTACCGATTCATCTACAAGGGCTATTCACCTTATATCTGCGCTTAGATGCCGTCTTATTCAGTGCGGCGATCAAAAAAAATTACCCCGGAAAAAACAGCATTGTACCATAAAATTCCATTTCCTGCCTAAATATCACCTCGGAAGAAAATTGGGAAACAGCTAGAATATTTCCTACCAAATTTCCCCAAGTAAAATAAATGTCTTTAGCCCGGAAAAAATTGAGGCAAAAGTCAAACTTTTTCTTTCAGAATCACCTGAGGAAACAGGCAGGATTTTTCCTCGGGAAAATACTGGGCCGTTTTGTTCTCAGGAGATAGCCAGGCTGTTTCCCTCGGAAATCGACTGGGAAAAAGTCTATCTGTTACCTAAGAATCTCCTTGGGTAAAAGATCTTCTTTTACTTCAGGAGATTTTCGGGAAACAGCCCGGCTATCTCCTCTGATTTTTCCTTGAGCACCCGCACGTGGCCACGCGCCGGCCACGTGCGGGCCGCGCAGTGCCCGCCAAGGCCGCCGCACGTGGCCGCAAGCGTGGGCGCGCAGCTTCGAGTGCCGGCATGCGGGCTCGACGCGCCTTGGGCACGCGAGGGGGTGGCAAGGCGCGGCATTCTAATTCTCAATAATAGTGGTATTACTATTAGGGGGGTCATACAGTAGCTATCTACTCTATGTATTCGTTCACCTCGACTGCGCGAGTTGCCGCGTCCGCAACCATGCTGCCTAGTACGCCGCAGCGCGGCACGCAGCCTCCTCGGCCACCTCCGCCCACGCTGACAGCTCCTTTGCCCGCAGGCTTGGGGTGTTACTATTCCGTGCCTGCGCCTCCTCCTGACGCCACCGCTCCTTGTCTTCCCGCCGCCGCACGCTCCTTCACGCGCTGCCTCTCCGCCAACGCCGCCGCCGCCGCCGCCGCCGCGCGCTGCTGTGCAATCCCGGCGGCGCATGCGGCCTATCACCGCGTCTGCGCGGAGGCCGCCGGGCGATTGCGCGGAATCGCCAGCGAACATGGACTCCTTACCGGGGACGTATGCGCCGGTGGACATCAGGATTGGGGTCGGGGTAGGAGAGGCTGCTCGAGGACGGGGTGGTGAATAAGGTGGCCGGGGAGAAGGGCGAGGGTGATAGTGGTTCGGAAGAAAAGTGTGGGTTACGGGAGCAAGGCAGGACATGCATAAAGATACGGTTGGGGAGAATGAGTGGGGTGGAGGGGACACCCTGGAAGCGCTCGGTGCGGGAGTCGAGCAGCTCGGGGAACTTAGACCTGAGTGCCGTGAGCGTAGCGAGCGCCATGAGAGATCGTGAGCGAGCCTAATTAGGACATAATGAGCGGAGAAAAAGAGACCGGAATATATGAGTGAACAACTTATCATGAGCAGAGAACCGCGCATGCACCTTTTCCCCCAGGGCCAGTCTTGTATTGGGAGCCTCAGCTCTGCCTCTGCGTGGGCGCTCGCGAGAAACATGCTTGTGGGGTCAGGACCGCTACCGATGAGCGCGCCGCACGAGAGGGACACCCAGTCGAAGTCTACGGGGAGTCAGTCAGATTCGGCAAGAAAAAGAGGCGAACTAAAACTGGAGGGGAAGGACAGAATACCCACCCTGTAAACCACCGAACGTTGTGGATCCCTTACCCTCGTCTTACCCTAGCATACTCTTATCAGTCGCTCGCTCATAAAAAAAATGGAGTAGAACACGTGGGTGAAAGGGCGAGTAGGGCTGCCGCCCGTTGCCGTGACGGCAACGGCCGTTGATTTACGGCCCGTGGAGTGGTCGAAAAAAATCCAGACGGGACGGCACGGTCAACGGCACGGCCGTGCCGGGTGTTGAACGGCACACGGGTCAGTTGAAAATTAATTTCGTGTGTATCAATGTCAGATTGACTCATGTACCAGCTATATGAATTTTTGGATGTCTAGGTGTGTTCCACCGCTTCAATATTCAAAATACATCGCATTCTACAGTGAGAAAGCTGTTTCTTTGCTACTGAACTAAATTTAAACTCCGCCATCACTCGCGGCAAATGCCGTGAACCAACCTAAACCTCAAAATATGACATTTGACGGACAATAATAGTCACTCCAGGCTAAGCTTTAGTATTTTGAGGTGTCCCTATAGTGTACCACAAGGAAATTACCCTGTATCAGCATTTCAGATTGTGGGAAAACTGCAGCCGTTGGACGGCCGTCACGGCCGTGTTTCAACGGGCCGTCGGAGTGGATGAAAAATGCCTGACGGAACGGGCACGGCACCCCGTTGACGGGTGCCGTAGA
The DNA here is from genome assembly GCA_029282285.1 of Mycena rebaudengoi. Lineage (NCBI taxonomy): Eukaryota > Fungi > Basidiomycota > Agaricomycetes > Agaricales > Mycenaceae > Mycena > Mycena rebaudengoi. The sequence continues at coordinate 178,773 of JARJCX010000118.1, read as the reverse complement.
ACCGTGGCAACGGGCACGGGCGACAGCCCTAAGGGCGAGCACATACTTGAGTTCGTGGGAGGCTCCCTAAAACCCGACACAGCGACACGGCGACCAGGCTTCAGGAAGTCCGACACAGCACAGAAAAGCCAACACATAGGCCTAATTCTCATCAACTCCGACACATTGCCAAGAAAATATACCCTCCTGTGCCCTTCAAGTTGAACTGATGTGATCGTTGATCTATGATGCCATATCGCCGAGTAGGCCGAGCGTGGCTGTCTTATTTTTAGTTTTGGTTGCCGAAGTGCCGAACTTGCATCCAGTGGCAAATTTGCTTATGTAAGTTGTGAGGTTCGTCCTTTGTAAGTAGCCAATAGTTGCACAACACAATTTGCCACATATAATATCAGGTATAAAGAGAAGTATGTCAAGAACAGTAAAGATTATGACTATGCAGGTTCAGTATCACCATACAATGGGAGATACTCCTCCGGAAATCGAGCAAGGAATTTGAACGACGTGTAAATTTGGCCATCTGTGTGCCTGATGCTCCGTGGATTCGGCTTGCACTTCGGACTATATGGCGTGTGGTTAGATCGGAAGGTAATGAGAGGGTGTGACTCACTGTTTCTTCCCGGAGCTCGATGGTACCGGAGGGAAATTCCTAGGTGTTCGATGAAATCAAATCCGCGGTGTCAATCATTCTGACATGAATTCCGCACCTTTCGCTGATGGTGGGGTCCAGGAGGTGATCCAGATCTCCTTGTTGACGGCGCCATCCCTGGAGGTCATCCAGGTCAACCCATGCGGTATCGGAAAACAATTGCGCGTTCTTGGCCCTAAATTTTGCGGTGAACGACTGTGGAACATCAGCTTGCATCGAATGGAAGGTCAGGGACGTACCGCATCACAAAACTGCTCCAGAACCTTGTTGGGGAGGCGCGTCAAAAGCGCTGCGAGCTATACAATTGCACGACGATGCGGCGGCGAGAATATGGGAAGAAAGAAAAGTGCTGGATACCGGATCAACAGTAACACCATCCAATGCCAAGCCACGATAGCCGAGTGGGCGTGTCGGGTGTCCTGAAGTTGTTGAAGAATGTGTCGGTTTTGCTGAAAACTGTGTCCCATGTGGCGAAATGTGTTGGATTTGCTGATCCACATGCAGGATTTCTCAGATGTGTCGGATTTTCTGATTTTTGACAGGTGTGTCGCTGTGTCGGGTTTCCTATATCCTCGCTTGGGGGTTGGGGGGTACTTGTGGTAGCTTTCCAGTTGGACCTGGTGCTTCCGTGGGAAGGAACACCACCTTCTTCTTCCCTGCTGACAGAGGTTTCTGCGGTGAATCAGAATGTGGATGGCCAACATCAATGACAATTCTGATCCCTCTTAATTTGGATGTATGTAGTCAGAATAGCCAACTAAGATGTAAAGCGAAGCCAAAATTTAGTTAGGAATCAATGAGTCGTGATGAGAGGCCTTGCTCGCGGGGCGTTCAAAAATTGAATAAAAAATCAGTGAGTCATATTGGCGCGATCTGCCAACATATGCAATCATTTTTGCTCCTTCCGACTGTACCTTACCGCAGCACATTCAATTTTCAACTTGTCTAGTTCGAAATCTGAGTCTTAAGATTCGCACATTTTCGGCGGAATGCCCTTGTTAGTTGGCCTTGTTTGCGATTGAAGATACGACAACATAATCGATGAACAAGTGAGCATTTACTGGATCTGTGAGGTCTTGCTTGCGGGACATCTAAAAATCGAATAAAAAAATTGGATACAATCAGTAAGAGAAGTACGGACCTGAGCCTGAGCCTGAATATAAAATTAGTTGGCACCAAGAAGTGACTACAAAAAACATGCTCCCGGGGAGTCTAGAACACGAATAGTAAATCGCGGTGAGTGAAAGCTCATCTGAAGGGGGAGGCCTTGCTTGCGACAGATTGCTAGAAAGAAAATTGAGTAAGGTGCTTGAAGATGCGACAGCACAAGAGTAGGATCATAAATAAACGAGTGACCGCCTACTGGATCTGTGAAGTCTTGCTTGCAGGACATCCAAAAATTGAATAAAGATTTTGGATACAATAGTGAGTAATTCATTACTCTGGATGCACAATATGGTTTGCAGGATGCGTAAAATTCGGGAGATGATTCGGACTTCCCTGCACAGCATCGACGCGGTTGCTTGAGAACGCAAGAACACCTGATAGTACTGCTTGTTTGTCTTCTGTAAACTCGTTGTTCATGTTGTGGACCTCGCGAGTATGATATATCCCCCCCCCCTCCCCAACAGTAAGATGATAAATAAATGAGTGAAATCTTGCTCAGAAGTCCAAAATTGAACAAAGAATTTAGAAGTGATTTATACTGTCCCCATTGTAAAATAAATAAAACATATATTTTGAGGCTTGGACCCAATACTTTCTGAGAGGTATGCTGATATCTCGGATTGCGGAAGGCTATTGTATATTTAGAGAGGAAGAATCAATAATTTGAGCAAGAGGTTATACACAGCAACCAAGGGAATCTGACTCACTGAAGTCAATGGCCAGGAGTACTGCGCAAAGAGACCTGCTCCTCCCATATCTACGTTGTAGACACTGGTGGGTTCAATGATGACCGGGCACGCAATCGAATTTCAATGTTCAATTAAACTTGGAATTTACCCCCGAAAGGTACGTTGCACTTGCGTTCCTCAGTTTCCCTTACTGATCACCGAATGTTATTCCAGCTTGAGTAAATCCATGCCGGACTAAATGTGTTCAAGGAATTTTAATCCGACTCACAATAGGGGAAGTCAAAGCGGTCTGAGAGGCCGATTCTGATGTCGATTCTGACATCGATTCTGATATTGGTTCTTGGACCGATTTAGCCGAAAATCGAGAATCGAAACCAGAATCGTCTGAATCGAGTTCCTCCTCGAGAGGAGGAACTGCCAGAATCGATTCGCAGAATCGGTCCAGTCCTGTTACCTGTAGCTTAAAATTACATAATCTATTATTTTACTTCTCTCCCACCTGCTGTCCAATAGCCAATACCTCTTCCACCGCGGCCGCCGCCCAGCCCGTCCGCCCAGCCCCTCTGCGTCGCGTCCCAGTGGCTCCATGCATCCGCGTGCCAGCCTACAGGTTCGTCACACAGACGTGCACACCCGCGCCCATACCGTCCCGCCGTATAGTAACCACCCGCGTCCCCTCCGCCGAAAACATGAGCCCGCCGACCGTGCAAAACGCGTGGATCGTGCACAGCGGCGCGTCGTCGCCGATCGTGCGCAGCGGCGCGTCATCGTAGGCCGTGCGCAGGGGCTCGTCTTCCGCAGAATGTCATCCACAACCATCCCCACGCTCCTGTCGCCCCCACCATGCCTATGCCCACCCCTGCGCGCATCATCATCATCCCTTGCCCCCCGCTCACCGACCCCGCGAGCACCAATCGGGCGCGCTGTGCGAAGAGAAGTGCCCGCGGCCCGTGACAGCCTTCGCATTCTGCGGCGGGCGCGGAGGGTGGAACGTGCACGGACGGCGCGGCATACGGCGTGGCGTAGAGCAGGCGGACGGGGCAGGCGTGAAGAACACAAGCAGGCTGCCGTGCAGCGCGCAGATTGTCGGCGTGGTGCTGCACGGAGGAGTACGCCGGGGGGACGAAGGAGGATGAGGGCGCGGAGGCGGGGCTGCTGCTGGCGGTGATGTTGCTCGTGGTGGTTGCAGTGGGGGTGCGGTATCGGCGGGACATCGGCGTGAGCGCGGCGAGCGCGGAGGCGGGGACGGCGTGCGCTGGGCCGGGCGCGCGAGGACGGGGCGAGTGGGTGCACTGGGAGGAGAGGAAGGAGGTTATGAGCAGTTGAGGGCAGAGGGGGGAAGGCTTACGACTACAATGAAGCGGTCCGTAGAGACTCTTGGTGCGAGTTTTATGGTAGGTTTTGAAGACGGTAGTGCCCTCCTTTAACACGACGAACGACGGGGAATGGACATTGACGCGTCGGGTGTAGGATGGGCGGCGCGGGCAATCACAAGATATTAATTGCAATATACTATTTTAACGCTGTATTTTTGAAATCCCCTGGAATCGATCTCAGAATTGGGTCGGTCAGAGCTGCTGCCGATTTTGGAGCGATTCTGAAATCAAAATCGAAGTCAGATCGGCCTCAGAATCGATACCGTCTGACCGCTTTGACTTCCCCTAATCCCACCCCGGAGGTAACTGACTACATTCACTGAGGAATTAACATTTCTCGAGTACAAACCCGAAATCCCTCTCAGAAAAGGTAAACTCTACGTTTATTCTTCGCTACTCGCTTATAAAATGTATTTTAGATCGCGTGCGGAGCACGCTGCGTACCGGTGCGACTCGACGGGTGAGCGCGCATATATGCGGTGTCGTACCCGGTGCACACGCCGGACGCGAGAGCCGTCGGCGCGGGTTGCGGTGGCTAGAGGCGCGCGCAGACCATGGGCGCAGCCAGCAGACTGTACACGCTGCGCCCGACTGTGCACGCAGCCGTCCGTGGGGGTGCAAACCGCGAGGGTCTCGCCGCGCGCACGAGGTGCGGGCCTGGGTCTGCGCGAGCCGCAGGAATGCGCAGCGCTCGACTCCCGCGCACGCGAGGTGGAGCCGCACACGGCGTCCGCGTGCGCGATTACGCGGGCGTGTCCGCGTCTGCGACTCGGTGTGCGAGCGTGCAGCGAGCCGGTGTGGAAAAGAAGAAGAAGAAATAAAACGCACCCGTTTTCCCGTTCCCATTCGCTCCTTTCTTCCCATTTGCAGCCTTGCTACCGACAGCGGCGCGGGCAGTTTGCGCCTCACCCACCGCACCAGATTCGGTAGACGGCGCCCCGCGCTCATCCCCCTCATCTGTGTCTTCCTCGCCCCACTCCCATTCTCCACTCGACGGCTTATTCCTCCCCGGCGGTGGCGTATTAGCACCACAACCTCTCTCGCGCTCGCAAACGCGCGTGCGTGGTGCGGGGACGACGGCGTTCGCGAAGTGTCGAGCAGCGTGGGTGTGGATCCGCGCGCAGCGGTGCTATAAGGGGCGGGGGACTCGGCGCGCACGGTGCTGGGGGAGTTGAGCGAGCGGGTGTGGATGCGCATGAGGCGGCTTTGGAATGGGGCTTGAGTGGTGTTGGTGGGACGCAGAGAGGAGTAGGGCGCGAAAGGTAGGGGACTTGTAGGGGCTGGGCGTGCGTGCGAGACGGTGGAAACGGCGGAGCATTACATTAGGGAAATACGGATCGGGGACTGAATGGAGATAATAATGAGGAGGCGGGGCGAATAAAGAATAGCAATAAGCGGTGGAGCAAATAAGGGATGTAATATGCGTGGATGAGGAGGAGGGGGAGAAGACGGAAGGACGGGGGACGATGGGGTTGACAAAGGAAAATGGGGAGTGGATGGCTGAATAATGAATTTGACCCCAGGGAGGAAGACATTGGATTTATGGAAGGGGTGGGTAAATACGATGCATCGTGTGTGTGGAAGACACAATGTGAAAGCGGGATGGGTGTGGAACGGAATCAAGAGGCGTGAAGAAACTCACCTTCGTGAGCGAGGTACATACAGTGGCGGCCAAAAAGAATTTCCGGCCTCGTTTGAGGTCATCTCTGGGCTCAATCACTTCAAATAAAATACTAGCATGAAATATGAGTGATTTCAGGAGATTGGACATTGTTTAACCCATACCATACCTGTCCTGATGTTCCACAATAAAAAAAATGGCTGTTTTCTGAAAAAATCGACTTTGGGGATACGACCACGTCAGTTGATAGGATAATCGTATTCTTATGTCGGGAGACTCATATGATTAATCCTATACTACACAACCAGTAACTACTAACTACTGCATGGATCCAACATCTCCTATCTATGATATGCAATAAGCAAGGAAGATAATATGGGATCGAAAAATTCCATCCTATCCAACTTGTCCGACGGGCCCGCGACGGGAGGATAAGATGGGATAGGATATACTCACCTTGGGGTGAATCTTTTCTCATATCTCTAAACTAAATCTTGAGGACTATGATGTTAGTGATGCTCAAGCGGAAGCAAAATCAGACCCATGGTGGTGGAGAGCGATAGGATGCGATAGGATAGCATGGAATTGGATCAGTGTATCTGGTGAGCAAATTGAGAGACAATGTTATTATTCAAAAACAATGCACTCAGAGGAAACGCACTGTGCTACCCACGTGGGATTATTTGGTGCCGCCGTCGACTTGAGGTGGGTCAGTGGCACATGTGGATCGTGCCACGCCAGTCAGCCGTTCAAGGCTTTCCATGGGTCCAGGTGCTGGTGGTGCACATAAAGTGGAAGCGCGAGATCAGGGAGGAGGAGGATGGAGCAAAAAGAAGGGCAAGGGTGTAGAGACGAGGTGTGTGCCTTGTGGTTGAAGTGAAAGAAGCGTTGTTTGGCTGTGTGGACATGATCACATCAGTTAGGAACAATTATCATTGTTCGTACTTGGGCCAACCTGATGCAACACGGTCTGATAGGGTCCGATACGGCCTGTCACCCCGGCTCTCCCATGCATTTTACTTTTCAGAACACACCGAAATCCTGGTGCATTAGGATAAGGCTTTTGTTCAGATTTACAAGTTATAAAATCCCATCCTATCCTATCCACACATTTCTTATCTTTCAGAACACCCAGCAATCTGGTACATTATGTGTTGGGTAGGATAAGACTTCCATTGGGATTCATCAATTAGAAAATCATCCTGCAGTCAGAAATCCCATCCTATCCTATCCCCACATATTATTCTTCAGAACACCCCACAATCTGGTGCTTTACGTGTTGAGTAGGATAAGACTTCTGTTGAGATTCACCAGCTAGAAAAACCCATCCTATCCTATCCACACATTTTATTTTTCAGAACACCCCACAATCTGGTGCTTTATGTGTTGGGTAGGATAAGACTTTTGTTGAGATTCATCAGTCAGAAATCCCATCCTATCCAATGTACACATCTTATTTTTCACAACATCTGCTGTTTCACATGTTGGGTAAGACAAGACTTTGGGTGAGATCCACCAGTCAGAAATCCCATCCTATCCTATCTACATATTTTATTTTTGAGAACACCCCGCAATCTGGGGATACAAACCGATCTCTCAGCAAGGCACCATTGGTTTCAATAAGGGTTAAGTTAGAATTTTGGTTTTAGATTTGTGAGGTAAATCTGTGGTTCAAAATCCTATCCAAACAACATATTACACAACAGTTGGTAAATAATCCCGTTGTGAAGTTCAAAAGTCAACCATTGAACAACAAGAGGAGAATTCAGAGTCTACCTTCCAGCTGTCTCACGGTTCCGTGTTCAGAAGGCCCTTCTTCAACTCCGTGGCCTCCGCTGTCTCCTCGTTCTTCTTGTCCTGCTTGGACACCCCAGGAGCTAACTCATGCACCTTGAAGCACGCTGCCGCCAGCTTTGTGTACATCTCAACTTTGATGTGCACATAGGCCGCTATCCCAGACCTTGGCACACTCGCCCCTTAGATATCCTTCCATGCTGTAGTGGTCTCTGTGAAGGATGCAGTAGTTCGGGAGAATTCCTCCTTCACAATCTCCTTCTGCTCCACGGCTCGATCTTGGTTGGCCCGATCCCGGAACCATTTAACTTGGTCGACTGGAAGAAATCCACAATCAGCACTCACTCGAGTATGAATCAAATGACTCACGCTCAACGCTCCTTTAAGAGAATCCTTCGTGTTCTTCGCATATAATTCGTTGTTCACCAAGTGACTAAGAGTTGAGTTGGTGTCTGATAATCCGAGGCTCGGCAGCGCGGCTCTGGATCACCATGGGTCAGGGTCGGCAAATCAAGAATTATTGGTATCAAAGGTAAATACTAAGGCCCTCCGGGCATCCCCGATATTAGAAATCTGTCGAAACGTCATCGGGCCCGGCCCAATGCCGTGACTTTGAGTACTGACTTGGATCCACTTGCAGTGTCCCAAGCCAGTTCGGATGAGAATTAGGGTGGGTGCTATATTCTGGGTTCACATCAGCAACATGTGGTATACTCATGGTCAAGACTGACGACGATCTGTGACCAAACACCACTGGCTACCCCAAAGAATATGTATACCTTGTGAATATCTTGGAGTCAGGCGTTTAATTAGGTTATTGCTGAGACTCACAGATTCTGGTCCAGAGTTGGGAAAGTCGTAGATAATGGATTGGGCGACCACCCATATTATGGCAAGGCAATAAAGTGAACCGGATTCGAGTCTGCGGGATTGTGAGACTTTCCACGCGGTCCGGTTTGAAAGACGTACATAATAGCAATCACAGTATCACGCTATGGTTAGAAAGTCCGGCCGCCGACTTCACTGCGCGCCTCGCGTCTTAAATACCAGATTCGCTCCGCTAACGAATTCAACTAGGATTTTGAGCAGCATAAATCACCGCACCTGCCAAGCACATCAAAAGCACACTCGTCGCGACTACCGTAATGTAAGGCGTCAGGAAGACGATTTTCAGGAGCGATTCGCGGCCAGTGGCGGTGAAAGACCCGACCACTGCCGAAAAATAACTTAGTCGCAGGAACAATGGAATTGAACCCACTCACCAGCTGTTGCAAGCATGCCAAGTCCTGGCCCAATGAGAACCCACTTTCTCAATCCCCAGACAAAATAACAACGATATGACTTGGAGGATACTGTACTATTTCGACCAACTGTTCAAATAACGCATAACGGTGTCTAGTGAACTGAACACTTTGGGTCCTGTAACCGTAACATCGACCTAATGAATACCCCCCCAAACTAAGTTGCCAGACGGTGTAAAATCAAATTTTCACGCGCGCCAAAACAAATCGATGTTTAACACACCCCGCAAGGAATAAGGCAAAGTACAAGTAGCCCAGGCTCATTTATCGAAGTAGTTAGTGACCCTCCCAAGCCAGGCCATTGTAGCGCTTAACACCGAATGTCTTACCGCGCCCTTGGCACACTGCTTATAATTGTTGGGAACAGCTGGGAATTATTATGGACATTTCACCAATGAACACTTTGGCTACTGAACACTTGAACATCCCGTAACAGGCGCCTTGAACCTCTGAACACCAGGTCCTGTGAACACTAGGGCGTAATGTGTAACACCCCGTGAACAGTTGGTCGAAATAGTACAGTACGTCTTGAGTTGAAACAAAGATAATAGTGGCCAGGCGCACGTACAAAAAGAACGTCAGTGACCAAACTAAGGGCCTCTATTAATAAAGTATAGGATGAAGTGGGAGTGGGAGATATGTGCGCTTACTTGTTGACTACCATCAAGATTGCGTCGACAATGAAGAAAGTATTGTATAACTGGAGTAGATGCGGCAGATCAGGGGAGCCTTGTGCCTGTGCCTTGTTCGCCTTGATGGCGATTCTAACGAGAAAGACGGAAACGATAACATCGCACGTTCCGATGAAGAACATAATCGACGAGGTAACGAGAAAAAACCGGCGTCCCGCGGGGTTGTGACTGATGACAGTATACATGGAGAATGTGAATAGGACAATGTATAGTGCTGAGAATTTCCGTGAGATTGATTGATAGCTTAACTCGGGAGGACGATAACCACATACCATATAATAATAACATGCTCTGACATCGACATCGAATGTCAGGTACTTTATCCTGCTCTCAGATACATGCTAACTTACGAAGGTAGCCGAGACCCTGATACAACATTTGATTCCAGTTCGCCAGGAATTCTGAAGAATTCAACTTGACGCAATCCATGGCCAGTTTCTGCTTCAATATTCCAGTCTCGGTGCGCCACACAAAAATGGGAGATTTAATGTCGTTTATGTCTTCTGCAGCGCTGCTCTACTACGACTTCGCTTTGACCCTCCCCAAGGAGGTGCGGTACATCTGGAGCCAGAAATTCCGCCTTTCGACAGCGCTCTACATCTGCTGTCGGTATGCGCTGGTCGCCAATGTGCTATATTTGCTCGCCATCACCCACAAATTTGGTGCCACGGTACAGTGTACACTATTTTTTCTTCGTCTCTGATTTTCAGACAATGTGCAGTCTGTGTCACCCCATGCTAGCAGTTCCCGTTCGCAACTCATCTCATTCATTGGCAGTCATCGGTCCGACTTTCCTTCCAAAGAAAACAGCCATCAAGGGGGTCCAAGGATAAGAACCAATCATGCCACCTTGGGGGGGGGTCCAGCGGACCCCTGAAAAAAAAATTGTATACAAGTTTTTTTTCATCTGGAGAGCTCAAATCAGCGGTAAATAGCATACAATCTACTGCATCGTATTCCAAGAGTCATTGAGAGTAATATACCGGCTCCTACAGGTATATTCACCCATAAAGGGGTTGTTTGCCCGAAGTTTAGCAGTAGATCAGATGAAATATACATCAATTATGTCACTTCGGCACCACCCGGACTGTAACAATCTGTGGCGATGGTGAGGCGGAGGCACTAGTAAAACAGTTACAGACTGGATTTATCGCAGGAGGCTGTAGTTTGGACAAAAGTGTTGTGCAGTGGTCGGGTAATATAACTCACTTATGGAAGATGACATTAAACTTAAAAGAACTGGCGGGCTGTGGGTGGGATGCTGCGGGATGCAACACCAGAAAAGAGTGTAGCAGACATTGGACATTAGTTTCATGCCGCTATGTGCTTGCAGACAGCCTCGGGTTCCTGTTAATGTATTGTGGCGGATTTCTTTTGTGAACGTAGCTCGTCTTTAGGAGGAGATTTGGTGGCACGTGATGGCTCTGCTAGCGGGGGGTGCGTGGGACCCCCCGAAAAAATATATATGTAGGTGATATATATTTTTCGCATTTTTGGGCCCCATTGACCATATCCTTTTACAGCGGTGTTCGCTATGAGGATCTATGCCATGTTTGGAAGGAACACTTGGGCTTAGGGCCACTGCGTGCGCATGGCAACGAGTCCGTTGGCGCCTTCGGCGCTCCACATTAATAATCCAGTTAAAGCTGGAGGAAGTCATATATAAAGGGATATGTATGATGAATCCGATAATGGAGTAATGGAAATGAATAGAGATTAATACATGGCCCATACTCCAACGCAACCTCTGTGGAAGGAGGAGTAGTGGAATTATTGGAAATCATCATAATGGCTGCATTGCTATCATGGTCTGGCACTCATCAACAGTGTGACAGTGTCGCGCCTGCCCCATCTGATATATCCTCGTATTTGGTGGCACCTTTGGGCAATTAAGAGCAACGAAATTGAAGCTGCAAACATGTGGACAGTCCAGTTATCTCGATTACAAAAACATGCGCTGAATGCACAGGAACATCTGTTCATTGAGTTGGATAGAAATAGTTGAGTGCATGCGGCAGCCAAGGTCAATTCCTTTGTAGAAATTCAGCCCGGAAACCTACAAAATATGACAGATGAGTACCTGCTGGGTATTGGACTTGCAGCAAATGCCCAAATACAAAATGGCGCATGGTTGGGGACAGGATATGGAACAGAAAAAAACAGTAGCAGCGGCATGGAATGCTAGGGACACATGAAAATAAAGTCTGCACGCTGAACAAAAGTTTCAGTGTGGCAGGAAGTTCACGGCGCGGTTCCAATGCGTCACGGGATGAGACAGTGAAGTGGGAGAAGGATGACAAGAGAATCAACAAAGGATATAAGAATTGAACATTTATTTGCCCAGTCAAAGCCAAATACAAATTTGTGAGCCAACGAGACGCAATGGATGTGTCTGCGACGCGTTTATGATTCTAGCCTCAAGTAGAGGCAAGACACATCGAGTAAGGCGCAATTGGCAGGACGCAAGGCGTGGCGGCGCATAAGTTGGCGGGAGTTCTCTGGTTGGCCGAGGCGAGGCCACGAAGCCGGCTAGAAAAGATAGCAAAAGTGCCAAGTGGATAGAAAGCATGTTAGGAAGACGGTGGCGGGGGTGGGACTGCAAGATCTTGACTTTTTTCGTGCTCCCGGCGCGAATTTTGAGGTGGGTGATGGCGGGAAATCGAAATATCGAGTTTGAGTTTGCAACAGAAGATCTAAGATAAACCGCGGAACATCGGCAGAATGGCGCGCCAACTCAACGGGCTCATTGAGTGTGGATATTAAGAAATGCTTGAAAGATGGTGCTGCATCGGGAAGGCAATAGTTTGATTGGATTTTGAAATTTCACAAGTCGGGGCTTTGCGCTGTCGTGGAGTTCGGAAATTTAAGGTTTGAGAAAAACTTGAAACACGGCTCGAAAAGGATATTGAACCCATTGCTGCACGTCATTGAATGTTTTGGTGGGAGGCGAGATGCGAACAAGTGATTGGTGGAGGTTGGATTCAGGAGGCGGGCCCAGGGCTTCCATAAATTGAATACAATTTGGCAAAGAAGTGAGGACAGGCGGGGAGATCAAGATGTCGGTTGCAGGTTGCTGGGCTTCCAGAAATCGAATAAAATTTTCAAACACACAAGGGATACTTGGGCTCTGGCGTCGTATGTCACAGAATGTTGAAAAGTTGAACACAATGATGGGACACAACTGTGTTGGAACTGGAATTCTAGAAAGGCAGGTTGCAGGACTTCTAAAAATCGAATACGAAATTCGAGCTTGCCGCTGGTGGCTCAAGGGAGTCGAAATATGATACGCGAGGCAAATAATATAGGGGCCGAAAATGCAAGAAACTCGCTACGATCACAAGCCCTTGCTCGCGGGATGTCCAAAAATCGCAGACAAAAAAGCAAAAGCGGTGCTGCGTGCTGCAGAAGCATATGAAGACCGGAGTTGGTAGGGCAAAGGCAGAACAAGAAGGAAAGCTCACAGGAAGGCCGAAAATCGAGCATGGCGCTGTACGCTACTGGGGAGTGTGGGAGAACCAGGATGCAGGATATACGTAGTCTGGAGTCGTGCTTTCGAAGCATCACAAAAGCAAATAGATAAAAGGCCCGCAACGGGCCGGAATGCGTTGTAGATGGCTTGAACTTACTCTCCTTGTCCCCACGGGCCTTTGTCCCCCGGAGGCCCCAAAATCGATGTAGACAAACTACTGTCAGATAGAGTCTTAACACGACACATACTGAGCAAACAACAGATGGTTAGCATGGCTCAAAGTTGAGCTACAGATGGAACAAGTTTGAAAGTCCGCTAGCAATCGGTTGCGCCGTAACTATTACGGCGTAATTTTGTTACGCAACAGATGAACCCGTCCGTAAATGTCAGGACTTCACTGTGCCGTCCGTTTACTTACGCCGTTTTCATGGGTGGGGTTAAGCCATTGAGCAAAGTGTATATTGTCACGCACAATAGGCCTTTCAGATCCTGGAGTACCTTTGGGGTTTTGTGATACTGCATTTTTGCTGCATTTTCTAGGTGCTACCTGTGGCCAAAGCCACTTGAAGAGCTACAAAGAGCATGAGAATTAAAACTTAGCGGCCTGGCCCGGTAGCTATACATATCGGCAATTCATTCACCACTGTTTGCAGCTTAGGGCTGTGCGCCGTCCCGTCGACGGACACGGCCGTCGTTTCGACGGGTGGTGAACAGGTACACCCATCCCGGTCCCATACCATCGTGAGGTTGAAAAATATCTCCACGGGATGGGATGGGTGACGGGACGGCTGTCACGGCCGTACACCGGTTTTTTTTTGGTTCACTTTCATTACCCTGCGTACAGGCAATATCTGTAGCTTACTTAGAGCACTGAATGATGTTTTTTATGGCTTTAAATGGAGATCCGACAGTTTGTACGAAGGACTTGAACAATATGAGAACAAACATGAATACGAGCTTTGCATTTCAAGGTAACTAGGTAGGGTAATATATAGCAGTCTACTCGTTGGCTAAGATCTCCTTTACCGCATTGCGAGCAAGTTGAAGGCGTTGTTTCACTATCATCAGGGTTCTAATGGTATCCAGCTTTAAACTCGCCCTGCGGAGAGAGATGGTATCACAGCCTACTGAGAAAATTCGCTCAACGGCAACAGCAGATCCTAAATGGCTCATTGTGTCAACAATTGGATCGAAAGAAAGTAGGAAAATATACCAGGGATAGTTAAAATGTCTCGAGCGAGACAATATAGGTTAGGGAATTGATGCCTGCGTGCGAACCACCATTGAACTGGATCACAAGTCCCAAAGTCTTCGCGCTTTTGCAGGAGGTAGTCTCGAAGCTCGTCAAATACTGCACGACACACTACACGATACCTCTGAGTGAAATCCTTCTCGGGGGAAGCCGGCATGTGCGACGAAGATAGGCAGAGCATGATAGTAGAGCATCCATACGGTGGATGGTGGGGATATTGATGCGTGATATTTTATTGTGATTAGACCTGCATGTTAGCTCGGAGGCTATTTGAAGCTGTGGGTAGGGTAAACTTGGTGTTTGACGCGTTATAAGCGCGCTAAACGCGTCGGTGCACAGAGTGAACGCGTGAGGATGTAGTTAAGTGGTTCAGAAAGACCGTGATATACTATTTAGATTGCCGCTTAGGCTAATGATTGCCGTTCACACCATAAATAAATATTGATTGATCTGCATTGCGACGAGCTCGCTCGCTGCTCGCTGCTCGCGGATCCACGCACTTCACAGCCTATCCGTTGAACTCCGTTGACCCGTCGACGGCCGTTGTTTCGCCGGCCGTCGGGTCAGCTAACCGTCCCGTCGCCGCGCCGCTGAAAAAAAAGCTGGAACGGGACGCCTACCCGTCGCACGGGACCCGTAGAACCGTCGCGATGGGCGCGGCGAACAGCCCTATGTTTTGCTGTGGCTAAGCCGTGAACCGGATGTGGTTAATGGTACGTCGGCACCTGCACTGCAGGCCTCGGCAGCTGCTATTTGTCAACCTGTACCAACCCGTAATTTACGCCGTAACGAGCGGTTACGGGGCCCCGTAATTCCGCAATAGTACAGAATGGTTGATGGCAATTTGACGGAACCAAGTTATTTCCCAATTATCACAAAAGATGTTAAAGATGAGGATCGTTCAGTTGAAGAAGCCTAAGCTAGGCTAGATAGACGGTGAAATCCATCCACATCTTTGGCCGCAAGGCGTAAACAGTATTAATGTGCAAAGCGTAATCAGTATTACGAGGCCAAGTAAAAGTCAAGAGATCATACCCAAAAGGAGCTTAAAAGGCCACGTTTTCGACCCATAGATGGAAATGGTTCCAACACGAATCAACTACGTCATAAACAAAAATGATGATTTCTGGCTGGACGAGATTGGAAAAGAACGAGTCTAAAAATAAATTTTTAGGACTCGTAACATGGGTCCTGTCGTACATCACATGGGCGTCCTGGGCCTTACTTGTATTGCGTTGGACATTCACTGCGTTCCGAGGCGATTTCGGGAAGTGCTCGCCACATATTTTCGGTATCTGGTTACAGACTGGTGACGAGTCTAGACATGTCGCACACTATTCAATTTGACAGTTACGGTGGTGTTGGCGAAGGAGAAATTTTGGCAGATGTCATCTAGCTTTTTTCGCTGACCCTTGATCTCCATGCCACATATCTGGGCCCCAGGACACACATCTATGTACCCACATCTTCATTTTGGTAGCCTACGAAGTTTCAGACAGCACATCTTTGAACCTGAATGCCCCTGACATGCCACCAATGTATTCCCTGTCAAGGAGACTATTTTTTGGAAGCGGATGCCCCTTGCATGCCGCAGGTGTGCGTACTGGGACACAGATAAAGTATAAATGGACGCGGAAAATGCCTTGAAAATCCGCACCCAGCCTCCGCTCCTCAATGGTGAACCTCACCCTTATCCACAATATCACCGCTGCTGCGACCGCAGCAACCATGGTGGGGATCTGGGACTTTAACAAGAAGAATGCATTTAATCTCGTGAATTCCGCGTGCAACGACTACACCCCTGTCAACATCCGCCTGGCCAATTTCGAGCCCATAAATCAGGCATGTGTCCACACACCGTATCTTCCGGGTCCTAACCAATCCAATGAATAGTGGGTCTTAGCCGGCGGACCCTTCACCTTCCAGTTCATCACCCGATGTGGCACATTCCTCACATACCCGAATCAATTTTGGCCGCTGGCTGTGGCGAACCAAGCCACGACGCGGCCCACTGCGAGCGCTACTACCTCGTGGATGGTCTCCCTTGTTGACCCTGCGACCCCCACCGGGCCGTGGAAGTGCGATATCCCTGTCGCCGACTATTCTTTGTACTCACATGGAGGATCGTAGCATTCTCGAGCCTACGAGCGGGGCTGCGCTTACTGCGTGGAGCCAAGACCCCGCTCAGGTGGTAAATTCCGGCGCCCCGGTACGTCCCTCATCGCGCTTCTGGTTCGGGAGAGCTAACGGCTGGACAGATCACTCTAGAGGTCGCGAATCCCAAGGACACCCGCCAACAGTTCTGGTTCACTTCTTCTGGTATACCGAGTTCATCATTCCATGTTGCCGAGCTTGATTTTTTCGGTTTTTTTAGGGTGAATGTCGAGTACACTCGACTAAGGGTGATTCAACTCATCAAGCAGATGATAATATCAGTGCTTGAACTTGTGGACAGTCGGCACTGTTGATATATTGCACGACTGTAAATAACACATGGTGATTCAACTCATCATCATAATCATGGAGATAATAGTATTACATGTATTTCATGAGGCTGTGAACAGTCGGCAGACTCAGCAGTGTTGATGTATTGCGCAACTTCGGAAAATGGCCGGTATACCTACGCCGCCCGTATGGCCGCGCGCGGTAACCGTACCGCAAATACTGTGGGAAGGAACTATCATGAAGTTCATGAGAAATTCATGAGACCGCCATCATGAAATTCTGGCGTGCTACTTGACGTATATTTAAACCAATACTTGCATTGTTAGACCCGTACGCGTTCTCTATCTAGTATCTCGGCTTTCAACCAAATTTCAACTTCGACACACCTCTCTGCTTCATCATGGTTATTTGTATCGTCGTTGCCTCTCCGCCTCTGTGTTCCGTTCGTCCCGGCCGCCCCACATCAGTACGGCCGCCGGCGCTGAACGGTTCCTGTGATCTCGATCGGCATCTTTGGTTCCCGTATGTACTCACGTTGTCAGGCGCGAGAGAAAAGCAGTGTCTGCCTCACTCTACCTCTGCACTATGGCAGTAATATCCACACCGATAACCGAGCTTTTCGGAATCAAGCATCCCATCTTGCTTGCTGGAATGAATGTTGCAGGTGAGTTAATGGGCTTGTACATGGCGAGATTGACGGGAGGGCTAGCGGGACCCGAGCTCGCTGCCGCCGTTAGCAATGCAGGTGAGTCTCCAGTTTTTGCTTGGGCGTGGCCGGTGTGCTTACTGTGGCCCAGGCGGCCTCGGGGTTATCGGTGGCTTGGGATATACACCCAAGTTCCTTCGTGAACAAGTAGGGCCCGCACACACACCGCTCCTTGTGCGGGGCATTGATGTGCCCTGCACCAGATCCGAGCGGTCAAGGACGGCTTGGTTGACAAATCGCTGCCGTTCGGGGTCGACTTGTTGATCCCCAAGGTGGGCGGAAGTGCACGGAAGACAAATGTGAGTCGTATAGCAGTGTATCAAAGCCTATTTTACCTCTGGCCAGTACGACTACACGAAGGGAAAGCTTGCAGAGCTTATTGAGGTTATCATCGAGGAAAAGACTTCTCCGTTCGTGTGCGCGGTCGGTGTTCCGCCCAAGTCTGCTGTGGACAGGCTGCATGAAGCCCGGATCCCCGTTCGTAAATTTTATAATATTTGTTCTTTACTACAATTCACACTTGTTAGATAATGAACATGGTCGGACACCCGAAGCACGTTGCGAAAGCACTTGCGGCCGGTGTCGACATCATCTGTGTCCAGGCAGGCGAAGGGGGAGGGCACACCGGCGATATTCCCGCAAGTATCCTCATCCGGGCTTGCGTTGACGCCGTCAGTGGCCACAAATCAGCTTTGAATGGAAAGCCCGTGTACGTCATGGGTGCCGGCGCTGTGTACGATAATACATTTGACTAGAAAAAAAATGAAGCACTTCCGACCAGAAAGGAGTGCGCATCAGGGCCCTAGCAAAAGATGTCAGATTCTGATTGTGTGACTCAAAATTTCGCGTTCAGAACTGTCTGCTGAACCGTTCTGTTTTGTATTTTACAGCCACACTCTTATGGCTTATAAAACGATGTTACCACAAGGACCGGAGCGAAAGCTTGTGCGGGGCATCCAGGAGACGGCACCTTCACCACAGGCGTGACCTTTTATGGCAGGTGTGACAATGCGTGACTCAAGCACTTTCTTTCTGAGCATATATACCACCTCCCAGGCGCCCCGCACGAGTTATCGCCCCATTTTTGGGGTTAACATCGTTTTGTAAGCCGTTAAAATGTTCCTGTGAAAGTTGAAGTGAAATGGTTTAGCGGACAGTACTGAACGCGAGGATTTGATTGGGTGAATCAGGCCTAATTTGCCCCTGGGCCTGATGCTCACTCAATTCTGAACGGAATCGCTTTATTTTTTTCTGCCAGTCTAATGTAGAATGTGTGTCGGAGTACCTCCCGCGAGAAATTAGTGGAATAACAGCAAAATTGAGATGAAGCGAGTTCATTTTCAAACTCTAGTCCATTTTCAATCCTGGTGTAACTCAATATGGGTTGGCGCGACAGCTTTAAATTGGTGACCTGTTCTTTCTGCAAATGGGAGCGAGTGATGGATCACATAATGTATTTCGGTATTGGCTGTGAGTACTGTGCTGTCGATTTGACCTCCTACTGATTTCTCTTTTTTTGGGTGTTTATTTCAGTTGATGACTGTACAAATATCATGTCCGAAGGAACTATGTATGTCATGCCGTTTTTTAGTTGACTACCACGCATCGTTTGAATTCACAATTTTTTCTTATTATCCGTTCTCTTAACGAGATGTCTCGAATCAGTTTGCAGATATTTGGTCCCATCCCCTTTAGTCATATCTCCATTGCGATTCCTCCCCAGTAGTTCTTTTCGCAACCTGATTTCAGCTCCCACTATCCTGTAGTTAACTCCATATTCCTGCTGTGCTCCAGGTCAGCTGGTTGATGGCGAGAAATTACAAAGACCTCATGTGCTGAACTCACGACACCATGGCCAACTGTGCCGCAGTCCGAGTTTGAGGCATTGACTCTGGAGTCTGCCGTACCTCGCAAGCTCCGGTGCTGTACTATTTTTGGTCTCATCCCCTTTAGTTGTATCTCCTCCATACATCCTTTCCCCATTCTCCTCAACGCAGCACCGCATCTACTCCACATTCCTCACCTGAAATAAATCTCCTGATCAATATATCCCCATCTCCCCGACCTCGTGGTGCCTCATGTTCAACTTGCACTGCGCTGTGTGTGTACTATTTCTACTCAGCACTGCCATATCGTCTTAATTCGGCTGCATCTACATGCTGAGCTACTGCGTTGCGATTCAAGATCCAGATCTTCGTCATTTATATACAGCATTTGAAGCCTTTCGCATCGTCTCCCCGCTGCTCTTCCCACATTGTTCCAATGTCCCAACTGAACCTTGCTGAATTCTCGCTACGATTTTTGATTCCCCGTTGCTTTCTAGTGGATCTCTGACACAATTTAATCAATAGGAAAATGGGCCCATACCACATCCTTTCTCCAAACCTCCGATGCCTGGTGCCTATATATTCATTTCACAATTCATGACATCCTTTCTGATTAATCCCGCAGGAAAGAAGACACCCCCAGTCATAGTGGCCCTAACCGTCCCCCAGAACGGCCACCGGACACCTACCACAACGTGAAACGCGCCAAAACCCGATCCAACATTAGATGGCACTTTTCTGCGCGTCATCCCACATCCCCATGCTGAGTTATGCCTTCACGCTCGCATCTGCTGTCTTGGATTTTGCATTGGACCAACGAGTTTTCTATGAATGTTTCGGGTGAGCGAAGCCTTTATAAAGCGCTGGGGTTCTAAGACTGACTGGTTTTTCCTTTGAAAAACATTGCTGCCTATTTGCCTTAGAAGCAAACTTGAACATTGCTGTTTTGTTCTAACTGTGAGTTCCCTCAATTCCTCCTCATTCCAATATTCGATTAATATGTCCTTCAGGACGCCCGAACTCCCCAACACCAAGTACACCCTAACTTGCCTTACCCCTGCTGCTAAATTTGAGAATGAAGCGCACTTCACATGCCAATTCGACTGTTCAGCGTGCCATGCGCAACCCGCGGATGTAATGTCCTTAAACTGTACTTAATAGATCCAATTTTGCTTCTCATCTTCCAATTTGTTTGTCTTCTTCCTCTGAAAGAAACAGAAGTCTGTATATTTGAATGCTACACCTATCGTTCTGCCAAAAATACCACTGACATCCTCCCCAAATAAATGAGGCAAGAAAACTCAACGTCCACGCAGCTCTTCGGAGTCAGTTATGACTCAGACTGTATCCGATGCCAGCTTGACACGTTGAAAGGTTCTGTTCATCTAACCTCCACATATGATACTAGCTGACCATCTTTTCCCACAGCGCATAACATAGCTCAGATCTCGATGTTCTTTTTCACTGCCTCTGGAACCATTGAGATCGAGATCTATGCAGTCTCAACTTTAAAATTCCTTCCTGCTTCTTCCGCAGTCTATTGGCTCGGACCATGAATCAACCCCTAAATCTAGGTGCACGAATAGCCCAGGTTTCAGAAGATCTCTCACTGCTCAGCCATCAAATTCTTGACACACTTCCCAAACGATGAGCCAAATCAAGTTACGGGTGTAGAATCATTGCCGGAGCGAAGCGAAGGTATGTCTTGTTTACATTCAGCCTACATTAGCGTCATACTTGATCATATTTATAGCTGTCCATTTACACTCATAAGTACTCGTACCTGGCGGGCGTTGCAACGTCCCTTTACCCCCTTATTGCTGCCACGAAAGGGTTCAAGCGTCCCAGTTGCCGTGGTGGCAAAAACATGAAGAGAAGGGAGAGAGCACAGCCACTAAACATGGTCAAAGCTTTACACTCTACATCAGACAAACAGAAGAACACAATGTGAGAACGGTTGAAATGATTGCAAATGACATGAAACGGATCACGCGCTCCTGCGGCCGCTGCTCAACAGCAATGTCCTCCGTATTTGAATGAAAAGAATGTCGCCGACTCGCCAAGGAGAACAGAGATACTCATCAGGAAAACCGTAGCCGAGATGTACCTATGAGTGCTATGGACACCTTTGCAGTGCTGTGCAGTACTGCACAGGTATCCATAGTGGCTCATAGGTACATCCCCGTTAGAAAATGCTGGACAGTGCTATGGAGGACTATGGAGGACTGTCAAGCGGTCATCAGTTTTCCTGATGCTCCGTACAAGACTGACCTCCGCTTCGCTCCGGAAATGAATCAGAGAGCAGAAACAAAAGAGAAACATTTGTATTGACGTAGCACGAAATACAACCAAATCAAAGCCGAATACAGACCACGAATTGTGAATACACAATAAGTACCTGGGTAAGCGATTGGTTCAGTACGTCATGGCGCTAGAAAGACCAGAAATCATAGTTGAAGGGCGCCAGGCGAGGAACAATTCATATTGCGAGCAGTCCGAGGTAACCGGCGAGATTGGTGATCACCTTACTTGTAGGCAAATATAGACGAGTGGTTTGAAGAAGGAACTCAGGTGGATACCCGTGCCAATCCAAGCGAGAGCCAATAGAGGTTCACAGTCAACCCAGAAATAAAGAAGATCCCCGTAGCTGAGAGACACATTGGCGGATCCCGACAGGAATGGTTACGGGAAGAATGTTTGCAATTCCAGTTTCGGGTGCGAGAGAAATGCGGTGGGGGGAAATCGCCAGGGTAAACACAGAGAAATGAGACCTGTTATATCTGCAAAATATGCCCTGGTTAACATAAAATTAAACTGCACCGCAGGCTGCCGCGCAGCGGGAATTGACGGCATCCTGTCAAGATCAAACTTCGTTCCGATCAGCTGTTGAGCCACATGGGGTTCTCAGCTATAAAATTAAACTGCGCAGAGGAGATTGGACGGCTGGAGACGTCGAGACGAAGGGCAGGAGAGCAAGAGCAGGAAGGGGAGCATTGCGGCGCAGCTGGATGACTGCTAATTTCGGGCATAGTGGGAAAATTAACGACAAAAGGAGCGAGATAAAAATCGTGGGATTACATCGCAGCCGTTCGTGAGTTCTTTGAGTGTTAAAATGCGGCGCAAGAATGGAGAAGAACAGGAGGGGTTAGGCTAGATGGGGATGAGACCAAGAGACACAAAGAATCGCGAAGGTAATCGTTAAAGAACGGTTAATATTAAGCAGATGCCTCGTATCAATGTGTCCAGGTTTACCATCACCTCAATTTGCGCTTTTTTTCTCAGCCGCGATCCTTGCTTCGGCCCTGGCTCCAAGCCCTCCCAATTCGGTCGATTTTTATCTCATGCATATTTCTAGATCACCCCCAAATCACGATTTAGCTTTGGTCGCATCTGCTTCTTACGCGCCGCTCCATCCACATGACCTACTTTCGCGCGCTCAAGACCCACTCAAAAGAGAGGGCATCTGTCTAATCATCTTGCGCGCCGTCTCCCAACATCCCGCTATTCCCCAGCCTGAGCATCCTTCCCTCCCTTCAATACAGATGCTGTTTCAAGCTTCAAGCCCGGTTCCTTTCTGAATCAAGCCCCTCCGCAAGGCCTCGCAAGCATCAAATCCGCGCTCGGACGAGCTCAACTGCTGCCTAGACGACTAGACAATAAGGCCTGTCTCAAGAGCGGGAAGGCATAAGACACCGGGGGCATAAAGTATCGCATGTGGACCCCACATACCATGAATACATGTGGTTCACATGTGGAAGAAAGGCTACAAAGCTGCCTTTAGCACACTAAGGGCAGCTTTGTCACATGCTTTGTTCTCTGGTGCAGGGGAACAAAGCATGCGACAAAGCTGCCCTTTGCTTGCTAATGGCCCCTTTGTGGGCCTTGTTCTGACTGCGAGCCACATATGTCGTTGGCCGCCCCCAGTGAGACTTCTGAACATTCTGATGCAAGAGCTTCAAGCTCTCACGGACTCATTGTCTTCTCAACTCCAGGACTCATCATGAAATAGTTCTAGCTCAGAAAATGCATGATCTTTGGTGACAAACAGCGGAACATTGCACCTGAGAATACATAAATCTTCCTAAAACCTTATTATGCATTACGCATTATGCATTATGACAAAAATATATAAAATCCCAGCCTACCGAGTCAGTGGACACCAAAACCCTATGCAGTATAAGCATTATGTATTATGACCTAATGCTTTATGAGAAATTCGACTGTATGTTGAATTGCATTGAAGCTCTGCCATTATTCACGGGAATTGCGGATACAAAACTGAAACTTCAAAGTTTGGTGTGCCCGGTAGAATGGCTTATGGATACATCGAATGGGCTATCACTGCAATCACTGAATTGACACTCCTAAACGGAGGGAAAATGAACCCGACCCAGAGGGCCGCCTTGGCCCAAAATCTCCGGCAGAACAGGCACGGCACCCATTCGTCGAACCATCGGAGCGGCAGCCTCAGAGAAGGATCTGCGGCTAAGCTTATGCACACAAGCCCCCATGACGTTCAAAACAATTACGAATTGATCGGCTCATAGCGAGTATATCTCATCCAAAAGAAAAGGCGTAACAATCATGATCACACCTGCCGCTCGGACATATTTGAAGGCCGGTGTGTCCGGTTTCCATAAGATTTCGAAGCTTGTTGTTTGTAGGCGGGAGCTAACCGTGGGTCTCGAGGCGAGGTGTGAGATGCTACAACATGTAGACATGTAATTCAGCAGTTGTGTGTATGGAATAATTGGATGTCACGAACGGCCGATGTTGGATCTGGGGACAGGCGAAGGCGGAGGCTGAGGCTGTACGGAACCCGCCGGACACTGTGCCTGTGCAAGGCCGAGTTCTGCACCCAAGCTTAATTGTCCTGGTGCGGTAGGCGGTGTGGCTGCTGTCGAAGGAATTTAGCAATTATGTGTGAGATCGAGATGTTACAAACATGCGATCGTTGTTGTTGGGCTACTCTCCATGCGTGGGCGCTTGGCGACTGATGTGTCTGGCTGATTCGTGGATGTTGGATCGCTCTCCGTTCTCGGGCGTTTAGGGGGGACTGATGCATTGCCTTCGGGAGGGTGTCAAATTTATACCAGTAACTCATTTTTGTGAAAGACCCACCAGATATTGGGTGTTTTTGACCAGCAGAAGGAACCGGAATCGTAGATTGAGTCGCCGCCGGGATGGAGTCCGGCGGAAGGAAGTGTGGGATTTGGTCCAACTGTTGCCTGATTGTCTCGAAGATTCCCTGCCGCGCGGCATTGCGTTCTGCTTCGAAAGCTGAATACCTGGCCACAATCCAATTCTGCATCTGTTGGTACGCGTCGCGGTCTTGAGCGGACGATGTACGCAGCATATCCATCTCCCGGGAATACGTCTCCTTCATAATCTGCATCTCGCGCTCACCTGCTGCCTTCGCTTTATCCGCCACCCCTTGTAGAGCGTCTGCACGGGCTCGTTCGTGCGCAAGCGAGTCCTTGAGGGTCTGAATCTTGCGCTCACCGGCGTCTCGGGCGCTGAGCGCAACATTCTTCTCCTTTATCAAGGCATCCGCTTTTGCTTGTAAATCTTTTGCGCGGCCTTGTTCCCGTGCCAGCGAGTCGCTCAGAGTCGCTATCTGTACTTTAAGCTTATTGGCTTCTTTCTTCGCCAGCTCAACGGTTGCACAGGCAGTGAGGAGCGCACGAGCAGCCGCTGCGTACGGATCGTCAGCTGGAGACTCGGCGACGGCGGTTTTGACGTCCTTTAGATCCTGTACGTCCCGGCATTCGAGCCTAAGAACAGAGTTCAATTCTAAAGACATGGAGAAAGTGGTAGAGGGCGTCTGTGCAGAGGATGCACAATGAAGCTTGAGACAGAAGAAACAACAGGAGCGTCTCCTTTGATATCAGGGGAATCTTCCCGATTATCAACCACATGCTTCGTGTATACATCGTGTATTGAACAGATACCGTATTAAGCAGCTCCCTTGTATCAGTATGTGCCATCGAGATTTGAAATCTTTCCCATCCATGTAGTACTCCAGCCTTTCCACCCTGAGTCAACCTTATGCGGGGCGTTTTTCTCATGTCTATTCTCAGATACCCAACTCCGCTTTATTACCTGTCATTCTATTCTGAGAAAACATGCGGCTCATGTTCGAGCGCTCAAATCCCACTCAAAAGGCAGACCTGTCTATCTTGGTTCGTTTTCGTTCCCACATAATCATTCCCGCAACCCAACCTCTGTCCTACCCTTTCCACCCTGAGCCCACCTTATGCGGGGTGTTTTTCTCATGTCTATTCTCAAATACCCAATTCCGCTTTATTACCTGTCATTCTATTCTGAGCAAACATGCGGCTCATGTTCGAGCGCTCAAAGCCCACTCAAAAGGCAGACCTGTCTATCTTTGTTTCGTTTTCGTTCCCACATAATCATTCCCGCAACCCAACCTCTGTCCTACCCTTTCCACCCTGAGCCCACCTTATGCGGGGCGTTTTTCTCATGTCTATTCTCAAATACCCAACTCCGCTTTATTACCTGTCATTCTATTCTGAGCAAACATGCGGCTCATGTTCGAGCGCTCAAAGCCCACTCAAAAGGCAGACCTGTCTATCTTTGTTTCGTTTTCGTTCCCACATAATCATTCCCGCAACCCAACCTCTGTCCTACCCTTTCCACCCTGAGCCAACCTTATGCGGGGCGGTTTTCTCATGTCTATTCTCAAATACCCAACTCCGCTTTATTACCTGTCATTCTATTCTGAGCAAACATGGGGCTCATGTTCGAGCGCTCAAAGCCCACTCAAAAGGCAGACCTGTCTATCCTTGCTTCGTTTTCGTTCCCCTATAATCATTCCCGCAATCCAACCTCTCTATGCGGTATCGAATGACTGTCCTCGCATACATCAAGCCCTCTGCAAACTCAGTACTGAAAGCATCAACTTGACCCCCAGCCGCCATTCGGACGCCGTCCTGCCCCAACAGGGTGCTGAATGACCATCCTCGGATCAGTCAAACGCTCTTCGACATAATATGGCGACCTATGCCCTCTGCAACATCAGACGAGTACTAACACTGGGAGGATATGCACTAATTCTGGACCAGAACATGCTAAAGGTATCCAATGAATATTTACAATATTATTCAAGTTTGTGGTCCTGGAATATTCAAGACGACTTTTAAATGTTTCTTGAATAATTGGGGGCAGAATATGCTAGAGATTTTTAAAGTTCCTTTCAGTTTTGTTGAGGATACCTTCAGTGTAATCTTACTCAAACCTTTCAAATATCCTGGCAGGGAATACCTGAGAGATCATTTAAATAAATCACCCATGTTTCGTGGCAGAAAAAATGAAAGGTATTTAAAAGATGTCTCAAGTATGTTTTAGATGGTGTTCAGAGTGTGTTCTAGATATCTTTCAGTTTAACAGCCCCGAAAAAATGGAAGATTTTTAAAATTTCTTTTGCATATGTTTTCGATAATCTTCAAGATAACTTTCACATGTGCAGCCCTGAAAAACAAGAAGAAATTAAAAATAGGTTCAGGATACACACCAGAATAACTTCTACATATGTTCTCTGTTCACAGGTCAAGAATATCCTAAACACACGTAAGAAACTGTGAAGAAATATTTAAAATGTGTTCAGAAGATTCTCCTGCTGGACTTGAGGAAGGTTTTTAAAATGTTTCCCCAATGTTTCCAGGGAAGCCTTTAGCATAATTTTTGTGTTCATAGAGGAGGCTCTGTGCCTGAACACACAAGGGATATGGAGTTCAAATTTAAAATGTTTTGCACATAACTTGCACCACAACATGCAAAAGGTATTTAATATAGATTCAGAATGACGTCTTGAATGTCTTTTCAAATATTCCTAAAGTGCATGCTACCAGAATATGCATTGGGCATTTAAAATGATTCTAAGGTCCGCCATGCTCAATCACATTGATCGCGACACCCCACACAAACTTGGGCGACCCTGGCCTCAGCGTGGACTGACCCCCAATCTGATTATGAAGCATGCATGCCCCATGGCCTGCCTTCACCAGCGCCGACACCCGACACAACCTTGGGGAAACCCCGGCCTCAGCGTGGGCAACACCCTCCCGAGGAAGAGGCGGACTGGCATGCACCCGATCCCATTTACCAATTCCGTCAAATGGAGAGGGAAAGCAAAAGACATAGTTGTAGAGCATGTCGTACTAGATGGAGAAGATGACACCGAAGATATCGTGGACAACAAAGACCTTGAAGACCTCTTCGTTCTGGAGAACAGCACCATGCATGTGGACTCCCCATGTCGGACATGTTTCTTGGGGCGACTTCGTTGATGCCCAGTGAGCTTGGTGCCAACGAGTTTTTTTGTGGCGGTGATGTGGAACAGGAACCACGAGCATGAGGAGGCAACTCGGCATTCATGGTGGTCGACCACAACTTGAATTTAGGATTCATGGACCGTAAATTTGGTGGAGCACATTCAGCCTTGGTTGAAGCTGCGTGTTGTAACCTGCATACATCACAGTGTTGTCTGCCCATCACAGTTCTGTCACAGCAGTGTTGTAACCACTGGCAGCGCAATTTCTTTTTGGCCATGAAGTGGTATTGGGGTAAGCCGTCCCCAGCACTATTCCATGTCTCGTACAGATCGTGCCAGATGGGGTGCAAATCAATGCGGTCCCAAACTGGATTATGGGTGAGTTTGAGGACATGCAATTCAGAGTCGTGCCCTGTGTCCGAGAAGGCAGGGTCCATGAGCGCGTTTGTGCAATTTGCCGAAGCTCCGCCGAGATTTTTGAGCCAAGCTCGAGACTCCACAATGTTCAGCAGACCACATTCAGCCTTGGTCGAAGCTTTGTGCCACTCGCCGAAGCTCTGCCGAATTTTTGGGCCACACTGGAAGCTCCATGAGATTTGGTGGAGCAGATTCATTGTTGGGCAAAGCTCTGTGCCACTTGCCGAAGCTCTGCCGAGATTTTTGCGCCATGCTGGAGACTCCACAATGTTCAGTGGAGCACATTCAGCCTTGGTCGAAGCTCCGCCAAGAGTTTTTAGCCAATCTGGAGACTCCACAATGTTCAGCAGGGCACATTAAGCCTTGGTCAAAGCTTTGTGCCACTCGCCGAAGCTCCACCACCTCTGCCGGAGATGTCTGGGTCAAGCTCCAGAATTGTACCCACTCCAGCATCTTGGGCTGGGATTTTTGAGTCAAGCTAGAGACTTCACAATGTTCAGCAGAAACCCTTCAGTGTTGCTTGAAGCTCTCTGCCACCCGCCGGAGCTCTGCCGCATTTTTGGGCCACGCTGGAAGCTCCACAATATTTGGTGGAGCATATTCAGCCTTGGTCAAAGATTTGTGAGCCAAGCTCAAGATTCTACAATGTTCGGCAGAGCACATTCAACCTTGGTCGAAGCTTTGTGCCACTCACTGAAGCTCCACCACCTCCGCCGCTCCACCGAGAGTTTTGAGCCAAGCTGGAGACTCCATAATGTTCCCCATAGCACATTCAGCCTTGGTCGAAGCTCTGTGCCACTCGCCGAAGCTCCACCGAGATTTTTGACCCAAGCTGGAGACTGCACAATGTTTGGCAGAGCACATTCAGCCTTGGTTAAGGCTTTGTGCCACTCGCTGAAGCTCCACCTCAGGCTGGAGACTTCACAATGTTTGGCAGAGCACATTCAGCCTTGGTTGAAGCTTTGTGTGGCTCGCCGGAGCTCCGCCGAGATTTTTGAGCCTGCTGGAGACTCCACAATGCTCGGCAGAGGATATTCAGCCTTGGTCGAAGCTCAGCCTCTTGCCGAAGCTCCACCACCTCCGCTGAAGATGTCTGGCTCAAGTTCCAGAATTGTACCCACTCCAGCATCTTCGGCTTAAATTTTTGAGTCAAACTGGAGACTCCACAATGTTGGGCGGAACACATTCAGCCTTGGTCGAAGCTCTGTGCTTCTCGCCGAAGCTCCACCACCTCCACCGGAGATGTCTGGCTCAAGTTCCAGAAGTGTACCCCATCCAACATCTTTGGCTGCAATTTTTGAGTCAAGCTGGAGACTCCACAGTGTTTGGTGGAGAACATTCAGCCTTGGTGGAAGCTCTGCCACCTGCCGAAGCTCCGCCGAGAGTTTTGAGCCAGACTTCACTAATAGGAATAATACTCAGATGGGCACAATAAGGTCAATGACTGTATTGCAAACCTAATAGGAATAATACTACGACACTAGTAAGTAAGAGAATAAATAAATAGTAAGGAGGGGACAAACCTCAAATGGGCATAATAAGGAGTCTCCAGCTTGGGTCAAAAATCTCGGTGGTGCTTCAGCGAGTGGCACAGAGCTTCAACCAAAGCTGAATGTGCTCCGCCAAACATTGCGGAGTCTCCAGGTTGGCTCAAAACTCTTGGTGGGGCTTCAGCGAGTGGCACATAGCTTCGACCAAGGCTGAATGTTTCCACCAAACATTGTGAAGTCTCCAGCTTGACTCACAAATCGCAGCTGAAGAAGCTGGAGTGGGTAAAATTCTGGAACTTGAGCCAGACACCTCCGGCCGAGGTGGTGGAGCTTCAGCAAGGGGCACAAAGCTTCGACCAAGGCTGAATGTGCTCTGCCAAACATTGTAGAGTCTTGAGCTTGGCTCAAAAATCTCGGTGGAGCTTCGGCCAGTGGCACAGAGCTTTGACCAAGGCTGAATGTGCTCGGTCAAACATTGTGGAGTCTCCAACATGAGGAGCTTCGGCAAGTCGCACAAAGCCTCGACCAAGGCTGAATGTGGTCCACCGAACATTGTGGAGTCTTGAGCTTGGCTCAAAAATCTCGGTGGAGCTTCGGCAAGTGGCACAGAGCTTTGACCAACACTGAATGGTTTCTGCTGAACATTGTGAAGTCTCCAGCTTGACTCAAAAATTGCAGCCAAAGATGCTGGAGTGGGTACAATTCTGGAACTTGAGCCAGACATCTCCGGTGGAGGTGGTGGAGCTTCAGCGAGTGGCACAAAGCTTCGACCAAGGCTGAATGTGCTCTGCCGAACATTGTAGAATCTTGAGCTTGGCTCACAAATATCGGTGGAGCTTCAGCGAATGGCACAGAGCTTTGACCAAGGCTGAATATGCTCCGCCAAATATTGTGGAGCTTCCAGCGTGGCCCAAAAATGCGGTGGAGCTCCGGCGGGTGGCAGAGAGCTTCGACCAACACTGAAGGTTTTCCACTGAACAATGTGAAGTCTCTAGCTTGACTCAAAAATCGCAGCCCAAGATGCTGGAGTGGGTACAATTCTGGAGCTTGACCCAGACATCTCCGGCAGAGGTGGTGGAGGAATGTGCCCTGCCAAACATTGTGGAGTCCCCAGATTGGCTAAAAACTCTTGGCGGAGCTTCGGCGGGTGGCACAGAGCTTCAACCAAGGCTGAATGTGCTCCACTGAACATTGTGGAGTCTCCAGCGTGGCTCAAAAATCTCGGCAGAGCTTCGGCAAGTGGCACAGAGCTTTGCCCAACACTGAATCTGCTCCACCAAATCTCGTGGAGCTTCCAGTGTGGCCCAAAAATTCGGCAGAGCTTCGGTGAGTGGCACAAAGCTTCGACCAAGGCTGAATGTGGTCTGCCGAACATTGTGGAGTCTCGAGCTTGGCTCAAAAATCTCGGCAGAGCTTCGGCGAGTAGCACAGAGCTTCGAGCAAGGCTGAATGTGCTCTGCCAAACATTGTGGAGTCTCCAGCTTGGGTCAAAAGTCTCGGCGAAGCTTCGGCGAGTGGCACAGAGCTCAACCAAGGCTGAATGTGCTCCACCGAACATTGTCGAGTCTCCAGCTTGGCTCAAAACTCTCAGCGGAGCTTTGGTGGGTGGCACCGAGCTTTGACCAAGGCTGAATATGCTCCGCGAACATTGTGGAGTCTCCAGCATGGCCCAAAAATCCGGTGGAGCTTCAACAAGTGGCACAAAGCCTCAACCAAGGCTGAATGTGGTCTACCGAGCATTGTGAAGTCTCCAGCTTGACTCAAAAATCCAGCCGAAGATGCTGGAGTGGGTACAATTCTGGAACTTGAGCCAGACACCTCTGGCGGAAGTGGTGGAGCTTTGACGAGAAGCACAGAGCTTCAACCAAGGCTGAATGTGCTTGGCCGAACATTGTGGAGTCTCCAGCTTGGCTCAAAAATCTCGGAGGAGCTTTGGCGAGTAGCACAGAGCTTCGAGCAAGGCTGAATGTGCTCTGCCAAACATTGTGGAGTCTCCAGCTTGGGTCAAAAATCTCGGCGGAGCTTCAGTGAGCCACACAAGGCTTCGACCAAGGCTGACTGTGCTCCGCTGAACATTGTGGACTCTCGAGCTTGGCTCAAAAACCTCGGTGGAGCTTCAGTGAGTGGCACAAAGTTTCAACCAAGGTGGAATGTGCTCAGCTGAACATCGTGGAGTCTCCAGCTTAGTGTTGCAGTTAAGGATTAAGCCTTAATTAAGGCTAAGGCTTAATATGGCCTTAATATTAAGGCTTTATAACGAACTGCGCGCTTAATTTAACCCTTAATATCATCACGTGCATCATTCCACATGGCATCTCTTTTTTTTTTGCATCAAAGGACCTGGTACTTCAAGCATGCCTCCAAAAGAGGGAGCTCTTTGGAAGTTCTTTTCAAAGGCCCAAAACAAAATGCATCCATCAATGAAGCCTACTGTCTAGGCTGCATCCGCCATCATCGATGTGTCAAAGACCCCCCAAACAACACAGATTTAGTATTGAAGGACAGACTCAAATGGGAGGAGGCGGCATTTACAGCAGGTATGTCTAATCCCACACATAATTCCCACTCTCACCATCATTGACCAATGACCACCAGCTCATGAAGAATCAGGCTATGTCCGCGGAGAGAAGTCTGCCATAATCGCACATCTGAACCGTGCCCATATGGGTCATCAGTGGCCAAAGGAAAAGCTGCACAGATCAAGGGTCGACCACATCTGTGGATTTGACCTATGACAAGTCAGACACTGCACCAACCTCAAAAAAACAAAAGAGGTTGTTTCGCAATGTCAAGAAGGCCATGAAGCAGCCAGAACTGGTGGCGCCAACATCCCATTTACTTTGGCAGAGATAGAACGTGTCCATGATCAGTTTCTACGTGATGGTCTTTGTCTACAATAACGATGGGGGTAGCCAAATGAGGCCATAAAGATCTTGGTTTGAAGCAGCCGTGGATATTTGTCATTCCTTGTTGTGCCCATCAAGTGAGTGCTACAAATTCTTTCTGTATATTTTCCAGTATTCTCATTCAACCAAGGGACAACTTATCCTCAGCGACTACTTAGCGGTTAATGAGGAGGCTTCTGTGGTTGCTGAACAGGCTACAGATCTTATTCATTGGATTCTTTCTCATGACCGTGTGCGCAAGATCTTTGATGATGCACAACCCGAGAACAATTTTGTGGTGCTCGTGTATCCTCTTGCAAACATCACCTAGTGAACAACACATTATGTGGCCTTTCATTGTCTCCTCGATCTCAAAGCTCCCTCTGGCATCCAGCATACCTTCACCAGGAAGAGATACTCGAAGCGCAGCTCGGACATGAACAAAACTGGAAGGCAGTAAAGAAAATAACCGAAACTGGCAATGCTCAGTGCAATCTGCTCGAGAATACCCATTTCTGGCCCTCACTGCAGACAGTTGTTGATGACATAGAGCCAATTTGCTATGCAATGAACATTAATCAAGCCAATAATATGCAAGGCGACCAAGTTCTACTGACCTTTGCAGGCCTATATCATCATTTTGCACAGCACTCAAATAAGACTGTGTCCAAAGGTATGCTTGCATGGCTTGAGAAGCGTTGGGCAGCATTGGACCAGCCTCTGTTTATTTTCTGCCTCATCTTGAATCCATATGAGTGTCTTGAGCAATTTGGTGACAAGGCTGGGCTAAATGTATTCACCTTAAACACGGAAATCATTTCGGTGTGTATACATATTTTATCTGCTATGTTGAGCTAATTCATATTTTTTTATAGCTCTATCGACGTATTCACTCAAGGCCAAGAGATACCCCGTGAGATCCAGAGGAGGATGCTGAGAAAGAGAAGGCTGTTCCGACAGTGTTCATGCAATATTTGGCAGGAACCGGCAACTTTGCTGCCTGACAAGCACACAAGAAAGAGTTTCAGAAGCAGCATGTGCATATTTAATTCTCATTGGTGCATGCACCTGATGTAACCTGCTCTCTACTCAGCTGGACGATCCCCTGTTGGTCTGGGAACAACTGAAAAGCTGCCCAGATGTAACCGAACTTGCGCACCTTGCCAGTCTTCTGCTCAGATTCAGAATGAATCAAGCACCAAATGAATGTGATTTCTCTGATATAAAAGTCAAGAAAACCTGTCTTCATAATTGTCTCAAGACCGATAAACTACACAAGATGTCAAAGGTATGTTTCATTGCACCATCTTTATACATCCCCCACTCTCCTAATCAGCTTGGAGTGAACATTCGTGCTGCTAACTGTGAAGCGGGGCTGGTGGATGAAAGGGCCGCTCACAGTGTCCACAATCCAATGAGGGCCGCAGGGCTCCTGGCTGTTCCACGATATGCTGATCTGTTGGAAGATGAAGTGACGGCCCCTCAACCACGAAATTGATCAAGTCGTCGGCTGATTGGCGTGTGGAGATGGCGAAGTGGGTGAAAGCCACGCAGGAGAGTGAGGAGAATGAGGATGAGGAGGCACCACAGCCTCCCCAAGGTGGACATTCATGCAGCTCTATCTTTCCGCGCTCACTGGCAACACTATTTGGTGGAATGGTGGCAAGCCAGTTGGAAGACCGCGTCTGACGCAGTTCACATGAGAAAGACTGCTCATGGAGCTCCTTGCCGCAGAAGAAAGTGATGAAGAGCCCAACAACGGAGCTCTTTTGGTGTCTGGAGATGACTACGATATGTGAAAGACAGTCCAATAAATATTTACTGAGTGGTCGCTGAATGCCTCAAAAATCACGTGTTTGCCCTTAAGGCTTAATTAAACCTTGACCCTTAATAAGCCCTTAAAATGCAACACTGCCCCAGCCCAGCTTGACTCAAAAATCCCAGCCGAAGATGCTGGAGTGGGTACAATTCTGGAACTTGAGCCAGACATCTTCGGCGGGGGTGGTGGAGCTTCGGCAAGCCACACAAAGCTTCAACCAAAGCTGAATGTGCTCCGCCGAACATTGTGGAGTCTCCCACCTGGCTCAAAAATCTGGGTGGAGCTTCGGCAGGTAGCTCCGAGCTTCGACCAAGGCTGAATGTGCTCCGCCGAACACCGTCGAGTCCCCAGCTTGGCTCAAAACTCTTGGTGGAGCTTCGGCAAGTTGCACGGAGCTTGGACCAAGGCTGAATGTGCTCTGCCAAACATTGTGCAGTCTCCAGCTTGGGTCAAAAATCTCCGCGGATCTTCGGTGAGTGGCACAGAGCTTCGACCAAGGCTGAATGTGCTCTGCCGAACATTATGGAGTCTCCAGCTTGGATCAAAACTCTCGGTGGAGCTTCAGCGAGTGGCACAGAGCTTCAACCAACACTGAATGTTTTCCGCTGAACATTGTGAAGTCTCCAGCTTGACTCAAAAATCACAGATGAAGAAGCTAGAGTGGGTACAATTCTGGAACTTGAGCCAGACATCTCCGGTGGAGGTGGTGGAGCTTCGGCAAGTGGCACAAAGCTTGGACCAAGGCTGAATGTGCTCCGCCGATCATTGTAGAGTCTTGAGCTTGGCTTAAAAATCTCGGCGGAGCTTCGGCAAGTGGCACAGAGCTTCAACCAAGGCTGAATATGCTCTGCCAAATATTGTGGAGCTTCCAGCGTGGCCCAAAAAACGCAGCGGAGCTCCGGCGAGTGGCAGAGAAATTCAACCAACGCTGAATGTTTTCCGCCGAACATTGTGAAGTCTCTAGCTTGACTCAAAAATTGCAGCCCAAGATGCTGGAGTGGGTAAAATTCTGGAACTTGACCCAGACATCTCCGGCAGAGGTGGTAGAGCTTCGGTGGGTGGCACAAAGCTTCGACCAAGGCTGAATGTGCCCTGCTGAACATTGTGGAGTCTCCAGATTGGCTCACAAATCTCAGTGGAGCTTCGGCAAGAAGCACAGAGCTTCAACCATGGCTGAATGTGCTCCACCGAACATTGTGCAGTCTCCAGCGTGGCTCAAAAATCTCGGCGGAGCTTTGGTGAGAAGCACAGAGCTTCCACCAAGGCTGAATGTGCTCTGTCGAACATTGGGCAGTCTCCAGCTTGACTCAAAAATCGTAGCTGAAGATGCTGGAGTGGGTACAATTCCAGAACTTGAGCCAGACATCTCTGGCGGAGGTATGGGAGCTTCAGTGAGAAGCACAGAGCTTCGACCAAGGCTGAATGTGCTCTGCTGAACATTGTGGAGTCTCCAGCATCGCTCAAAAATCTCGGTGGAGCTTCAGTGAGAAGCATAGAGCTTTGACTAAGGCTCAATGTGCTCTGCCAAACATTGTGCAGCCTCCAGCATGGCTCAAAATCTCGGCAGAGCTTCGGCGAGTGGAATGATTCTAAGGTCTGCCATGCTCCATCACATTGATCACAACACCCCACACAAACTTGGGCAACCCTGGCCTCAGCGTGGACTGACCCCCAATCTGGTTATGAGGCACGCATGCCCCACAGCCTGCCTTCACCAGTGCTGATGCCCCACACAACCTTGGGGAAACCCCGGCCTCAGAGAGCTTAGGCGAGAAGCACAGAGCTTCGACCACGGCTGAATGTGCTCTGCCGAACATTGTGCAGTCTCCAGCTTGACTCAAAATTCCCAGCCAAAGATGCTGGAGTGGGTACAATTCTGGATCCTGAGCCAGATATCTCTGGAAGCCCCGCCCTGCTCAATCACATTGATTGTGACACCCCACACAAACTTGGGCGACCCTGGCCTCAGTGTGGACTGACCCCCAATCTGATTATGAGGCACGCATGCCCCATGGCCTGCCTGCACCAGCGCCGACACCCCACACAACCTTGGGAAAGCCCTGGCCTCAGTGTGGGCAACACCCTCCCGAGGAAGAGGCGGATTGGCAGGCACCCAATACCTTTTATCAATCCTGTCAAATGGAGAGGAAAAGCAAAAGACGTAGTTGTAGAGCATGTCGTACCAGACGGAGAAGATGACACCGAAGACATCACAGACAACAAAGACCTGGAAGACTTCCTCGTTCCGGAGAACAGCACCATGCGTGTGGACTCCCCATGTTGGACATGTTTCTCGGGGTGACTTCGTCAATGCCCAGTGAGCTTGGTGTCAACAAGTTTTTTTGCAGCGGTGATGTGGAACAGGAACCATAAGCGTGAGGAGGCAACTCGGCATGCATGGTGGTTTACCACAACTTGAATTTGGGATTCATGGACCACAAATTCGGCAGTGCATATTCAGCCTTGGTTGAAGCTGCGTGTTGTAACCTGCATATATCACAGTGTTGTGACCACTGGCAGCGCGACTGCTTTTTTGTACGATGTCATGAAGTGGTATTGGGGTAAGCCATCCCCAACACTATTCCAGGACTTGTACAGATTGTGCCAGATGGGGCGCAAATCAATGCGGTGCCAAACTGGATTCTGGGTGAGTTTGAGGACATGCAATTTAGAGTTGTCCCCTGTGTCCGAGAAGGCAGGGTCCGTGAGCGCATTTGTGCGATTCGCTGAAGCTCCGCCGAGGTTTTTGACCCAAGGTGGAGACTCCACAATGTTTGGCAGACCACATTCAGCCTTGGTCACAGCTTTGTGCCACTTGCTGAAGCTCCGCCCAGATTTTTGAGCCAACCTGGAGACTCCACAATGGTTGGCAGAGCACATTCAGCCTGGGTCGAAGCTCTGCATCTCGCAGAAGCTCCACCGAATTTTTGGGCCATGCTGGAAACTCCACAATATTCAGCGGCGTATGTTCAGCCTTGGTCAAAGCTTTGTGCAATTCACCGAAGCTCCGCCGTGATTTTTGACCTAAGCTGGAGACTGCACAATGTTTGGCGGAGAACATTCAGCCTTGGTTAAAGCTTTGTGCCACTCGCTGAAACTCTGCCCAGATTTCTGACCCACGCTGGAGACTCTACAATGTTTGGCTGAGCACATTCAGCCTTGGTCAAGGCTCTGTGCTTCTCGCTGAAGCTCCAACACCTCCACCAGAGATGTCTGGCTCAAGATCTGGGATTGTACCCACTCCAGCATCTTCAGCTGTGATTTTTTTGAGTCAAGCTGGAGACTGCACAATGTTCGACAGAGCACATTCAGCCTTGGTGGAAACTCTGTGCCACCTTCCAAAGCTCTGCCAAGAGATATTGACACCGGTAATCGGATTCTTCGAATCATCCTTCCACCCATCACTCCTAATGACGACTTGATTAGTTTTTATTGTCATGAAGCAAATAAATACTTGCGAGAGACCAACATATTGCTTATGCAATGTGTGCTTCAGATGTTCCTCCACGCAAGAACTGGCAGTATTCAGGAGGGTCCCGAACATAGTATCTCTCCCGGGAGTCACATCACAAGCCATGGATCAAAACATGATGAACAGCTTGATGATTTCAACGTCTTCCGTCCATCGGAAAGGAAGATTGGCTGAAATTGTAGCGTGTAGAAACTGATCGCGGACATGTTCTATCTCTGCCAAACTAAATGGGATCTTGGCACCGCAGTACACCA
Organism: Mycena rebaudengoi; assembly: GCA_029282285.1. Lineage (NCBI taxonomy): Eukaryota > Fungi > Basidiomycota > Agaricomycetes > Agaricales > Mycenaceae > Mycena > Mycena rebaudengoi. The sequence goes on along the minus strand of JARJCX010000118.1, from coordinate 141,159 downwards.
CCAGTTCCGGCTGCTTCATGGCCTTCTTACCATTGCAAAACAACATCTTTCGTTTTTTTGAGGTTGGTGCAGTGTCTGACTTGTCATCGGTCGAATCCACAGATGTGGTCGGCGGTGTGCTACCCTTGATCTGTTCAGCTTTTCTTTGGCTGCTGATGACACATATGGACATGGTTTTCTGCCAATCAGATGTGCGATCATGGCAGACTTCTCTCCGCGGACATTGCCTGATTCTTCACAAGCTGGTGGTCATTGGTCAATGATGGTGACAGTGGGAATTATGTGTGGGATTAGACGTACCTGCTGTAAATGCCGCCTCCTCCCATTTGAGTCTGTCCTTCAATGCTAAATCTGTGTCGTTTGGGGAGTCTTTGACACAGCGATAATGGCAGATGCAGCCTAGACAGTAGGCTTCATTGATGGATGCATTTTGTTTTGGGCCTTTGAAAAAGAACTCCCAAAGGGCTCCCTCTGTTGGAGGCATGCTTGAAGTACCAGGAGGGTTTGGGGGACCCTTTGATGCAAAGAAAAAAAGAGAGATGCCATGTGGAATGATGCACGTGATGATATTAAGGGTTAAATTAAGCGCACAGTTTGTTATAAAGCCTTAATTAAGGCTTAACCCTTAACTGCAACACTGAGCCGGAGATTCCACGATGTTCAGCTGAGCACATTCCACCTTGGTTGAAACTTTGTGCCACTCACTGAAGCTCCACCCAGGTTTGTGAGCCAAGCTCAAGACTCCACAATGTTCGGCGGAGCACAGTCAGCCTTGGTTGAAGCCTTGTGTGGCTCGCCAAAGCTCCGCCGAGATTTTTGAGGTCGCTGGAGACTCCACAATGTTCAGCAGAGCACATTCAGCCCTGGGCGAAGCTCTGTGCACCTTGCTGAAACTCCACCGAGATTTTTGACCCATGCTGGAGACTCCACAATGTTCAGCAGAGCACATTCAGCCTTGGTCGAAGCTCTGCATCTCTCCGAAGCTCCGCTGAGACTTGTGACCCAAGCTGGTGACTGCCCAATGTTCGGCAGAGAGCTTTGTGCCACTTGCCGAAGCTCCACCGGGAGTTTTGAGCCAAGCTGGAGACTCCACAATGTTTGGCAGAGCACATTCAGCTTTGGTCGAAGCTCTGTGCATCTCGCTGAAGCTCCACCGAGATTTTTGAGCCACGCTGGAGACTCCACAATATTTGGCGGAGCACATTCAGCCTTGGTTGAAGCTCTGTGCTTCTCGTCAAGGCTCCACCACCTCCGCCGGAGGTGTCTGGCTCAAGGGCCAGAATTGTACCCACTCCAGCATCTTTGGCTGGATTTTTTAGTCAAGCTGGAGGCTTCACAATGCTCGGTAGACCACATTCAGCCTTGGTCGAAGTCCAGTGCTACCCGCCAAACCTCTGCCGAGAGTTTTGAGCCAAGCTGGAGACTCGACGATGTTTGGCGGAGCACATTCAGCTTTGGTGTAAGCTCTGTGCATCTCGCCGAAGCTCTGCCATAATTGTTGAGCCAAGCTCGAGACCCCACACAATTTGTGGCAGAGCACATTCAGCCTTGGTTAAAGCTTTGTGCCACTCGCCAAAGCTCTGCCGAGATTTTTTGAGCCATGCTGGAGACTCCACAATGTTCGGTGGAGGGCATTCAGCCTTGGTTGGAGCTCTGTGCCACTTGCCGAAGCTCCGCCGAGCCTTTTGAGCCAAGCTGGAGACTCCACAATGTTGGCGGAGCACTGGCCGAAGGGCCACCGAGATTTTTGAGCCACCCTGCAAAGCTCCGCCGAGATTTTTGAGCCAAGCTCGAGACTCCACAATGTTCGGCCGAGCACATTCAGCCTTGGTCGAAGCTCTGTGCTTCTCGCCGAAGCTCTGCCGAGACTTTTGAGCCAAGCTGGAGACTCAACAATGTTCGGCGGAGCACATTCAGCCTTGGTCGAAGCTCCATGCTTCTGGCTGAAGGTCCACCGAGATTTTTGAGCCACCCTGGAGACTAGACGATGTTCAGCGGAGCACATTCAGCCTTGGTGTGAGCTCTGTGCATCTCGCCGAAGCTCTGCCGTAATTGTTGAGACAAGCTCAAGACCCCACACAATGTTTGGCAGAGCACATTCCGCCTTGGTTAAAGCTTTGTGCCACTCGCCGAAGCTCCACCGAGATTTTTGAGCCATGCTGGAGACTCCACAATGTTTGGCCAAGCACATTCAAAGCACTGTGCTTCTCGCAGAAGCTCCACCACCTCCACCAGAGATGTCTGGCTCAAGTTCCAGAATTGTACCCACTCCAGCTTCTTCAGCTGCGATTTTTGAGTCAAGCTGGAGACTTCACAATGTTCGGCGGAAAACATTCAGTATTGATGGAAGCTCTGTGCCACTCGCTGAAGCTCCACCGAGAGTTTTGAGCCAAGCTGGAGACTCCATAATGTTCGGCAGAGCACATTCAGCCTTGGTCAAAGCTCTGTGCTACTCGCCGAAGCTCCGCCGAGATTTTTGAGCCAAGCTCGAGACTCCACAATGTTCGGCCGAGCACATTCAGCCTTGGTCATAGTACTGTGCTTCTCGCCGAAGCACTGCCGAGACTAGCTCTGTGCTTCTCACCCAAGCTCCACCACCTCCGCCGGAGATGTCTGGCTCAAGTTCCAGAAATGTACCCACTCCAGCATCTTTGGCTGCAACTTGTGAGTCAAGCTGGAGACTTCACAATGTTCAGAGGAGCACATTCAGTGTTTGTCAAAGCTCTGTGCCACTTGCCGAAGCTCTGCCGGATTCTTGGGCCATGCTGGAAGCTCCACAATGTTTGGCGGAGCACATTCAGCCTTGGTTGAGGGTTTGTGCCACTCGCCGAAGCTCCTCAGAGATTTTTGAGCCACGCTGGAGACTCCACAATGTTCGACCGAGCACATTCAGCCTTGGTCAAAGCTCTGTGCTTCTTGCCGAAGCGCCGCCGAGAGTTTTGAGCCAAGCTGGAGACTCAATGATGTTTGGCGGAGCACATTCAGCCTTGGTCGAAGCTTGGTGGTACCCACCAAAGCTCCCCCGAGAGTTTTGAGCCAAGCTGGAGACTCGACAATGTTCAGCGGAGCACATTCAGCCTCGGTGTGAGCTCTGTGCATCTCGCCGAAGCTCTGCCGTAATTGTTGAGCCAAGCTCGAGACCCCACACAATGTTTGGCAGAGCACATTCAACCTTGGTTAAAGCTTTGTGCCACTCGCCAAAGCTCCACCGAGATTTCTGAGCCACGCTGGAGACTCCATAATGTTCGGTGGAGCACATTCAGCCTTGGTTGGAGCTCTGTGCCACTCGCCGAAGCTCCGCCGAGACTTTTGACCCAAGCTGGAGATTCCACAATGTTTGGCGGAGCACATTCAGCCTTGGTCGAAGCTCTGTGCTACTCGCCGAAGCTCCGCCGAGATTTTTGAGCCCGCTGGAGACTCCACAATGTTCGGCAGAGGACATTCAGCCTTGGTCGAAGCTCTGTGTCTCTTGCTGAAGCTCCACCACCTCCGCCAAAGATGTCTGGCTCAAGTTCCAGAATTGTACCCACTCCAGCAATCTTTGGCTGGAGTTTTTGAGTCAAACTGGAGACTCCACAATGTTCGGCGGAGCACATTCAGCCTTGGTCGAAGCTCTGTGCTTCTCGCCAAAGCTCCACCACCTCCGCCAGAGATGTCTGGCTCAAGTTCCAGAATTGGACCCACTGCAACATCTTTGGCTCTGTGTTTTGAGTCAATTGGAGACTCCACAGTGTTTGGTGGAGAAGATTCAGCCTTGGTGGAAGCTCTGTGCCACCCACCGAAGCTCTGCCGAGAGTTTTGAGCCAGACTCCACTAATAGGAAAAATACTCAGACGGGCACAATAAGGTGAGCGACTGTATTGCAAACCTAATAGGAATGATACTACGACACCAGTAAGTAAGAGAATAAATAAATAGTAAGGAAGGGACAAACCTCAAAGGGGCACAATAAGGTGAACCACTGAGGAATGTCCTGGTGTGTCAACAGCAGTATAAGTAAGGCAGGCAAAGATGCCCACATAGGTGAGAAAACAAAGGAACATCAGGAAAAGGGTAGTACAGTATTATGGGGGCAGGTCTATGTATGCAGAAACTCGTTCCGCATACTGACGTTATGGCCCGTCAAGCCAATACTTCAAAATCCACAATGTTCGTTGGAGCACATTCAGCCTTGGTCGAAGCTCTGTGCCTCTCGCTGAAGCTTCAGCACCTCCGCCGGAGATGTCTGGGTCAAGTTCCAGAATTGTACCCACTCCAGCATCTTCAGCTGCAATTTTTGAGTCTAGCTGGAGACTCCACAATGTTCAGCAGAAACATTCAGCCTTGGTGGAAGCTCTGTGCCACTCGCTGAAGCTCCACCGAGAGTTTTGAGCCAAGCTGGAGACTCCACAATGTTCGGCAGAGCACAATCAGCCTTGGTTGAAGCTCTGTGCCACTCCCCAAAGCTCCACCAGCTCCGCCAGAGGTGTCTGGCTCAAGTTCCAGAATTGTACCCACTCCAGCATCTTCAGCTGCGATTCTTGAGTCAAGCTGGAGACTCCACAATGTTGGGCAGGGCACATTCAGCCTTGGTCAAAGCTTTGTGCCACTCGCCGAAGCTCCACCACCTCTGCCGGAGATCTCTGGGTCAAGTTCCAGAATTTTACCCACTCCAGCATCTCGGGCTGCGATTTTTGAGTCAAGCTAGAGACTTCACAATGTTCGGCGGAAAACAATCATTGTTGGTCAAATTTCTCTGCCACTTGCCGGAGCTCCGCCGCATTTTTGGGCCACACTGGAAACTCCACAATATTCGGCAGAGCATATTCAGCCTTGGTTGAAGCTCTGTGCCACTCGCCGAAGCTCCACCGAGATTTTTGAGCCAAGTTCAAGACTCCACAATGTTCGGTGGAGCACATTCCATGTTGGTTGATGCTTTGCGCCACGCGCCAAAGCTCCACACAGATTTTTGAGCCAAGCTCGAGGATCCACAATTTCCGGTGGAGCACATTCTACCTTGGTCAAAGCCCTGCGCTTCTCACCTATTCTCAACCACCTCTGCTGGAAATTTCTGGCTCAAGTTCCAGAATTGTACCCACTCCAGCATCTTCAGCTGTGATTTTTGAGTCATCAGCCTTGGTCGAAGCTTTGTGGGACTCGCCGAAGCTCCGCTAGATTTTTGGGCCATGCTGGAGACTCCACAGTGTTCGCGGAGCACATTCAGGCTTGGTGAAAGCTCTGTGCCACTCGCCAAAGGGCCGCCGAGATTTTTGGGCCCGCTGGAGACTCCACAATGCTCAGCAGAGCACATTCAGACATGGTTGAAGCTCTGTGCATCTCACCGAAGCTCCGCCGAGATTTTCAAGCCAAGCTGGAGACTCCACAATGTTCGGCGGAGCACATTCAGCCATGGTCAAAGCTCTGCACTTCGCACCTAAGCTCTACCACCTCTGCCAGAGATGTCTGGCTCAAGTTCCAGAATTGTACCCACTCCAGCATCTTTGGCTGCGATTTTTGAGTCAAGCTGGAGACTCCACAATGTTTGGCACATTCAGCCTTGCTTGAAGGCCTGTGCCACTTGCTGAAGCCCCGCTGATATTTTTGACCCAAGCTGGAGACTGCACAATGTTTGGTGGAGCACATTTAGCCTTGGTTAAAGCTTTGTGCCACTCGCCGACGCTCCGCCGAGATGTTTGACGCAAGCTGGAGACTGCACAATGTTCCGCAGAGCACATTCAGCCTTGGTCAAAGCTCTGTGCTTCTCGCTGAAGCTCCACTGAGATTTTTGAGCCACGCTGGAGACTCCACAATGTTTGGCAGAGCATATTCAGCCTTGGTTAAAGCTTTGTGCTTCTCGTAGAAGCTTCAACATCTCTGCTAGAGATGTCTGGCTCAAGTTCCAGAATTGTACCCACTCCAGCATCTTCGGCTGGGATTTTGAGTCAAGCTGGGCTGGACCAGTGTTGCATTTTAAGGGCTTATTAAAGCATTTTTTTATATAAAGCCTTAATATGATATCAAGGGCTTATTAAGGGTCAAGGTTTAATTAAGCCTTAAGGGCAAACACGTGATTTTTGAGGCATTCAGTGAACACTGAGTAAATATTTATTGGACTGTCTCAAAAATCTCGATGGAGCTTTGGTGAGAAGCACAGAGCTTCGACCAAGGCTGAATGTGCTCCCCCTAACATCGTGGAGTCTCCAGCGTGGCTCAAAAATGTCAGGGGAGCTTCGGTGAGTGGCACAGAGGTTTAACCAAGGCTGAATGTGCTCTGCCAAACATTGTGCAGTCTCCAGCTTAGGTCAAAAATATCGGCAGAGCTTCGACGAGAAGCACAGAGCTTACACCAAGGCTGAATGTGCTCTGCTGAACATTTTGGAGTCTTCAGCTTGATTTTTCAAAAATCCCAGCTGAAGATGCTGGAGTGGGTACAATTCTAGAACTTGAGCCAGACATCTCTGGTGGAGGTGGTGGAGCTTCGGCAAGTGGCACAGAGCTTTGACCAAGACTGAATGTGCTCCGCCAACCATTGTGGAGTCTCCGGCTTGGCTTAAAAATCTCGGCACGGCTTCGGCGAGTGGCACAAACCTTCGACCAAGGCTGAATGTTCTCCGCTGAACATTGTGGAGTCTCCAGCTTGACTCAAAAATGGCAGCTGAAGATGCTGGAGTGGGTACAATTCTGGAACTTGACCCAGACATCTCCGGCAAAGGCGGCGGAGCTTCGGCGAGTGGCAGAAAGCTTCGACCAAAGCTGCATGTGCTCTGCTGAACATTTTGGGGTCTCCAGCTTGGCTCAAAAATCTCGGCGAAGCTTCGGCAAGTGGCACAGAGCTTCGACCAGGGCTGAATGTGCTCCGCGAACATTGTGGAGTCTCCAGCATGGACCAAAAATCCGGCGGAGCCTCAGCGAGTGGCACAAATCTTCAACCAAGGCTGAATGTGCTCTGCCAAACATTGTGGAGTCTCCAGCTTGGCTCACCACTCTTGGCAGAGCTTCGGTGGGTGGCACAGAGCTTCCACCAAGGCTGAATGTGCTCCGCCGAACATTGTGGAGTCTCCAGCTTGGGTCAAAAGTATGGTGACGATGGTGGCCCAAGGGATCCTGTGGTCAAAATATTTGTCGCTGATGCGATGGGGCAGAGGAGTCTTGTCATGGTGGACTCGGGTGCAACGGAGCACTGCTTCACAAGGTGCGCGAACTTTGTGGAGTATTTCCCGGTGTTGCATATGGGCACTGGCATGAAGTCAGTATGCGGAACAAGTTTCCGCATATATAAACCTGCCCCTGTAATGTGGTACTAACCTTTTCCTGATGTTCCTTTGTGTTCTTACCTATGCAGGCATCTTTGCCTGCCTTACTTATACTGCTGTTGACACACAGGGACGTTCCTCAGTTGTTCACCTTATTGGGCTGGTCTGAGGTTTGTCCCTTCCTTACTATGTATTTAGTCTCTTACTTACTGGTGTCGGAGTATTATTCCTATTAAGTTTGCAATACAGTTGTTCACCTTATTGTGCCTGTCTGAGTATTATTTCTATTAGTGGAGTCTCCAGCTTGGCTCAAAACTCTCTTTGGCAGGTGGCAGGTGGCATAGAGCTTCCACCAAGGCTGAATGTTTCCACCGAACATTGTGGAGTCTCCAGCTTGACTCAAAAAGTGCAGCTGAAGATGTTGGGGTGGGTACAATTCTGGAACTTGAACCAGACATCTCCGGCAGAGGTGGTAGAGTTTCGGCGAGAAGCACAGAGCTTCAACCAAGGGTGAATGTGCCCCACCAGACATTGTTGACTCTCCAGCTTGGCTCAAAACTCTTGGCAGAGCTTCGGCAGGTGGCACAGAGCTTCCACCAAGGCTGAATGTGCTCCGCCAAACATTGTGGAGTATACAGCGTGGCTCAAAAATCTCGGTGGAGCTTAGGCAAGGAGCATGGAGCTTTACCCAAGGCTGAATGTGCTCTGCCAAACATTGTGCAGTCTTCAGCTTGGGTCAAAAATCTCGGCAGAGCTTTGGCGGGTGGCACAGAGCTTCAACCAAGGCTCGGTGGAGCTTCGGCGAGAAGCACAGAGCTTCGACCAAGGCTGAATGTAGTCCACCAAACATTATGGAGTCTCCATCTTGGGTCAAAAATCTCGGCGGAGCTTCGGTGAGTGGAATGATTCTAAGGTTCGCCATGCTCAATCACATTGCTCACAACACCCCACACAAACCTGGGAAACCCCGGCCTCAGCGTGGCCTGACCCCCAATCTGATTATGAGGCACACATGCCCCACAGCCTGCGTTCACCAGCGCTGACGCCCCACACAACCTTGGGGAAACCCCGGCCTCAGAGAGTTTCGGTGAGAAGCACAGAGCTTCGAGCTCAAGTTCCAGAATTGTACCCACTCCAGCATCTTCAGCTGCCATTTTTGAGTCAAGCTGGAGACTCCACAATGTTCGGCGGAGAACATTCAGCCTTGGTGGAAGCTCTGTGCCACCCGCCAAAGCTCTGGCGAGAGTTTTGAGCCAAGCTGGAGACTCCACTAATAGGAATAATACTCAGACAGGCACAATAAGGTGAATGACTCAGGAATGTCCTGAGCTTGCTGCCACAAGTTTTTTTGCAGCGGTGATGTGGAACAGGAACCACGAGCGTGAGGAGGCAACTCGGCATGCATGGTGGTTGACCACAACTTGAATTTGGGATTCATGGCTCACAAATTTGATGGTGCACATTCAGCCTTGGTTGAAGCTGCGTGTTGTAACCTGAATATATCACAGGGTTGTCTGCCCATCACAGTTCTGTCACAGCAGTGTTGTGACCACTGGCAGCGTGACTGCTTTTTTGTACGATGCCATGAAGTGGTATTGGGGTAAGCCATCCCCAACACTATTCCAGGTCTCATTGCAGATGGGGCACAAATCAATACGGTGCCAAACTGGATTATGGGTGAGTTTGAGGACATGCAATTTAGAGTCGTTTCCTGTGTCCAAGAAGGCAGGGTCCATGAGCACATTTGTGCAATTTGCCGAAGCTCTGTCAAGTTCCAGAATTGTACCCACTCCAGCATCTTCAGATGAGATATTTGATTGAGCCCAGCTAGTGACTCTCTTTGGCAGAGCAGATTCACCCTTGGTCAAAGCTCTATGCCACTTAGTGATGCTCCCTGGAGAGTTCTGAGGCATCCGCAATATTTGGTGGAGCAGATTTAGGATTGGTTGAGGCTCGCCAACGCTCTACCAGCTCTGCCGGTGATGTTCGGCTGAGCAGGTTCACTCTTGCTCGAAGCTTTGTGCTACTCCCAGATGCTCCAGACAATCAATGTGATGGCCTTAGAATCATTTTAAATGCCCAATAAATGTTCTGGTGGCACGCACTTCAGGAATATTTGAAAAAACATTCAAGATGTCATTCAGAATCCTGAATGACGTCTGTGGAGACCTACGCATTTCCATTGTGGACCCTACCCAAGGCTGTGATCAATGGTCATGATGGATCCGGCGTACAGGCGGTAAGCTTCCATGGTGAGGAGTTGCTTGCCTCGCCAGAGTCGCTTATGTCCTGGGGTGAGGCGGTCGACACGACCATACCTGTCGCTTTGCCTCGGTAGCATCGCCAACACATCATCCTTGAATGTGTACCATGCACCATCCTCCACCGAGTCCAGCCTCACCACCGACTCCCTTGCTTCATGTCAAAAATCTCGGTGGAACTTCGGCGAGTGGCACAGAGCTTCGACCAAGGCTGAATGTGCTCTGCCGAACATTATAGAGTCTCCAGCTTGGCTCAAAACTCTCGGTGGAGCTTCAGCGAGTGGCACAGAGCTTCAACCAACACTGAATGTTTTCCGCCGAACATTATGAAGTCTCCAGCTTGACTCAAAAATTGCAGCTGAAGATGCTGGAGTGGGTACAATTCTGGAACTTGAGCCAAACATCTCCAGTGGAGGTGGTGGAGCTTTGGCGATGAGATGGCTGAAATAAAAACAAGCTTACAATTAAGCTAATTCAGTCTAAACCGATCATCTCACTGCTCGGTGGTATACAATTAGGGCCAGAGTGAGCTCCGAGCTACTGGCTGAGTCTCAGAGATGTGATGGAGTACAAACGATAAGCCATATGGTGACTATATACGATACTTTAAACAATGTGAGGTAAATATAGTGTCCCGAGAGCTTGTCACGAGAACTCGTCTGATAGTGACCACAACTCATATGTGAGGGCGGTATCACGCAGGATTGCTAGAGTCCATACCAAGGAGAGTGTACGAATATCCATATTTATTTAAACACTGCTACACAAAGACAAACCTCAATGGCGGGGATTTGTGCCCAAAAGGTCCTTGTCGCGACAATAGTTACAGTCGCGACAACGATATCTAGTCGCGACAAGACAGTCGCGACAAGAAGAACTTCTTAGGAATATGCCGAGACAAGTCATGATAGTCGGAACGACTCGCGACTACATCCCGTCGATCTCCGAGACCGATCACAGCCACGTGCACAGACAAGTGACTCGAAAGTCAATCCCGGAAATGTCCGCAGACTCCGATGTCAACCGAAACTCCGATTGATCGGAATAGTCAGTCACATGCGATGTCGCGATAAGGCGTCATTGTGTCGTGATAGGTCAAAAACGCTCTAGACCTCTCGTGACTAAGGCTAAATCAGTAATAAGGCTCACACTGAAGAGACACGACTGCTACAGCATGTTGCAAATGGGTTTAAAGTCCTTAAAATAGAATGCCGGCCGTTTTTGTGGCCTTGTACATAATTCCTATTATTCAATTTCCTTATATAGCATGTACTAAAATGGACTGTAAAGTAGTATAAAAGCAGAGTAGTTTTAACGTGTTCTGGACTGCATTTCCCTCATAGTTATTATTGCCGTGACTATTTTTGGTCACAGTAGTGATTTCTCACGAGTTTAGTGCACGTCTGGAGTTCTATTTATACGCGGAGATTTGTTTATACATTTCGAAGTTTGTACTTAGCCCCAACTCAGTTAGATAGTCAATACACGTTGTGATTGATAACTCAAAGTCATAAGCTTAAGTGCTGAACCAGAAAGTCTCTCGTGAGAAGCATCTCGCGATAAGTTTGTAATCCAGTTTGAAGTCACGACAAAGTGTCAAAGCTTTAAATCAAAGGTACTACTAAGATTGTAGTCACTGTTGGAATCGTTCCAGTGAGTTCGGTCGCAGTCCCACGTCTAAAGGTACTATTGGAATCAGTCCAGTGAGGCTGATCGTAGTCACTGTTGGAATCGTTCCCGTGAGTTCAGTCGCAGTCCCACGTTACAAGAGAGTCCCGTGAGACCTCTAAGTTCAAGTCCAGTGTGGCTTCAAGTTGTCGGAATTAGCTTACGTGCGTTCGCAACTGAGTTTCGTTTCATTTCAAAATCCCCGCGATTAGTGTTTCTCTCACGAGAAGCTTTAGTTGTACTCACGAGTTCTACTCGCGATAGTCTTGAGATACAGTTTGATTTATCTTCTTTCATTTGCACAATTGTCAACGGTGTATCTGCAGTCAATTCTGATTGACAGGACCCAAGTACATTAAATATTGAAGAGCACTTTGTGTAGTTTGTTTGTTGGTTGTGTGTTGGTTGTGGTTCGATTTGTGTGTCTCATACACATCTATTGGATTGTGATTTTCACGACTATACTCAGGTGCACCATCTCAGCGATGGGCACAAAGCTTCGGCCAAGGCTGAATGTGCTTCGCCGAACATTGTAGAATCTTGCGCTTGGCTCACAAATCTCGGTGGAGCTTCGGCGAGTGGCACAGAGCTTTGACCAAGGCTGAATATGCTCCGCCGAATATTGTGGAGCTTCCAGCATGGCCCAAAAATGCGGCGGAGCTCCGGCAGGTGGCAGAGAGCTTCGATCAACACTGAAGGTTTTCCGCCGAACATTGTGAAGTCTCTAGCTTGACTCAAAAATCGCAGCCCAAGATGCTGGAGTGGATACAATTCTGGAGCTTGACCCAGACATCTCTGGCAGAGGTGGTGGAGCTTCGGCGAGTGGCACAAAGCTTACACCAAGGCTGAATGTGCCCTGCCGAACATTGTGGAGTCTCCACATTGGCCAAAACTCCTGGCGGAGCTTCGGCGGGTGGCACAGAGCTTCGACCAAGGCTGAATGTGCTCCACCAAACATTGTGGAGTCTCCAGCGTCGCTCAAAAATCTCGGCAGAGCTTCGGCAGCTAGCACCAAGCTTCGACAAGGCTCTTGGCATTGAGTGAATACGTCGATAGAGTTATAAAAAATACGAATTAGCTCAACACAGCAGATAAAATATGTATACACACCGAAATGATTTCCGTGTTTAAGGTGAATACATTTAGCCCAGCCTTGTCACCAAATCGCTCAAGACACTCATATGGATTCAAGATGAGGCAGAAAATAAACAGAGGCTGGTCCAATGCTGCCCAACGCTTCTCAAGCCGTGCAAGCATACCTTTGGACCCAGTCTTATTTGAGTGCTGAGCAAAATGATGATATAGGCCTGCAAAGGTCAGTAGAACTTGGTCGCCTTGCATATTATTGGCTTGATTAATGTTCGTTGCATAGCAAATTGGCTCTATGTCATCAACAAGTGTCTGCAGCAAGGGCCAGAAATGGGTATTCTCGAGCAGATTGCACTGAGCATTGCCAGTTTCGGTTATTTTCTTTACTGCCTTCCGGTTTTGCTCATGTCCGAGCTGTGCTTCAATTATCTCTTCCAGGTGAAGGTATGCTGCATGCTGGAGGGAGCTTTGAGATCGAGGAGACAATGAAAGGCCACATAATGTGTTGTCCACTGGGTGATGTTTGCAAGAGGATACACGAGCACCACAAAATTGTTCTTGGGTTGCACATCATCAAAGATCTTGCGCACGCGGTCATGAGAAAGAATCCAATGAATAAGATCTGTAGCCTGTTCAGCAACCACAGAAGCCTCCTCATTAACCGCTAAGTAGTCGCTGAGGATAAGTTGTCCCTTGGTTGAATGAGAATACTGGAAAATATACGGAAAGAATTTGTAGCACCTCACTCGATGTGAACAACAAGGAACAACAAAAACCAACTTGCGCGCCTTGCCAGTCTTCTGCTCAGGTTCAGAATGAATCAAGCACCAAATGAACGTGATTTCTCTGACATAAAAGTCAAGAAACCCGTCTTTGTAATTGTCTCAAGACCGATAAACCAAGATGTCGAAGGTATGTTTCATTGCACCATCTTTGTACATCACCCACTCTCCTAACCAGCTTGGAGCGAACATTCGTGCTGCTAACTGTGAAGCGGGCTGGTGGATGATGAAGGGCCGCTTGCAGTGTCCACATCCAATGAGGGCCGCAGGGCTCCTGGCCGTTCCATGATATGCTGATCTGTTGCCCCTCAACCCCGAAATTGATCAGTTGTCGGCTGATTAGCATGTGGAGATGGCGAAGTGGGTGAAAAGCCACGCAGGAGAGTGAGGAGAATGAGGATGAGGAGGCACCGCAGCCTCCCTAAGGCAGACATTCACGCAGCTCTATCTTTCTGCGCTCACTGGCAACACTATTTGGTGGAACAGTGGCAAAGCCCAGTTGGAGGACCGTGTGCGATGCAGTTCACACGAGGAAAGACTGCTCATGGAGCTCCTCGCCGCAGAAGAAAGTGATGAAGAGCCCGACAAACAGAGCTCTTTCGGGGTCTGGAGACGACTACAATATGTGAAAGACAGTCCAATAAATATTTACTGAGTGTTCGCTGAATGCCTCAAAAATCACATGTTTGCCCTTGAGGCTTAATTAAACCTTGACCCTTAATAAGCCCTTAGTATCATATTAAGGCTTTACAAAAAAAAAAAAATGCCGTTAATAAGGCCCTTAACATGCAACACTGCCTTCCAGCCCAGCTTGACTCAAAATCCCAGCCAAAGATGCTGGAGTGGGTACATTCTGGAACTTGAGCCAGGACATCTCTGGCAAAGGTGGTGGAGGTTCAGCGAGAGGCACAGAGCTTTGAGCAAGGCTGAATGTACTCCGCCGAACATTGTGCAGTCTCTAGCAGGCTCAAAAATCTCGGCAGAGCTTTGGTGAGCCACACAAAGCTTCGACCAAGGCTGAATGTGCTCTGCCAAACATTGTGCAGTCTCCAGCTTGGCTCAAAAACCTCAGCAGAGCGTTGGCGAGTGGCACAAAGTTTCAACCAAGGTGGAACGTGCTCTGCTGAACATTGTGGAGTCTCCAGCTTGACTCAAAATCCCAGCCAAAGATACTGGAGTGGGTACAATTCTGGAACTTGAGCCAGGACATAAAGTTTTGACCAAGGTGGAATATGCTCCACCGAAACATCATGGAATCTCCAGTCTGGGTCCAAAAATCTTCGGCGGAGCTTCGGCGAGTGGCACAAAGCTTTAACCAAGGCCTGAATGTGCTCCACCAAACATTGTGCAGTCTCTAGCTTGGGGTCGAAAATCTTGGCGGGGCTTCAGCGAGTAGCACAAAGCTCTCCACCAACCATTGTGCAGTCTCCAGCTTGGGTCAAAAATCTCGGTGGAGCTTCGGCAAGCGGCACAGGCCTTTGAGCAAGGCTGAATATGCTCCACCGAATGTTGTGAAGTCTCCAGCTTGACTCAAAAATCCCAGCCAAAGATGCTGGAGTGGGTACAATTCTGGAACTTGAGCCAGACATCTCCGGCGGAGGTGTTGGAGCTTCAGCGAGAAGCACAGAGTTTCGACCAAGGCTGAATGTGCTCTGCCACACATTGTGCAGTCTCCAGCTTGGGTCAAAGGTCTAGGCGGAGCTTCGGCAAATTGCACAAACGCGCTCATGGACCCTGCCTTTTGGCGAGTGGCACAGACCTTCCACCCAGGCCAAACATTGTGGAGTCTCCAGCGTGGCTCAAAAATCTCGGTGGAGCTTCGACCAAGGCTGAATGTGCTCCGCTGAACATTGTGGCGTCTCCAGAGTGACTCAAACATCTCAGTGGAGCTTCGGCGAGTGGCACAGAGCTCTCTGCTAAACATTGTGCAGTCTCCAGCTTGGGTCAAAATTTCGGCAGGGCTTCAGCAAATTCACAAAGCTTTGACCAAGGCTGAATATGCTCCGCTGACGATTGTGAAGTCTCCAGCTTGATTCAAAAATCCAAGCCAAAGATGCTGGAGTGGGTACAATTCCAGAACTTGAGCCAGACATCTCCGGCAGAGGGGTTGGAGCTTCAGCGAGACGCACAGAGCTTCGACCAAGGCTGAATGTGCTCTGCCAAACATTGTGGAGTCTCCAGCATGGCTCAAAAATCTGGGTGGAGCTTCGGCGAGTGGCACAAAGCTTTAACCAAGGCTGAATGTGCTCCATCAAACACTGTGCAGTCTCCAGCTTGGGTCAAAAATCTCGGCAGACCTTTGGCAAGTGGCACAGGCCTTCGACCAAGGCTGAATATGCTCCACCAAATATTGTGAAGTCTCCACCTTGACTCAAAATCCCAGCCTTCGAATGTGCTCTGCCAAGCATGGTGGAGTCTCCAGCTTGGCTCAAAACTTTCGGTGGAGCTTTGGCGAGTGGCACAGAGCTTCCACCAAGGCTGAATGTGCTCTGCTGAACATTGTGCAGTCTCCAGCTTGACTCAAAAATCCCAGCCAAAGATGCTGGAGTGGGTACAATTCTGGAACTTGACCCAGACATCTTTGGCGGCGGTTGTGGCACTTCGGCGAGAACCACAGAGCTTTGACCAAGGCTGACTGTGCTCCACCGAACATTGTGGATGCTGGAGTATTGGCTCGATGCACCATAAAGTCAGTATGCGGAACCAGTTTCCGCATACATAAACCTGCCCCTGTAATACTGTACTAACCTTTTCCTGATGTTCCTTTGTTTTCTTACCTATACGGGCATCTTTGCCCACTTCACGTATACTGCTGTTGACACACAGGGACATTCCTCGGTCATCCACCTTATTGTGCCTGTCTGAGTATTATTCCTATTAGTGGAGTCTCCAGCTTGGCTCAAAACTCTCGCCGGAGCTTTGGCAGGTGGCACAGAGCTTCCACCAAGGCTGAATGTTCTCCGCTGAACATTGTGGAGTCTCCAGCTTGACTCAAATATAGCAGCTGAAGATGCTGGAGTGGGTACAATTCTGGAACTTGAGCTCAAAGCTCTGTGCTTCTCACCAAAACTCTCTGAGGCCGGGGTTTCCCCAAGGTTGTGTGGGGCATCAGTGCTGGTGAAGGCAGGTTGTGGGGCATGTGTGGCTCATAATCAGATTGGGGGTCAGTCCACGTTGAAGCCGGGGTCTCCCAAGTTTGTGTGGGGTGTCACGATCAATGTGATTGAGCATGGCGGACCTTAGAATCATTCCACTCGCCGAAGCTCCGCTGAGATTTTTGACCCAAGCTCGAGACTGCACAATGTTTGGCGGAGCACATTCAGCCTTGGTGGAAGCTCTGTGCCACCCACCGAAGCTCCGCCAAGAGTTTTGAGCCAGGCTGGAGACTCAACAATGTTTGGCAGGGCAAATTCAGCCTTGCTCAAAGCTCTGTGCCTCTCGCCGAAGCTCCTCCACCACCTCCGCCGGAGATGTCTGGCTCAAGTTCCAGAATTGTACCCACTCCACTTCGGCCGGAATTTTTGAGTCAAGCTGGAGACTCCACAACGTTCGGCAGAGCACATTCAGCCTTGGTCGAAGCTCTGTGCTTCTTGCCGAAACTCCACCACCTCTGCCGGAGATGTCTGGCTCAAGTTCCAGAATTGTACCCACCCCAACATCTTCGGCTGCAATTTTCGAATCAAGCTGGCGACTCCACAATGTTCGGCGGAAACATTCAGCCTTGGTGGAAGCTCTGTGCCACCCGCCAAAGCTCCGGCGAGAGTTTTGAGCCAAGCTGGAGACTCCACTAATAGGAATAATACTCAGATAGGCACAATAAGGTGAACAACTGTATTGCAAACTTAATAGGAATAATACTCCGACACCAGTAAGTAAGAGACTAAATACATAGTAAGGAAGGGACAAACCTCAGACCGGCCCAATAAGGTGAACAACTGAGGAACGTCCCTGTCTGTCAACAGCAGTATAAGTAAGGCGGGCAAAGATGCCCGCATAGGTAAGAAAACAAAGGAACATCAGGAAAAGGTTAGTACCCGCATTACTGGGGCAGGTTTACATATGCGGAAACTCGTTGGTGCGTCGAGCCAATACTTCAACACTCCCCCTGGAGAGAACAAGCCATAAAGTATCAGTAGAGTGATATAAAGACACAATAGAATTGACCGTGAACGAGGGGAAAAGGAAACTCCCCATCACGTTGAGCACCTCTGCTCTGCTCCCATCTGCTCCCCTACTCCATCAAACCAAGTGAGCGCACAATAGTGAGATGCGCATCACGGGGCAGGACCTTGGTGAAGATGTCTACGACATTTTCAGCTGACGCAACATGCTGAATCTTGATATCCCTGGCGGCCATGTGCTCGTGGCTGTAGTGTTCATGGATATCAATGTGCTTCACACGTGCATGGCCCTTTGCGTCGTGCATAAGTGCAGAGGTGCCCAGGTTATCGCCATAGAGGAGGACCGGGCGCTCTTGGGACATATGCAGCTTGTTGAGAAAACTGTACATCCACATTGCCTGCTTGGAGCTGCACGTTAGCACCACGTACTCTGCCTCTGTCATTGACAGAGCCACTGTGGCCTGCTTCTTCGACGACCAGGACACCGGGCCACCCAACATCATAAAAACCTCGTCAGATGTCCCTTGAGGTATGTGAGTGAGTGCTGAACAGCCTTCCAGTGCGCAGGGCAAGTATTCTGGAGGAAGGCGGCAAGGCAGTTAACCGAGTATGCAATGTCAGGTTGGGTGGGGTTCGCGGTGTGCAGGAGAGATCCGACAGCTTTGTGGTAGGGTTTATCAGCCATGAAAGTGCGGTCTGTGGTTGTGGATGGGCTCTGAGTGGATGTGAGCTCGAAACTGACAGCGAAAGGGGTGGATTTTCGGTTGCAGTCTGCCATGTTGTAGCATGAAAGGATGTGTTCAAGGTAAGGGCACGAGGAAATGGAAATCGTTCCCGTGGCCTTGTTGTACTCTATTATGTCTCAAAGTGTGATGCAGCTGTGCAAGTGTAGTCCTTGTGCGCGGAGTCATCTGTGTCGAGAGGCTGCAGGAGGAGGTATATCCTCTGCGCTGTCCTTGGCTATCCAGAGCTCTGTGCCGATTGGGCAGAGGGATTAGTGCAGCAGCCCGCGAGGAGCCACTGTGCCTTAAGGCACCTGTGGTTCCTCGCCATGCCCGTCGTCCATTATGACCATTGGCTAGCCCGCTTGAAGGGCCTGGGAGGCAGTTGGACATGTGCCTAGGCGATGAGTGGGGGCCAGAAGGTAGACAGGGCGCGGAGTCACCCGTTCAGCTCATGTAGAGGGTGAAGGTGGGTGTTGTGGGCAAGTTATGGTGTTCTATTTGTACACGATCAAAGTACAAATACGGTAAATAAAGTAACTAAATGTCAAGTACAAACTAGGTAAGTAAGTATGAATATTATACAACTATTACTACTGTGTCTTTGGGCTGTTAAGTGTGTAGCTAAACCGCACACTATCACACAAAGAAGTCAACACCCGGGAGCTGCATGAAGCCCTTGGCGAGCAGACAAGCCTTCCACTTGATGATGTGGCCCTCAATGTCATACTTGACTGCATACACCCACTTGCAGTCGATGACATTCGCACCAAGAGGCGGATCCATGAGGACCCAAACCTCTCGGCCGACAAGAGACCTGCACTCCTTCTCCATTGGTGCCATCCAAACCTCCAGGAGCTCCATAGCCTCCTGAAAATTCTTGGCCACTGTTGGAGCCAAAATAGTGAGAGCAGCAACTGCCTGGGTCCTTGCACGCACATTCGGGGTCTTGCGACCATAGCCCAATCGGCACCGGCAGCTTTCGCCGCGGATTCAATGGCCTGTGCATCAATGGAGTCTTGGATGGCCTTTGAGGGAATGCGAGCACACATGGAACAACGAAGGAGAGGGACAACAGCAGCAGCATCTGCATCAGGAGTGGGAGAAACTTCATCAGTATCTTGCTTGGCAGAAGGAATGTGAACATGCGGTTCGTCCCCAGCCTCCAGCTTGTCTCCTCCAGCTATATTTAAGTCTCCCCCTGCTGGAGGAAGCAACCGATGTCCCAATCCCTCCTCGAAGAGCGCATGGTGTGAGTTGAAGAACATCCGAGTCGTGGGATTCCAGAGACAATAGCCGGCAGTCTTGTTGAAACCAATGAGGCGGGCTGTGACGGAATGAGGGTTGAGCTTTCCCCCCATGGCTTCAATGGGTATAATCTTGGCATACCTGACCACACCGAAAACGCGACGGTGAGAGATGTCAGGCTTACTTCCATAATACATCTCCCATGGTGTCTTACTGCCAGCTCGACACTTTGGGTGGAACCACTGCAAGTATGCCGATACCTCAAACACCAGCGGCCACATGCTCTTCGTGAAACCTGAGTCCGCCAACAAGCACCGCCCAAATTAGACAGTCATCCTTATCCCACGCTCCCCTAGCCCATTCTGTGACGAAGAATGTGGGGTCGTTACCTCAATGATGATCCCCTTCTCACTGCAAAAGTCATCCCACAATTCATTCATCTGCTCGTGTCCACCATCCACCCACACTCTCTTGATCTTCTTCCCCGTCTGCGTCTCGACCTCCACCACGTAGAGCTTGAATTTCACCAAGGTATTTACCGTGGTCTTGTGGGGTAGAAAAAATACCCATGGGGCAGCACAGCATCCTTCAACAAGGTGCATTAGCCAATGCACACCACCGATGCCGATCACTTGTGCTGAACCCACAAATCCATGTACGTGCAGTCCCCCACTTCTTTCTCCGGCTTGTGAATGCCATCCAATGGTCGACGTGCATGCTTACCAGAGATGCAGTCTTCACATAAGCCATCCGTGCCGCCCTCGCGCACATGGAGGCCGTTGACGTGCTTCCCTGATAGCAGTGCAGCCAGGCCTGAGGCGCCAATATGACCGAGCCACCAGTGCCACAACCCTTTCATAACAGGCACATCTCTCAGCTTCGCCACCTATGCTGCCGTCCCTGGGACCTCATTGAACTCCAAGACATACATGCCATTCAGAGGCACCATCGGGATTCTGGAAGGTTGCCTTTCCGCACCCAAATTCGACCGAATACCCCTTTGCGTTGAGTTTTGAGAGTGAGAGGAGATTTGAGGTGATGTCGGGGATATGGATAGCTTCAAAGGTGATCTCCTTTGTCTGCCCCTGGTATGTGAATTGTTTGCACACCAGACCTGTTGCGAGAATCTAAAACTTTGACCCCTCAGCTGCAGTGCCCTCACGCAACACCAGGAAATACTCCACAAAGTCTGCGTGCCTCGTGAAGCAGTGCTTCGTTGCACCCGAGTCCACTACGACAAGACTCCTCTGCCCCATCGCATCCGCGACAAATATTTTGACCACAGGATCCCTTGGGCCGCCATCGTCACCATGCTTTTGACCCAAGCTGGAGACTCCACAATGTTTGGTGGAGGACATTCAGCCTTGGGGGAAGCTCTGTGCTACCCACCAAAGCTCCGCCAAGAGTTTTGAGCCAAGCTGGAGACTCCACAATGTTTGGCAGAGCGCATTCAGCCTTGGTTGAAGCTTTGTGCCACTCACAAAGGCTCCGCCGGATTTTCGGGCCATGCTGGAGACTCCACAATGTTCACGCAGCACATTCAGCCTTGGTCGAAGCTCCACCAAGATTTTTGACCGTGCTGGAGACTCCACAATGTTCGGCGGACCACATTCAACCTTGGACGAAGCGCTGTGCTTCTCGTCGAAGCTCCACCGAGATTTTTGACCATGCTGGAGACTCCACAATGTTCGGTGGACCACATTCAACCTCGGTCGAAGTGCTGTGTGTCTCGCCGAAGCTCCAACACCTCTGCCCGAGATGTCTGGGTCGAGTTCCAGAATTGTACCCACTCCAGCATCTTTCACTCATGGAGTCTCCAGCATGGCTCAAAAATGTCAGGGAAGCTTCGGTGAGTGACACAGAGGTTTAACCAAGGCTGAATGTGCTCAGCCAAACATTGTGCAGTCTCCAGCCTGGGTCAAAAATCTCGGCAGAGCTTCGACGAGAAGCACAGACCTTCCACCAAGGCTGAATGTGCTCTGCCGAACATTTTGGAGTCTCCAGCTTGATTCAAAAATCCCAGCCGAAGATGCTGGAGTGGGTACAATTCTGGAACTTGAGCCAGACATCTCTGGTGGAGGTGGTGGAGCGGCTGAATGTGCTCCACTGAACATTGTGGAGTCTCCAGCTTGGCTCAAAAATCTCGGCACGAGTGGGTACAATTCTGGAACTTGAGCCAGACATGTCTGGCGAAGGTGGTGGAGCTTCAAGCAAGGCTGAATGTGCTCCGCCGAACAATGTGGAGTCTCCAGCAGGCTCAAAAATCTCGGCGGAGCTTTGGCGAGCCACACAAAGCTTCGGCCAAGGCTGAATGTGCTCTGCCAAACATAGTGCAGTCTCCAGCTTGGCTCAAAACTTCGGCGGAGCTTTGGCGAGTGGCACAAAGTTTCAACCAAGTATGGATACAATTTCCTGAGGCTGAGAAGGAGTGAAACATGTGTGATATGTCGGCATGAGCATGTTGGAAG
This sequence comes from Mycena rebaudengoi, assembly GCA_029282285.1. Taxonomy (NCBI): domain Eukaryota; kingdom Fungi; phylum Basidiomycota; class Agaricomycetes; order Agaricales; family Mycenaceae; genus Mycena; species Mycena rebaudengoi. The sequence continues at coordinate 119,568 of JARJCX010000118.1, read as the reverse complement.
TGCTGTGCGCTCCGGCGGTCGATCCTGTTATGGACGAAGGTGCTCCCATCTGCCAGATGTCGTTGGAGTTGCGCCGTCCGTGATGCGAGATGCGAGAATGGCATCCGAAATGTGTAAATGTGGGGAATGCTGGGCGTGGTGAGCACGTGTGGTGAATCTGGGGGTTGTGGCCGTATCATCATATACACTGGGGTGGACACAGCGCATGTGGCAGCCCCACAATGCGTGCGTGCACATTTACCCCAGAGTGCCAGAGCTGGCTGGCTTACCAGCTGCCACACGTCATACCAGCAACTACATGTGCTACCCCCTCTTCATCCTTTCCTTGCCTGTCCTCATTCTTCAATTTGTTTTTGGTGTGCAGATAGCGGCCTTCCACTGCCCTCCGCATTCCCTGTAACCTGAACTAGCTGTGGTACACCATCAGGGAAGTATTCTTGACAATGTGTACTGCAAGCCAGGAATAAATGCTCCGCTGAATATGGTGAAGTCTCCAGCTTGACTCAAACATCCCGGCCAAAGATGCTAGATTGGTTTCTGAGTCAGACATCTCTGGCAGAGGCAGTGGAGCTTCGGCGAGAAGCACAGAGCTTTGACCAAGGCTAAATGTGCTCCACCAAACATTGTGAAGTCTCCAGCTTGACTCAAAAATCGCAGCTGAAGATGCTGGAGTGGGTACAATTCTGGAACTTGAGCCAGACATCTCCGGCGGAGGTGGTGGAGCTTAGGTGAGAAGTGCAGGGCTTCGACCCAGGCTGAATGTGCTCCGCTGAACATTGTGGAGTCCAACTTGACTCAAAAATCCCAGCCGAAGATGCTGGAGTGGGTACAATTCTGGAACTTGAGCCAAACATCTCTGGCGGTGGTTGTGGAGCTTTGGTGAGTGGCACAGAGCTTTGACCAAGGCTGAATGTGCTCCGCCAAACATTGTGGAGTCTCCAGCTTGACTCTAGAATCACAGCCAGCGATGCTGGAATGGGTACAATTATGGAACTTGAGCCAGACATCTCTGGTGGAGGTGGTGGAGCTTCGGCGAGAAGTCGACCAAGGTGGAATATGCTCTGCCAAACATTGTGGAGTCTCCGGCTTGGCTCAAAAATCATGGCGGAGCTTTGGCAAGTGGCACAAAGCTTTAACCAAGGCTGCATGTGCTCCACCCAACATTGCGCAGTCTGCAGCTTGCGTCAAAAATTGCGGCGGAGCTTCGGCGAGTGGCACAAAGCTTCGACCAAGGCTGAATGTGGTCCGCTGAACATTGTGGAGTCTTGAGCTTGGCTCAAAAATCTCGGCAGAGCTTTGGCAAGCGGCACAGAGCTTCGACCAAGGCTGAATGTGCTCCGCCGAACATTGTGGAGTCTCCAGCGGGCTCAAAAATCTCGGCGGACTTCTGGCGAGTGGCACAGAGCTTTGACCGAGCCTGAATGTGCTCTGCCGAACATTGTGCAGTCTCCAGCGTGGCTCAAAAATCTCAGCGGAGCTTCAGCAAGTGGAATGATTCTAAGGTCCGCCATGCTCAATCACATTGATCGCAACACCCCACACAAACTTGGGCGACCCCGGCCTCAGCGTGGACTGACCCCCAATCTGATTATGAGGCACGCATGCCCCACGGCCTGCCTTCACCAGCACCGACGCCCCACACAACCTTGGGGAAACCCTGGCCTCAGCATAGGCAACACCCTCCCGAGGAAGAGGCGGATTGGCATGCACCCGATACCGTTTACCAGCATGTCGTAACAGACAGAGAAGATGACACCGAAGGTATCGTAGACAACAAAGACCTCGAAGACCTCCTTGTTCTGGAGAACAGCACCATGCGTGTGAACTCCCCATGTCAGACATGTTTCTTGGGGCGACTTCGTTGATGCCCAGTGAGCTTAGTGTTAACAACTTTTTTTGTGGTGGTGATGTGGAACAGGAACCACGAGCGTCAGGAGGCAACTCGGCATTCATGGTGGTCGACCACAACTTGAATTTGGGATTCATGGACCGCAAATTCGGCGGAGCACATTTAGCCGTGGTTGAAGCTGCGTGTTGTAACCTGCATACATCACAGTGTTGTGACTGCTGGCAGGGGACTGCTTTTTGTACAATGCCATGAAGTGGTATTGGGGTAAGCCATCCCCCACACTATTCCAGGTCTTGTGCAGATCGTGCCAGATGGGGCGCAAATCAATGTGGTCCCAAACTGGATTATGGCTGAGTTTGAGGACATGCAATTCAGAGTCGTCCCCTGTGTTGGAGAAGGCAGGGTCCATGAGCAGGCTCTGCCGAGATTTTTGACCCAAGGTGGAGACTCCACAATGTTTGGCGGACCACATTCAGCCTTGGTCGAAGCTTTGTGCCACTCGCCGAAGCTCCGCCGGATTTTTGGGCTACGCTGGAGACTCCACAATCTTCGCAGAGCACATTCCGGCTTGGTTGAAGCTCTGTGCTTGTCGCCGAAGCTCCACCGAGATTTTTAAGCCACACTGGAGACTCCAAAATGGTTGGTGTAGCACATTCAGCCTTGGTTGAAGCTTTGTGCAATTCGCTGAAGCTCCGTCGAGATTTTTGACCCAAGCTGGAGATTGCACAATGTTTGGGAGAGCACATTCAGCCTTGGTCGAAGCTCTGCCGGATTTTTGGCCCATGCTGGAAGCTCCACGATATTTGGCAGAGCATATTCAGCTTTGGTTGAAGCTCTGTGCATCTCGCCCAAGCTTTGTCGGATTTTTGGGCCACGCTGGAAGCTCCACAATATTCAGCAGAGCATATTCAGCCTTGGTCGAAGCTCTATGCCACTCGCCGAAGCTCTGCCGAGATTTTTGACCCAAGTTGGAGACTGCACAATGTTTGGCAGAGCACATTCAGCTTGGGTCAAAGCTTTGTGCCACTCGCCGAAGCTCCGCCACCTCCACCGGAGATGTCTGGGTCAAGTTCCAGAATTGTACCCACTCCAGCATCTTTGGCTGGGATTTTTGAGTCAAGCTGGAGACTTCACAATGTTCGGTGAAGCATATTCAGCACTGGTCGAAGGCCTGTGCCACTTGCCGAAGCCCTGCCAATGTTTTTAACCCAAGCTGGAGATTGCACAATGTTCGGTGGAGCACATTCAGCCTTCATCGAAGCTCTGTGCCACTCGCCGAAGCTCCGCTGAGATTTTTGAGCCAAGCTCGAGACTCCACAATGTTCAGCGGACCACATTCAGCCTTGGGCGAAGCTTTGTGCCACTCGCTGAGGCTCTGCCGGATTTTTGGGCCATGCTGGAGACTCCACAATGTTCGGCCAAGCACATTCAGCCTTAGTCGAAGCTCTGTGCTTCTCACAGAAGCTCCACCACCTCCGCCGGAGATGTCTGGCTCAAGTTCCAGAATTGTACCTACTCCAGCATCTTTCGCTGCAATTTTTGAGTCAAGCTGGAGACTTCACAATGTTTGGCAGAAAACATTCAGTGTTGGTCAAAGCTCTGTGCCACTTGCCGAAGCTCCACTGGATTCTTGGGCCACACTGGAAGCTCCACAATGTTCTGCAGAGCACATTCAGCCTTGGTCGAAGCTCTGTGCCACTCGCCAAAGCACCGCCGAGATTTTTGACCCAAGCTGGAGACTGCACAATGTTTGGCGGAGCACATTCAGCCTTGCTCGAAGCTCTGTGCTACTTGCCGACACTCCGCCGAGATTTTTGAACCAAGCTGGAGACTCCACAATGTTCGGCCAAGCACATTCAGCCTTGGTTAAAGCTTTATGCCACTCACCGAAGCTCCGCCACGATTTTTGAGCCACGCTGGAGACTCCTTATTGTGCCTGTTTGAGGTTTGTGCCTTCCTTGCTATTTATTTATTCTCTTACTTACTGGTGTCATAGTATTATTCCTATTAGGTTTGCAATACAGTCGTTCACCTTATTGTGCCCGTCTGAGTATTATTCCTATTAGTGGAGTCTGGCTCAAAACTCTCGGCGGAGCTTCGGCAGGTGGCACAGAGCTTCCACCAAGGCTGAATGTTCTCCACCAAACACTGTGGAGTCTCCAGCTTGACTCAAAAATTGCAGCCAAAGATGTTGGAGTGGGTACACTTCTGGAACTTGAGCCAGACATCTCCTGCGGAGGTGGTGGAGGTTCGGCGAGAAGCACAGAGCTTCAACCAAGGCCGAATGTGTTCTGCCAAACATTGTGGAGTCTCCAGTTTGACTCCAAAATTCGAGCCGAAGATTGCTGGGGTGGGTACAATTCTGGAACTTGAGCCAGACATCTTCAGCGGAGGTGGTGGAGCTTCGGCGAGAGGCAGAGCTTCGACCAAGGCTGAATGTCCTCTGCCGAGCATTTTGAAGTCTCCAGCAGGCTCAAAAATCTCGGCAGAGCTTCGGCGAGCCACACAAAGCTTCGACCAAGGCTGAATGTGCTCTGCCAAACATTGTGAAGTCTCCAGCCTGGCTCAAAAATCTGGGTGGAGCTTCAGTGAGTGGAAACATTGTGGAGTCTCCAGACTGGCTAAAAACTCTTGGCGGAGCTTCGGTGGGTGGCACGGAGCTTCAACCAAGGCTGAATGTGCTCCATCAAACATTGTGGAGGTGGAGCTTCAGTGAGTGGAAACATTGTGGAGTCTCTAGACTGGCTAAAAACTCTTGGCGGAGCTTCGGTGGGTGGCACAGAGCTTCAACCAAGGCTGAATGTGCTCCATCAAACATTGTGGAGTCTCCAGCATGGCTCAAATATCTTGGCAGAGCTTCGGCGAGTGGCACAGAGCTTCGACCAACACTGAATCTGCTCCACCAAATCTTGTGGAGCTTCCAGCATGGCCCAAAAATTCGGCAGAGCTTCGGCGAGTGGCACAAAGCTTCGACCAAGGCTGAATGTGGTCCGCCGAGCATTGTGGAGTCTCGAGCTTGGCTCAAAAATCTCGGTGGAGCTTCGGCAAGTGGCACAAAACTTTGAGCAAGGCTGAATGTGCTCTGCCAAACATTGTGCAGTCTCCAGCTTGGGTCACAAATCTCGGCGGAGCTTTGGCGAATTGCACAAAGCTTCGACCAAGGCTGCATATGCTCCGCCGAATATTGTGGAGTCTCCAGCATGGCTCAAAAACCTCGGTGGAGCTTCGGCCGGATGCACAGAGCTTCAACCAAGTCTGAAGGTCCTCTGCCATGAACATTGTGGAGTCTCCAGCGGGCTCAAAAATCCCGGTGAAGCTTCAGCGAGCCACACAAAGCTTGGACCAAGGCTGAATGTGCTCCGCCGAACATTGTGGAGTCTCCAGCATGGCTTAAAAATCTCGGTGGAGCTTCAGCGAGTGGCACAAAGCTTTAACCAAGGCCACATTCAACCTTGGTTGAAGCACTGTGCTTCTCGGCGAAGCTCCCACACCTCCGCCCGAGATGTCTGGGTCAAGTTCCAGAATCGTACCCACCCCAGAATCTTCGGCTGCGATTTTTGAGTCAAGCTGGAGACTCCACAATGTTTGGCACATTCAGCCTTGGTCGAAGCTCTGTGCCACTCGCCGAAGCTCCACCACCTCCGCCAGAGATGTCTGGCTCAAGTTCCAGAATTGTACCCACTCCAGCATCTTCAGCTGGGATTTTTCAGCGATGCTGGAGACTCCACATTGTTCGGTGGAGCACATTCAGCTTTGGGTGAAGCTTTTAGCCACTCAGCGAAGCTCCACCACCACCGGCGGAGATGTCTGGCTCAAGTTCCAGAATTGTACCCACTCCAGCATCTTCAGCTGGGATTTTTGAGCCATGCTGGAGACTCCACAATGTTCGGTGGAGCACATTCAGCTTTGGGCGAAGCTTTAAGCCACTCACCGAAGCTCCACTACCACCGCCAGAGATGTCTGGCTCAGTTCTAGAATTGTACCCACTCCAGCTGCTATTTTTGAGTCAAGCTGGAGACTTCACAATGTTCGGTGGAAACCATTCAGTGTTGGTCGAAGCTCTGTGCATCTCGCTGAAACTCCACCGAGATTTTTGAGCCACAGCAGAGACTCCACAATGTTCGGTGGAGCACCTTCAGCCTTGGTCAAAGCTTTGTGCCACTCACCGAAGCTCCGCCAGATATTTGGGCCACACTGGAGACTCCACCGAAAGTTCTCAGCCGGAGATGCTAGAGTGCCACAACCCTCCCCCATGTCTCAAATTGCTCTGTGGAACTAGCTGGAGTGGCACAAAGTCTTTTCCATGACTCAAAGTGCGCACTAAATGAGCTGTGTGAGTTTGTAGAGGAATTTGAGGGGATCTACTACCAGCACAATGCTGCTCTTCTCCACTTCTGCTGCCAGAGCATCCACGTGCTCCTCCACACCATGCCCGAGACCATTCGCATTGGCCCAGGTGGGTATTGCAGCCAATGGACGTACCATTGGAAACCTGGGCGAAGAGATCCAGCAGCATTGCGACACCCCAATCTTGCAGAACGTGTGAAGCACCGCAACTGTGTGAACACATTATCTTCGGCTGGTATTTTTGTGTCAAGCTGGAGACTCCACGACGTTCAGCGGAGCACATTCCACCTTGGTGGAAAGTTTGTGCCACTTGCCGAAGCTCCGCCGAGAGTTTTGAGCCAAGTTGGAGACTCCATGATGTTCGGTGGAGCACATTCCGTGTTGGTTGAAACTTTGCACCACTCACCGAAGCTCCACAGAGATTTTTGAGCCAAGCTCAAGACCCCACAATTTCCGGTGGAGCACATTCAGCCTTGGTCAAAGCCCTGTGCTTCTCACCTAATCTCCACCACCTCCACCAGAGATGTCTGGCTCAAGTTCCAGAATTGTACCCACTCCAGCATCTTCGGCTGCGATTTTTGAGTCAAGCTGGAGACTCCACAATGTTCAGCAGAGCACATTCAGCTGTGGTCAAAGCTCTGTGCATCTCGCCGAAGCTCCGCCGAGATTTTCGAGCAAGCTGGAAACTCCACAATGTTCGGGAGAGCACATCCAGCCTTGGTCAAAGCTCTGTGCCACTTGCCAAAGCTCCACCACCTCCACTGGATGTGTCTGGCTCAAGTTCCAGAACATCTCGCCGAATCTCCGCCGAGATTTGTGAGCCAGGCTGGAGACTCCACAATGTTTGGCAGAGCACATTGAGCCTTGGGCAAAAGCTTTGTGCCACTCACCAAATCTCCGCAGAGATTTTTGAGCAAAGCTGGAGACCCCACAATGGTCGGTAGGGCACATTCAGCCCTGGTCCAAGCACTGTGCTTCTCGCCGAAGCTTCGCCGGATTTTTAGGCCATGCTGGAAGCTCCACAATATTCGGCGGAGCATAATCAGCCTTGGTCAAAGCTCTGTGCCACTCGCTAAAGTTCCGGCGAGATTTTTGAGCCAAGCTGGAAACTCTACGCCGGATTTTTGGGCCACGCTGGAAGGTCCACAATATTCGGCAGAGCACATTCAGCCTTGGTGGAAGCTCTGTGCCACCCGCCGAAGCTCCACCAAGAGTTTTGAGCCAAGCTGGAGACTTGATGATGTTAGCTGGAGCACATTCAGCCTTGGTGGAAGCTCTGTGCCACTCACCGAAGTTCCGGCGGGATTTTTGAGCCAAGCTGGAAACTCTACGCCGGATTTTTGGGCCACGCTGGAAGGTCCACAATATTCGGCAGAGCACATTCAGCCTTGGTGGAAGCTCTGTGCCACCCGCCGAAGCTCCACCAAGAGTTTTGAGCCAAGCTGGAGACTCGACGATGTTCGCTGGAGCACATTCAGCCTTGGTGGAAGCTCTGTGCCGCCTGCCGAAGCTCCGCCGAGAGTTTTGAGCCAAGCTGGAGACTCCACGATGTTCGGTGGAGCACATTCCATGTTGGTTGAAACTTTGCCCCACTTGCCGAAGCTCCACCGAGATTTTTGAGCCAAGCTCAAGAGTCCACAATGTTCGGCGGAGCACAGTCAGCCTTGGTCGAAGCCTTGTGTGGCTCGCTGAAGCTCCGCTGAGATTTTTGAGCCCACTGGAGACTCCACAATGTTCAGTGGAGCACGTTCAGCCTTGGTCGAAGCTCTGTCCACCTTGCCGAAGCTCCATCAAGATTTTTGAGCCATGCTGGAGACTCCACAATGTTCGGCAGAGGACATTCAGCCTTGGTCGAAGCTCTGCCTCTCGCCGAAGCTCCACCACCTCCGCTGAAGATGTCTGGCTCAAGTTCCAGAATTGTACCCACCCCAGCAATCTTCGGCTCGAATTTTGGAGTCAAACTGGAGACTCCACAATGTTCGGCGGAACACATTCAGCCTTGGTTGAAGCTCTGGGGTAGCACTGAGCTTCAACCAAGGCTGAATGTGCACCGCCGAACATCGTCAAGTCTCCAGCTTGGCTCAAAACTCTCGGCAGAGCTTTGGCAGGTAGCACCGAGCTTCGACCAAGGCTGAATGTGCTCCGCCGAACATCGTGGAGTCTCCAGCTTGGCTCAAAACTCTCAGCGGAGCTTTGGCGGGTAGCAGCGAGCTTCTACCAAGGCTGAATGTGCTCTGCGAACATTGTGGAGTGTCCAGCATGGCCCAAAAATCTGGTGGAGCTTCGACAAGTGGCCCAAAGCTTCAACCACGGCTGAATGTGGTCTACTGAGTAGCCTCCACCTTGACTCAAAAATCCAGCTGAAGATGCTGGAGTGGGTACAATTCCAGAACTTGAACCAGACATCTCTGGCGGAGGTGTTGGAGCTTCAGCGAGATGCACAGAGCTTTGACCAAGGCTGAATGTGCTCTGCCAAACATTGTGGAGTCTCCAGCTTGGCTCAAAACTCTCAATGGAGCTTCGGCAAGTGGCACAAAGCTCCCTGCCAAACATTGGGCAGTCTCCAGCTTGGGTCAAAAGTCTCAGCGGAGCTTTGGAGAGATGTACAGAGCTTCGACCAAGGCTGAATGTCCTCTGCCGAACATTGTGGAGTCTCCAGCATGGCTCAAAAATCTTGATGGAGCTTCGGCAAGGTGGACAGAGCTTCGACCAAGGCTGAACGTGCTCCACTGAACATTGTGGAGTCTCCAGTGGGCTCAAAAATCTCAGCGGAGCTTCAGCGAGCCACACAAGGCTTCGACCAAGGCTGACTGTGCTCCGCCGAACATTGTGGACTCTTGAGCTTGGCTCAAAAATCTCGGTGGAGCTTCGGCGAGTGGCCCAAAGTTTCAACCAAGGTGGAATGTGCTCAGCTGAACATCGTGGAGTCTCCAGCTCAGTGTTGCAGTTAAGGGTCAAGCCTCAATTAAAGCTAAGGCTTAATATGGCCTTAATATTAAGGCTTCAAAACGAACTGTGCGCTTAATTTAACCCTTAATATCATCACATGCATCATTCCACATGGCATCTCTCTTTTTTTCTTTGCATCGAAGGACCTGGTACTTCAAGCATGCCTCCAAAAGAGGGAGCTCTTTGGGAGTTCTTTTCCAAAGGCCCAAAACAAAATGCATCCATCAATGAAGCCTACTGTCTAGGCTGCATCCGCCATCATTGATGTGTCGAAGACCCCCCAAACAACACAGATTTAGTATTGAAGGACAGACTCAAATGGGAGGAGGCGGCATTTACAGCAGGTATGTCTAATCCCACACATAATTCCCACTCTCACCATCATTGACCAATGACCACCAGCTCATGAAGAATCAGGCCATGTCCGTGGAGAGAAGTCTGCCATGATCACACATCTGAACTGTGTCCATATGGGTCATCCGTGGCCAGAGGAAAAGCTGCACAGATCAAGGGTTGACCACATCTGTGGATTTGACCTATGACAAGTCAGACACTGTGCCAACCTGAAAAAAACGAAAGAGGTTGTTTTGCAATGTCAAGAAGGCCATGAAGAAGCCGGAACTGGTGGTGCCAACATCCCATTTAGTTTGGCAGAGATAGAACATGTCGGTGATCAGTTTCTACGCGATGGTCTTTGTCTACAATAACGATGGGGGTAGCCAAACGAGGCCATAAAGATCTTGGTTTGAAGCAGCCGCGGATATTTGTCGTTCCTTATTGTGCCCATCAAGTGAGTGCTTCAAATTCTTTCCATATATTTTCCAGTATTCTCATTCAACCAAGGGACAACTTATCCTCAGCGACTACTTAGCAGTTAATGAGGAGGCTTCTGTGGTTGCTGAACAGGCTACAGATCTTATTCATTGGATTCTTTCTCATGACCGCGTGCACAAGATCTTTGATCATGCGCAACCTGAGAACAATCTTGTGGTGCTCGTGTATCCTCTTGCAAACATCACCTGGTGGACAACACATTATGTGGCCTTTCATTGTCTCCTCGATCTCAAAGCTCCCCACTGGCATACAGCATACCTTCGCTGGGAAGAGATTATCAAAGCGCAGCTTGGAAGTGAGCAAAACCGGAAGGCGGTAAAGAAAATAACCGAAAGTGCCAATGCTCAGTGCAATCTGCTTGAGAATACCCATTTCTGGCCCTCGCTACAGACACTTGTTGATGACATAGAGCCAATTTGCTATGCAACGAACATTAATCAAGCCAATAATATGCAAGGCGACCAAGTTCTACTGACCTTTGCAGGCCTATATCGTCGTTTTGCACAGCACTCAAATAAGACTGTGTCCAAAGGTATGCTCGCACAGCTTGAGAAGCGTTGGGCAGCATTGGACTAGCCTCTGTTTATTTTCTGCCTCATCTTGAATCCGTATGAGTTTCTTGAGCGATTTGGTGACAAGGCTGGGCTAAATGTATTCGCCTTAAACACGGAAATCATTTCGGTGTATATACATATTTTACTGCGCACCTTGCCAGTCTTCTGCTCAGGTTCAGAATGAATCAAGCACCAAATGAACGTGATTTCTCTGACATAAAAGTCAAGAAAACCCGTCTTCATAATTGTCTCAAGACCGATAAACTACACAAGATGTCAAAGGTATGTTTCATTGCACCATCTTTATACATCACCCACTCTCCTAATCAGCTCGGAGCGAACATTCTTGCTGCTAACTGTGAAGCGGGGCTGGTGGATGAAAGGGCCGCTCGCAGTGTCCACACAGGGCTCCTGGCCGTTCCACGATATGCTGATCCGTTGGAAGATGAAAGCGACAGCCCCTCAACCACGAAATTGATCAAGTCGTCGGCTGATTGGTGTGTGGAGATGGCGAAGTGGGTGAAAGCCGCGCAGGAGAGTGAGGAGAATGAGGATGAGGAGGCACCACAGCCTCCCCAAGGTGGACATTCGCACAGCTCTATCTTTCCGCGCTCACTGGTGACACTATTTGGTGGAATGGTGGCAAAGCCAGTTGGAAGACTGCGTCCGACGCAGTTTACATGAGAAAGACTGCTCATGGAGCTCCTCGCCGCAGAAGAAAGTGATGAAGAGCCCAACGACGGGGCTCTTTTGGTGTCTAGAGACGACTACGATATGTGAAAGACGGTGAGATGGTGCACCTGAGTATAGTCGTGAAAATCACAATCCAATAGATGTGTACGAGACACACAAATCGAACCACAACCAACACACAACCAACAAACAAACTACACAAAGTGCTCTTCAATATTTAATGTACTTGGGTCCTGTCAATCAGAATTGACTGCAGATACACCGTTGACAATTGTGCAATGAAAGAAGATAAATCAAACTGTATCTCAAGACTATCGCGAGTAGAACTCGTGAGTACAACTAAAGCTTCTCGTGAGAGAAACACTAATCGCGGGGGTTTTGAAATGAAACGAAACTCAGTCGCGAACGCACGTAAGCTAATTCCGACAACTTGAAGCCACACTGGACTTGAACTTAGAGGTCTCACAGGACTCTCCTGTAACGTGGGACTGCGACCGAACTCACGGGAACGATTCCAACAGTGACTACGATCAGCCTCACTGGACTGATTCCAATAGTACCTTTAGACGTGGGACTGCGACCGAACTCACTGGAACGATTCCAACAGTGACTACAATCTTAGTAGTACCTTTGATTTAAAGCTTTGACACGTTGTCGCGACTTCAAACTGGATTACAACTTATCGTGAGATGCTTCTCACGAGAGACTTTCTGGTTCAGCACTTAAGCTTATGACTTTGGGTTATCAATCACAACGTGTATTGACTATCTAACTGAGTTGGGGCTAAGTACAAACTTCGAAATGTATAAACAAATCTCCGCGTATAAATAGAACTCCAGACGTGCACTAAACTCGTGAGAAATCACTACTGTGACCAAAAATAGTCACAGCAATAATAACTATGAGGGAAATGCAGTCCCAAACACATTAAAACTACTCTGCTTTTATACTACTTTACAGTCCATTTTAGTACATGCTATATAAGGAAATTGAATAATAGGAATTATGTACAAGGCCACGAAAACGGCTGGCATTCTATTTTAAGGACTTTAAACCCATTTGCAACATGCCGTAGCAGTCGCGTCTCTTCGGCGTGAGCCTTATTACTGATTTAGCCTTAGTCATGAGAGGTCTAGAGCGTTTTCGACCTATCACGACACAATGACGCCTTATCGCGACATCGCATGTGACTGACTATTCCGATCAATCGGAGTTTCGGGTGACATCGGAGTCTGCAGACATTTCCGGGATTGACTTTCGAGTCACTTGTCTGTGCACGTGGCTGTGATCGGTCTTGGAGATCGACGGGATGTAGTCGCGAGTCATTCCGACTATCGTGACTTGTCTCAGCATATTCCTGAGAAGTTCTTCTTGTCACGACTGTCTTGTCGCGACTAGATATCGTTGTCGCGACTGTAACTATTGTCGTGACAAGGACCTTTTTGGGCACAAATCCCCGCCATTGAGGTTTGTCTTCGTGTAGCAGTGTTTAAATAAATAGGATATTCGTACACTCTCCTTGGTATGGACTCTAGCAATCCTGCGTGATACCGCCCTCACACATGAGTTATGGCCACTATCAGACGAGTTCTCGCGACAAGCTCTCGGGACACTATATTGACCTCACATTGTTTAAAGTATCGTATATAGTCACCGTATGGTTTATCGTTTGTACTCCATCGCATCTCTGAGACTAAGCCAGTAGCTCGGAGCTCACTCTGGCCCTAATTGTATACCACTGAGCAGTGAGATGATCGGTTTAGACTGAATTAGCATAATTGTAAGCTTGTTTTTATTTCAGCCGTCTCAACGGTCCAATAAATATTTACTGAGTGTTCGCTGAATGCCTCAAAAATCACGTGTTTGCCCTTAAGGCTTAATTAAACCTTGACCCTTAATAAGCCCTTAAAATGCAACACTGCTCCAGCCCAGCTTAACTCAAAAATCCCAGCCGAATATGCTGGAGTGGGTACAATTCTGGAACTTGAGCCAGTCATCTGTGGCGAAGGTGGTGGAGCTTTGGCGAGAGGCACAGAGCTTCGAGCAAGGCTGAATGTGCTCCGCTGAACATTGTGGAGTCTCCAGTTTGACTCAAAAATTCCAGCCGAAGATTGCTGGAGTGGGTACAATTCTGGAACTTGAGCCAGACATCTTTGGCGAGCAACACAAAGCTTCGACCAAGGCTGAATGTGCTCTGCCAAACATTGTGGAGTCTCCCGCCTGGCTCAAAAATCCGGGTGGAGCTTCGGCAGGTAGCACCGAGCTTCGACCAAGGCTGAATGTGCTCCGCCGAACACCGTCGAGTCCCCAGCTTGGCTCAAAACTCTCGGTGGAGCTTCGGCGAGATGCACAGAGCTTGGACCAAATTGTGCAGTTTCCAGCTTGGGTCAAAAATCTCCACGGAGCTTCGGCGCATGACACAGAGCTTCAACCAAGGCTGAATGTGCTCTGCCAAACATTATGGAGTCTCCAGCTTGGCTCAAAACTCTCGGTGGAGCTTCGGTGAGTGGCACAGAGCTTTGACCAACACTGAATGTGCTCCACCAAATCTTGTGGAGCTTCCAGCATGGCCCAAAAATTTGGCAGAGCCTCGGCAAGTGGCACAAAGCTTCGACCAAGGCTGAATGTGCTCCGCCGAACATTGTAGAGTCTCGAGCTTCGCTCAAAAATCTCTGCAGAGCTTCGCCGACCAACACTGAATATTTCCTGCCAAACATTGTGAAGTCTCTAGCTTGACTCAAAAATCGCAGCCCAAGATGCTGGAGTGGGTAAAATTCTGGAACTTGACCAGACATCTCTGGCAGAAGTGGTGGAGCTTCGGCAAGTGCCACAAAGCTTTGACCAAGGCTGAATGTGTCCTGCCAAACATTGTGGAGTCTCCAGCTTGGCTAAAAACTCTTGGCGGAGCTTTGGCGGGTGGCACAGAGCTTCAACCAAGGCTGAATGTGCTCCACCGAACATTGTGGAGTCTCCAGCGTGGCTGAAAAAATCTCGGCAGAGCTTCGATGAGTTGCACAGAGATTCGACCAACACTGAATGTGCTCCACCAAATCTTGTGGAGCTTCCAGCATGGCCCAAAAATCCGGCAGAGCCTCGGCGAGTGGCACAAAGCTTCGACCAAGGCTGAATGTGGTCCACCGAACATTGTGGAGTCTCGAGCTTGGCTCAAAAATCTCAGCGGAGCTTCGGCGAGTGGCACAGAGCCTCAATGAAGGCTGAATGTGCTCCGCCGAACATTGTGGTGTCTCCAGCTGGCCCAAGAAGGTCGGCGGACCTTTGGCGAGTGGCACAGAGCTTTGACCAAGCCTGAATGTGCCCCGCAAACACTGTCGAGTCTCCACCGGAGCTTCCACCAGTCCGACAAAGCTTCGACCAAGGCTGAATGTGGTCCACCAAAATTGTGGACTCTCCACCTTGGGTCAAAAATCTCAGTGGAGCTTCGGCAAATTGCACAAACACGCTCATGGACCCTGCCTTCTCGGACCCAGGGGACGACTCTGAATTGCATGTCCTCAAACTCACCCATAATCCAGTTTGGGAACTTGACTCAAAAATCCCGCTGAAGATGCTGGAGTGGGTACAATTCTGGAACTTGAGCCAGACATCTCCAGTGGAGGTGGTGGAGCTTCGGCAAGTGGCACAAAGCTTCGACCAAGGCTGAATGTGCTCTGCCGAACATTGTAGAGTCTCAAGCTTGGCTCAAAAATCTCGGCGGAGCTTTGGCGAGTGGCACAAAGCTTTAACCAAGGCTGAATGTGCTCCACCGAACATTGTGGAGTCTCCAGCTTGGATCAAAAGTATGGTGATGATGGCGGCCCGAGGGATCCTGTGGTCAAAATATTTGTCGCAGATGCGATGGGGCAAAGGAGTCTTGTTGTGGTGGACTCGGGTGCAATGGAGCACTGCTTCACGGACTTTGTGGAGTATTTCCCAGTGTTGCATGAGGGCACTGCAGCTGAGGGGTCAAATTTTCAGATCCTCGCGACAGGTCTGGTGTGCAAACAATTCATGCTGGAATAAAGTCCATTTACAATGTGACTGGCGTTCCCCGTACGGCGACCTCCCTAAGCATGACTATCGAGTACAACAAGGCTGCAGGAACGATTTCCATTTCCTTGTGCCCTTACCTCGAATGCATCCTTTCGCGCTACAACATGGCAGACTGCAACCCCAAATCCACCCCTTTCGCTGTCAGTTTCGAGCTCACATCCACTCAGAGCCCATCCACCACCGCAGACTGTGCTTTCATGGCTGATAAACCTGTGAGGCTCAGTCATACTTTAGTCAATACTTCCTAGCGAGTTCCATGCAGTCGCGCAAAGTGTTAAAGGCCTTATACTCTATATAGTCTACTCTCACAAACGCAGGGAGGAACGGAATGTCTCCGTTCCTGAGCCCTGGTTCTAAGCTCTACAATGTTCGCAAGATGCTCGAGAGTAGAGAATAAGCTTTGTAGAAAGGTGTGCACTAATGATCCTATACAGAGAATTAGCACGTTTGGTATGCAAACACTTACTATCATATGTTTATTGGAGTACCGTGTAACGCCTACAGCTCTCGTCTTGGAGGATCTCGACGAGCACAGAAAGGAGGCGCACATGCAGTGTTTTGAGGTAAAGAAGAATATATTGATCATGCGCTGGCACGCTCTTGGTCAGCACGCCAGCCTAATCTAATCTAATCTCATCTACGGCCTGCTCAACGCAGAGAGTACCCAAAATAGTAAGTAATTGCGAAAATAGGTTTTTGAGAATGAGTGAAAGATATATGCATACGGGATTCCTTACAAAACCCTACCACAAAGCTGTCAGATCTCTCCTGCACACCGTGAACACCACCCGACCCAACATTGCATACTTGGTTAACTGCCTCACCGCCTTCCTCCAGAATCCTTGCCCTGCACACTGGAAGGCTATCCAGCACTTGCTCACATACCTCAAGGGCACACTCAACTACAAGATTATGTAATGTCGAGGTGCTCCAAACAGCATTCACCCTGTCGGTTGGGTTGATACTACGTGGGGGATTTGGACACCTGCCGCTTGACATCTGGCGAGGTTTTTATGATGTCAGGTGGCCCGGTGTCCTGGTTGTTGAGGAAGCAGGCCACAGTGGCTCTGTCAACAACAGAGGCAGAGTACATGGTGCTGACATGCAGCTCGAAGCAGGTGATGTGGATGTACAGTTTTCTCAATGAGCTGCACATGTCCCAAGAGCGCCACGTCCTCCTCTATGGCGATAACCTGGGGGCCTCTGCACTCACGTGCGATGCGAAGGGCCATGCACATGTGAAGTACATTGATATCCGCGAACACTACATCCACGAGCACATGGCCGCCGGGGATATCAAGATTCAGCATGTTGCGTCCGCTGAAAATCTCGCAGACATCTTCACCACGGTCCTGCCCTGTGATGTGCATCTCACTATTGTGCGCTCACTTGGTTTGATGGAGTAGGGGAGCGGACGGGAGCAGAGCAGAGGTGCTCAACACAAGGGGGAGTTTCCTTTTCCCCTCGTTCACGGTCAATTCTATTGTGTCTTTATATCACTCTACTGATACTTGATGGCTCGTTCTCTCCAGGGGCAGTGTTGAAGTATTGGCTCGATGCGCCAACGAGTTTCCGCATATGTAAACCTGCCCCCATAATGCGGTACTAACCTTTTCCTGATGTTCCTTTGTTTTCTCACCTATGCGGGCATCTTTGCCTGCCTTACTTATACTGCTGTTGACACACAGGGACGTTCCTCAGTCATTCACCTTATTGTGCCGGTCTGAGGTTTGTCCCTTCCTTAGTATGTATTTAGTCTCTTACTTACTGGTGTCGGAGTATTATTCCTATTAAGTTTTCAATACAGTTGTTCACCTTATTGTGCCTGTCTGAGTATTATTCCTATTAGTGGAGTCTCCAGCTTGGCTCAAAACTCTCGCCGGAGCTTTGGCAGATGGCATAGAGCTTCGACCAAGGCTAAATGTGTTCTGCCCAACATTGTGGAGTCTCCAGTTTGACTCAAAAATTTGAGCCGAAGATTGCTGGAGTGGGTACAATTCTGGAACTGGAGCCAGACATCTTCAGTGGAGGTGGTGGAACTTCAGCGAGAGGCCTAGCTTCGACCAAGGCTGAATGTCCTCTGCCGAGCATTGTGGACTCTCCAGCAGGCTCAAAAATCTCGGCGGAGCTTCGGCTCAAGCCACACAAAGCTTCGACCAAGGCTGAATGTGCTCTGCCAAATATTGTGAAGTCTCCATCCTGGCTCAAAAATCCGGGTGGAGCTTCGGCGAGTGGCAACAAAGCCTTAACCAAGGCTGAATGTGCTCTGCCAAACATTGTGCAGTCTCCAGCTTGGGTCAAAAATCTCGGTGGAGCTTCGGCGAGTGGCACAGAACTTCGACCAAGGCTGAATGTGCTCTGCCGAGCATTATGGAGTCTCCAGCTTGGCTCAAAACTCTCAGTGGAGCGGCGGAGGTGGTGGAGCTTCGGCGAGTGGCACAAAGCTTCGACCAAGGCTGAATGTGCTCTGCCGAACATTGTAGAATCTTGAGCTTGGCTCACAAATCTCGGCGGAGCTTCGGCGAGTGGCACAGAGCTTCGACCAAGGCTGAATATGCCCTGCCAAATATTGTGGAGCTTCCAGCGTGGCCCAAAAATGCGGCGGAGCTCCGGCGGGTGGCAGAGAGCTTTGACCAACACTGAAGGTTGTCCACTGAACATTGTGGAGTCAAAAATCTCGGTGGAGCTTCGGCAAGTGGCACAGGCCTTTGAGCAGGGTTGAATATGCTCCACCGAATGTTGTGAAATCTCCAGCTTGACTCAAAAATCCCAGCCAAAGATGCGGAAGTGGATACAATTCTGGAACTTGGGCCAGACATCTCCGGCAGAGGTGTTGGAGCTTCGGCGAGAAGCACAGTGCTTCAACCATGGTTGAATGTGGCCTTGGTTAAAGCTTTGTGTCACTCGCTGAAGCTCCACCGAGATTTTTGAGCCATGCTGGAGACTCCACAATGTTTGGTGAAGCACATTCAGCCTTGGTCCAAGCTTCATGTGGCTTGCCGAAGCTTCACCGAGATTTTGAGCCTGCTGGAGACTCCACAATGTTCACGGCAGAGGACATTCAGCCTTGGTTGAAGCTCTGTGCATCCTGCCAAAGCTCCACCGAGGTTTTTGAGCCATGCTGGAGACTCCACAATATTCGGCGGAGCACATTCAGCCTTGGTCAAAGCTCTGTGCCACTCACTGAAGCTCCGCCGAGATTTTTGACCCAAGCTGGAGACTCACAATGTTTGGCGGAGCACATTCAGCCTTGCTTGAAGCTCTGTGCATCTCACCGAAGCTCCACCGGATTTTTGGGCCAAGGAGGAAGCTCCACAATATTCAGCAGAGCATATGCAGCCTTGGTTGAAGCTTTGTGCAATTCGCCGAAGCTCCGCCGAGATTTTTGACCCAAGCTGGAGACTGCACAATGTTTGGCAGAGCACATTCAGCCTTGCTCAAAGCTTTGTGCCACCTGCCGAAGCTCCACCCAGATTTTTGAGCCACGCTGGAGACTGCACAATGTTTGGTGGAGCACATTCAACTTGGGTCGAAGCTCTGTGCTTCTCGCTGAAGCCCCAACACCTCCGCCGGAGATGTCTGGCTCAAGTTCCAGAATTGTATCCACTTCCGCATCTTTGGCTGGGATTTTTGAGTCAAGCTGGAGATTTCACAACATTCGGTGGAGCATATTCAACCCTGCTCAAAGGCCTGTGCCACTTGCCGAAGCTCCACCGAGATTTTTGACCTAAGCTGGAGACTGCACAATGGTTGGCGGAGCTTTGTGCTACTCACTGAAGCTCCGCCAAGCTTTTTGACCCAAGCGGAAGACTGCCCAATGTTTGGCGGAGCACATTCAGCCTTGGTTAAAGGTTTGTGCCACTCGCTGAAGCTCCGCCGAGATTTTTGACCCAGGCTGGAGACTCCACGATGTTCGGTGGAGCATATTCCACCTTGGTCAAAGCTTTGTGCCCCTCGCCAAAGCTCCACCACCTCCGCCAGAGATGTCTGGCTCAAGTTCCAGAATTGTACCCACTCCAGCATCTTCGGCTGGGATTTTTGAGTCAAGCTCCCAAACTGGATTATGGGTGAGTTTGAGGGCATGCAATTCAGAGTTGTCCCCTGGGTCCGAGAAGGCAAGGTCCATGAGTGCATTTGTGCAATTTGCCAAAGCTCTGCCGAGATTTTTGACCCAAGGTGGAGACTCCGCAATGTTTGGTGGACCGCATTCAGCCTTGGTCGAAGCTTTGTGGGACTCGCGGAAGCTCCGCTGGATTTTTGGGCCACACTGGAGACTTCACAGTGTTCGCAGAGCACATTCAGGCTTGGTCAAGGCTCTGTGCCACTCGCCAAAGGCCCGCCGAGATTTTTGGTTCTGCTGGAGACACCACAATGTTCGGCAGAGCACATTCAGCCTTGATCGAAGCTCTGTGCCACTTGCCGAAGCTCCACCGAGATTTTTGAGCTAAGCTCGAGACTCCACAATGTTCGGCTGAGCACATTCAGCCTTGGTCAAAGCTCTGTGCTTCTGGCTGAAGCTCCAACACCTCCACCCAGAGATGTCTGGCTCAAGTTCCGGGATTGTACCCACTCCAGCATCTTCAGCTGCGATTTTTGAGTCAAGCTGGAGACTGCACAATGTTCGACAGAGCACATTCAGCCTTGGTGGAAACTCTGTGCCACCTGCCGAAGCTCTGCCAAGAGTTTTGAGCCAAGCTGGAGACTCAACAATGTTCAGCAGAGCACATTCAGCCTTGGTCGAAGCTCTGTGCCACTCACCAAAGCTCCGCCGAGAGTTTTGACCCAAGCTGGAGACTGCACAATGTTCGGCGGAGCACATTCAGCCATGCTAGAGACTCCAGAATGTTTGGCAGAGCACAGTCAGCCTTGGTCAAAGCTTTGTGCCACTCGCCGAGGCTCCGCCGGATTTTTGGGCCACACTGGAGACTCCACAATGTTCACGGAGCACATTCAGCCTTGGTCGAGGCTCTGTTCCACTCACCGAAGCTCTGCCGAGATTTTTGGACCAAGCTGGAGACCCCACAATGTTCAGCAGAGCACATTCAGCTTTGGTCGAAGCTTTCTGCCACTTGCCGAAGCTCCACGACTTTTGCCGGAGATGTCTGGCTCAAGTTCCAGAATTGTACCCACTCCAGCATCTTCAGCTGCAATTTTTGAGTCAAGCTGGAGACTCCACAATGTTCGGCAGAGAATATTCAGTGTTGGTGGAAGCTCTGTGCCACCCGCCGAAGCTCCACCGAGAGTTTAGAGCCAAGTTGGAGACTCCACAAATAGGAATAATACTCAGACAGGCATAATAAGGTGAATGACTGAGGAATGTCCCTGTGTGTCAACAGCAGTATAAGTAAAGCGGGCGAAGATGCCCGCATAGGTAAGAAAACAAAGAAACATCAGGAAAAGCTTAGTACAGTATTACAGGGACAGGTTTACGTATGCGAAAACTCATTCCGCATACTGACTTCATGGCACGTTGAGCCAATACTTCAACATCCACAATGTTTGGCAGAGCACTTTCAGCCTTGGTCGAAGCTCTGTGGTTCTCACCGAAGCTCCACCACCGCTGCCAAAGATGTCTGGGTCAAGTTCCAGAATTGTACCCACTCCAGCATCTTCGGCTGCGATTTTTGAGTCAAGCTGGAGCCTGCACAATGTTCAGCGGAGCACATTCAGCCTTGGTGGCAGTTCTGTGCCACTCGCCAAAGCTCCACTGAAAGCTTTGAGCCCAGCTGGAGACTCCACCATGTTTGGCGGAGCACATTCAGACTTGGTTGGAGCTCTGTGCCACTCACCGAAGCTCCACCATGACCTTTCAGCCAGCAGCGGGGCACATTCAGCCTTGGTCGAAGCTTTGTGCCACTCGCCGAAGCTCCACCACGTCCACTGGAGATGTCTGGGTCAAGTTCCAGAATTGTACCCACTCCAGCATCTTCAGCTGCAATTTTTGAGTCAAGCTGGAAACTTCACAATGTTCGGTGGAAAACATTCATCGTTGGTCGAAGCTCTGTGCCACTTGCTGAAGCTCCACCAAGAGTTTTGAGCCAAACTGGAGACTCCACAATGTTTGTAGGAGCACATTCAGCCTTGGTCGAAGCTCTGTGCCACTTGCCGAAGCTCCACCACCTCCACCAGAGATGTCTGGCTCAAGTTCCAGAATTGTACCCACTCCAGCATCTTTGGCTGGGATTTTTGAATCAAGCTGGAGACTCCAAAATGTTCGGCGAAGCACATTCAGCTTTGGCAGAAGCTCTGTGCTTCTCGTCGAAGCTCTGCCGAGATTTTTGACCTAAGCTGGAGACTGCACAATGTTTGGCAGAGCACCTTCAGCTTGGTTAAACCTCAGTGCCACTCACCGAAGCTCCCCTGACATTTTTGAGCCATGCTGGAGACTCCACGATGTTAGGGGGAGCACATTCAGCCTTGGTCAAAGCTCTGTGCTTCTCCCCACGCTCCACCACCTCCGCCGGAGATGTCTGGTTCAAGTTCCAGCCCACTCCAGCATCTTTGGCTGGGATACTTGAGGCAAGCTGGAGACTCCACAGTGTTTGGCGGAGCAGATTCAACCTTGGTCAAAGCTCTGTGCTTCTCGCCAAGGCTCTGCGGAGATTCTTGATAAGCCCCTAGCAGGCACTCCAGATTTTCAAGAGATTTCAGGAGCAATATTCAGGGTCAGGAACATGTTGCGAGAGTGTTGCCGGGTGTTAAAACGGGATATGCCCAGAAATGTTGTGGTTCCCACTTGTCCGCTGCATCCTGGATCCAAGTCAAATAAATTCAGGTGCATTATTACAATCTTATATTTAACTTTTGCCTATTCGCCAACGGCATGTGCTAATAAATATCTGGGGGAGCGCGAAATTTTGTGCTACCAAGTGACACAGCATCACATCCTGCCAAAGAGCAGGAGAGACCTTACACTAAGTATCTTTATCAGCTCATCTTAGCTTTACAGGTGTTTGCGGAACATGTGGTGCAATGTTTCTGCCCATTTCAGCCCCCACCCCCCACTACTGACTTGCCGCAGTCCCAGTTTGTTGCCTGCCCAAATTTATCGCAAAACATTGTGTTTCACGATTGCCAGAAGACATTGTATGCTCACGATTTTTTTATTGTGCCTCTACTTCATGCCATCA
Source organism: Mycena rebaudengoi (assembly GCA_029282285.1). Lineage (NCBI taxonomy): Eukaryota > Fungi > Basidiomycota > Agaricomycetes > Agaricales > Mycenaceae > Mycena > Mycena rebaudengoi. The sequence goes on along the minus strand of JARJCX010000118.1, from coordinate 97,162 downwards.
GAAAATCAGGGAATTTAGTGGAATGTGCTTGGAATGTGCCAGTGAAAAATAAGTCCTGGGCAGCGAAACCTGGGATGCATTTCATGAATAATAACCAACTATTTAGAGAGGGAGATACACTTAGAATATTACCTTGCACCTCCGTGTCTAAGAACACCATCAGAACTAAGTATGTGATTACTCTCACCAATTGCTTGCTCAGGATTTTAAATAAACAGTCAGATAAGCTAAGTGGCTTCATCGAGCCGGTGAGAGGGAGATGAAGAGGGAGGCTGTTGCAGGCGATGGCTCGAACACGAAACTTATTCACTGACGGTGGATATACTGTTTCGTAGTTGCCTGCGGCAGGCTGCAAACACGACTCAGAAGATCACGCTGTGCGCCGCTGCGAGGAAAGAGGCACAAGTGGGGGCTGATGACACTGGACGTGAGAAGCCCCCCAGAGGGGACGGCAGAGTGCGCCACAGGCACGGAGCCCACTCTACCACCCCAGAGCACAGCTCACCAGTTGGCGACATGCCATAGGCGCGTGCCAGCTTCCCCACACAGAGCTGAGCGAAGGGGATGAGTGCGCATTTTACAAACATGTATTGCAGCTGGTAGAAAGGAGATACAAAGTAAGTTCGTGTAGTGTGTAGAGAAGTGGAAGTGTCTAGAGACCAGCATCGGCGCACTGCACAGAAATGCCATTGGATATGCGGAACACCTCAAAGGCTTTCGCGACCTCGTCTAGTTTGTTCTTGTTGTATGCTTTGCCGACGTTCATGGGAACAATATGTTTGATCTTCCTCCAGGAGAGTAGAAAAGCGAGAGAGGTCCAGCCCCCTAGAGCTTGCCAGGAAAGTGGAAGTGATGGTGCTGACAGAAATCAGGTGGCTGCCTGGGGTCTGAAGTTCAATCCTCAGAAGGTGCATTTCTCTTAATTTCGGATTTTGTGCAGATAAATCATGCCCATCAACTGCTAAAAAAGGCAATACAAACCGCATAGGTGTGACTGATGTGTGACAACTGGGGGGGGTGTCAATATAAAGGCCCAAAAAGGTCTGATGAGGGTACATTGCATTAAAGGTACGCTCTGCGTGGCCACGAAACAGGTAGCCACAATGCAAAGTACCCCCCTAATCAGTGTAGGTACATTGCAATAATGGTACAGCCAGAGCTCCATGCGTGAAGTCTAATGATTTGGGATGCAGTTGACAAGCAAGTTCACCGCTCCCATATCTTCTCGCTCCTTGAAACAGCAGATGAGCCAGCTATGGCCGACTTGAACGGTCTTACCCGACATATAGGCGCATACAGGTGCTGCCAGTTTTGTTCAGTCAAAGGAGGACAAAAGCCCGGTTTAAATCACTACTACCCAGTGCTTTTCAAGCCCCTCAACTACGACATCCCAGGCTGCAACCATGAAGATGTTGATGGCCATCATCTCACCACTGTCGATGTCGACGAGTACAAAAGATGCCTTGAAGACATCATTTATGCATCAGACCGAAAGGACTACGAGGAGGAAATAGGGATTACCAAGCCCAGCATTTTTAGTGGTCTCCCAGCGGACCATATGTTTCCCGTTCCTCACTGCTTTGGGTCAGACCAGATGCACTGCGACACTTTGAACATCCCAGATATTTTACTCAGCCTCTGGCACACGAAACTGAAATGTCATTCCACAGACAACCAGGATGACTGGGACTGGGCAGTTCTTATTGGAGATATTTGGAATGCTCATGGCAAAAGCAGTCACAGCATGTACTCCCTATCTCCCAGCATCATTCGACCGTCCACCTCGCAATCCGGCTGAAAAGATCTTGAGTGGGTACAAGGTGCAGGAGTATCTGACTTACATCTTCATTCTCAGCCCAGCTCTTTTGGATGATATACTCCCAGAAGTCTACTGGAGGAACTTTTGCAAGCTCGTGAGAGGCATTTGTTTCACCTGGCAACGAAATATCAGCCGATTGGACCTTGTGGAGGCGCACTGCATGCTGTGTGAGTTTGTAGAGGAATTTGAGGGGATCTACTACCAGCGCAATGCTGCTCATCTCCACTTCTGCCGCCAGAGCATCCACATGCTCCTCCACACTGTGCCCGAGACCATTCGCATTGGCCCAGGTGGGTATTGCAGCCAATGGACACTTGAACGTACCATTGGAAACCTGGGCGAAGAGATCAAGCAGCATTGCAACACACGAATCTTGCAGAATGTGCGAAGCGCTGCAACCGTGTGAACACATTATCTTCGGCTGGTATTTTTGCGTCAAGTTGGAGACTCCACAACATTCAGCGGAGCACATTCCACCTTGGTGGAAAGTTTGTGCCACTCGCCGAAGCTCTGCCGAGAGTTTTAAGCCAAGCTGGAGACTCCACAATGTTCGGTGGAGCACATTCCGTGTTGGTTGAAACTTTGTGCCACTTGCCGAAGCTCCACGGAGATTTTTGAGTCAAGCTCAAGACTCCACAATTTCCGGTGGAGCACATTCAGCCTTGGTCGAAACCCTGCACTTCTCACCTAATCTCCACCACCTCTGCTGGAGATGTCTGGCTCAAGTTCCAGAATTGTACCCACTCCAGCATCTTCAGCTGTGATTTTTGAGTCAAGCTGGAGACTCCACAATGTTCAGCAGAGCACATTCAGCTGTGGTCGAAGCTCTGTGCATCTCACCGAAGCTCCGCCGAGATTTTCAAGCAAGCTGGAAACTCCACAATGTTTGGTGGAGCACATTCAGCCTTGGTCACCTCCACCGGATGTGTCTGGCACAAGTTCCAGAACATCTTGCCGAAGCTCCACCGAGATTTGTGAGCCAGGCTGGAGACTCCACAATGTTTGGCAGAGCACATTGAGCCTTGGTCAAAGCTTTGTGCCACTCGCCGAATCTCCGCAGAGATTTTTGAGCGAAGCTGGAGACCCCACAATGGTTGGCGGGGCACATTCAGCCCTGGTCCAAGCACTGTGCTTCTCGCCGAAGCTTCGCCGGATTTTTGGGCCATGCTGGAAGCTCCACAATATTCGGCGGAGCATATTCAGCCTTGGTCGAAGCTCTGTGCCACTCACCAAAGTTCCGGCAAGATTTTTGAGCCAAGCTGGAAACTCTACACCGGATTTTTGGGCCACGCTGGAAGCTCCACAATATTCAGCAGAGCACATTCAGCCTTGGTGGAAGCTCTGTGCCACCCGCCGAAGCTCCACCAAGAGTTTTGAGCCAAGCTGGAGACTCGATGATGTTAGCTGGAGCACAGTCAGCCTTGGTAGAAGCTCTGTGCCACCTGCCGAAGCTCCGCCGAGAGTTTTGAGCCAAGCTGGAGACTCGACGATGTTCGCTGGAGCACATTCAGCCTTGGTGGAAGCTCTGTGCTGCCTGCCGAAGCTCCGCCGAGAGTTTTGAGCCAAGCTGGAGACTCCACGATGTTTGGTGGAGCACATTCCGTGTTGGTTGAAACTTTGCCCCACTCGCCGAAGCTCCACCGAGATTTTTGAGCTAAGCTCGAGACTCCACAATTTCTGGTGGAGCACATTCAGCCTTGGTCAAAGCCCTGCGCTTCTCACCTAATCTTCACCACCTCCGCCAGAGATGTCTGGCTCAAGTTCCAGAATTGTACCCACTCCAGCATCTTCAGCTGCGATTTTGAGTCAAGCTGGAGACTTCACAATGTTCGGTGGAGCACATTCAGCCTTGGTTAAAGCTCTGCACTTCTTGCCAAAGCTCCACCACCTCCGCCAGAGATGTCTGGCTCAGAAACCAATCTAGCATCTTTGGCCAGGATGTTTGAGTCAAGCTGGAGACTTCACCATATTTGGCGGAGCATCTATTCCTGGCTTGCATTACCCATTGTCAAGAAAAATAATTTCTTAGTTGCTGAAAGCGTCGTGAAAAGTTGCCCTATTTTTATACCTTTTCATTTAAAATAAAACTAAATCTTTTGATACATTTGAAAAGGCTTGTAAAAATGTAAACTTTTTCCCCACCATTTTACCTAGGTCAAAAGAACTCCGTCCTGGATGTGAGTCTGATAGGAATAGCTCATTCTATTTTTAGAATTTTTCAGGGAACTCCTTTTGTCATTTATATTGCATTACTCTGCACATTTAATTTCATTATTTGTGGCGGCAGCAGGAAATGTACAAAATGCACCATTCAACACTGTAGACAACAAATCCGAGGACATCCCACACCCACATTTAAATTCCTGTCTTTATCATAACAATCAAAAGAGTCATAAATTCGCCCAGATAGTTAGTTCAAACAAGGTTGGGTGTCCAAAGAAGGACAGTTGAATGACACCTTGTCGCGGCCAAGTTGCAGCATCACATGATCGCGAAATGCAAGAGGATCATATTATGTGTCCCATATATAGCTGCCAACATTCTGGGTTGCTTCTAAGTCGGGAAAATCTTTGTGAGGCCTTATATGGCAGTGTAAAGTTCACAAGAGCCCCAAACCTCATCAGTCAGATAAGTTTGGCATGAGGCTTTATATGGGTACCCTGAGTTCTTGCAAAGCACCATAAATCATGACAATTCAGATATAATTGTGCAAGGTTGATTGACTTCCCCAGGCGGTTCAGGCCCTTCTTAGCCAATTTCAGGTATACAATCCAAGATGTGTCAAAACATGGTGTATTCAAACTAACTAATGAAGTAGATGTCAGAGGAAACCGGACTAGGGCGCCGCTGCAGTCGGATTCTTGACATGTTGCGCATGGAGGGTGCTTGAGGCTACCAGCATCTTCGACTTGGAACAGAAAGTTTCTTGAACTTGCGGCGACTTCTCGTCTTGAGCTAGAACAGGGCATCTGCGAGACTTGTGATTTCAGCATTGTTTGAAGCGGTAGTACAACAGGAAGAAATCTTGATGAGTCTTGATGACTTGAGCGGGGTTGAGATGACTTGAGGTGCACTCTTGAGGTGGAGATGATGAAGGAGTCTTGAGGTGATTTGAGGCGAGGATGTGATGACTTGAGGCAGAGTCTTGACAGGATGCCCAAGGTGTGTGGTCGTCATTGACGGGATAATGGGCCTTGCCAGAGTGCTGGATGTACGCAACAAGCAGGTGGGGAGGGTGCACAGAGAGAAGAAAGGGAGCATAGATGACGGAAAGTTGAGGAGCGACGTGGTGGGGAGAATGGGAGAATCTTGGGCACCGCTGCTGAGTTGACGACGCATGGGGCAGACAGTGGATGGCAGCTAGGGTGGCTGTGCAAGCGGCACTCGGCTGAGCGTCCGCACAAGTGATTGGAGGGTGAGGGGGGAGGTTGAAGAACAGTAAATTTTGCACAAAGATAGGCTTGAACGATTCATGTATATCAAGGTTCAGCGAAAAGTGTGTATTTACAATGTAACCCACTCACCAGAGATGTCTGGCTCAAGTTCCAGACTTCAGAATCTTCGGCTGAGATATTTGAGCCAAGCTAGGGACCCCACAATGTTTGGCGGAGCAGAATTCAGCATTGATTGGAGCTTTGTGCCCCTGGCCGGAGATGTCTGACCCAAGTTCCAGACTCCAGAATCTTCAGCTGAGATATTTGAGCCAAGCTGGAGACCCCACAATGTTCAGCGGAGCACATTCAGCCTTGGTTACAGCTAAGCTCAAAACTATAGACACAAATGAATTTTAAAGCAAAGATCGGGCCGGCCTTGCGCTCCACGAAAAAGTTGTCATTTCTGTGGAGTAAGGCCCTTTTTTGGAGTCCTGGCGCGAAATTTGACAGCGGCTGACCCAATTTTCTCCAATTTTGGCTCCTTCCCGAACTTTGCTTGAAAATCATTTTTGTCTATTGTTCTGAGCTTAGCTGTAAAGCTCTGTGCTTCTCGCCGAAGCTCCAACACCTCCACCAGAGATGTCTGGCTCAAGTTCCAGAATTGTACGCACTCCAGCCTCTTTGCCTGGGATTTTTGATTCAAGCTGGAGACTTCACAATATTCGGCCAAGCATATTCAGCCTTGGTCGAAGCTTTGTGCAATTTGCCGAAGCTCCGCTGAGATTTTTGACCCAAGCTGGAGACTGCACAATGTTTGGCAGAGCACATTCAGCCTTGGTTAAAGCTTTGTGCCACTCGCCAAATATCCACTGAGATTTGTGAGCCACGCTGGAGACTCCACAATGTTCGGCAGACGACATACAGACTTGGTCAAAGCACTGTGCTTCTCGCTGATGCTCCACTACCTCTGCCAGAGATGTCTGGCTCATGTTCCAGAATTGTATCCACTCCAGCATCTTTGGCTGGATTTTTGAGTCAAGCTGGAGACTCCACAATATTCAGTGAAGCATATTTAGCCTTGGTCAAAGGCCTGTGCCACTTGCCGAAGCCCCGCCAATATTTTTGACCCAAGCTGGAGACTCCACAATGTTTGGCGGAGCACATTCAGCTTTGGTCGAAGCTTTGTGCCACTCACCGAAGCTCCACTGAGATTTTTGACCGCTCCCCCAGATATTTATTTGCACATGCCGTCGGCGAATAGGCAAAAGTTAAATATAAGATTGTAATAATGCACCTGAATTTATTTGACTGGGATCCAGGATGCAGCGGACAAGCGGGAACCACAACAGTTCTGGGCATATCCCGTTTTAACACCCGGCAACACTCTCGCAACATGTTCCTGACCCTGAATATTGCTCCCGAAATCTCCTGAAAATCTGGAGTGCCTGCTAGGGGCTTATCAAGAATCTCCGCAGAGCCTTGGCAAGAAGCGCAGAGCCTTGACCAAGTCTGAATCTGCCCCGCCGAACACTGTGGAGTCTCCAGCTTGCCTCAAGTATCCCAGCCAAAGATGCTGGAATGGGTACAATTCTGGAACTTAAGCCAGACATCTCTGGCGGGGGTGGTGGAGCTTGGGTGAGAAGCACAGAGCTTTGACCAAGGCTGAATGTGCTCCCCCTAACATCGTGGAGTCTCCAGCATGGCTCAAAAATGTCGGGGGAGCTTCGGTGAGTGGCACAGAGGTTTAACCAAGGCTAAAGGTGCTCCGCCAAACATTGTGCAATCTCCAGCTTAGGTCAAAATCCCAGCAGAGTTTCGACAAGAAGCACAGAGCTTCCACGAAGGCTGAATGTGCTCCGCCAAACATTTTGGAGTCTCCAGCTTGATTCAAAAATCCCAGCCAAAGATGCTGGAGTGGGTACAATTCTGGAACTTGAGCCAGACATCTCTGGTGGAGGTGGTGGAGCTTCGGCGAGTGGCAGAGAGCTTCAAGCAAGGCTGAATATGCTCCGCTGAACATTGTGGAGTCTCCAGCTTGGCCCAAAAATCTCGGTGCGGCTTTGGCAAGTGGTACAAAGCTTCAACCAAGGCTTAATGTGCTCCGCTGAACATTGTGGAGTCTCCAGCTTGACTCAAAAATTCTAGCCAAAGAGTGCTGGAGTGGGTACAATTCTAGTACAATTCTGGAACTTGACCCAGACATCTCCGATGGAGGTGATGGAGCTTTGACGAGTGACACAAGGCTTCGACCAAGGCTGAATGTGCTCCACTGAAGATTGTGGAGTCTCCAGCTTGGCTCAAAACTCTTGGTGGAGCTTCAGTGAGTGGCACAGAGCTTCGACCAACGATGAATGTTTCCCGCCCAACATTGTGAAGTTTCCAGCTTGACTCAAAAATCGCAGCTGAAGATGCTGGAGTGGGTACAATTCTGGAACTTGACCCAGACATCTCCAGCAGAGGTGGTGGAGCTTCGGCGAGTTGCACAAAGCTTCGACCAAGGCTGAATGTGCCCCGCCGAACATTGTGGCGTCTCCAGCTTGGGTCAAAAATTGCGGCGGAGCTTCGGTGAATTGCACAAAGCTTTGACCAAGGCTGAACATACTCTGCTGAATATTGTGGAGTTTCCAGCATGGCCCAAAAATCTGGTGGAGCTTCGGCGAGATGCAGAGCTTCGACCAAGGCTGAATGTGCTCCGCCAACCATTGTGGAGTCTCCACGTTGGCTCAAAAATCTGGGCAGAGCTTCAGCAAGTGGCACAAAGCTGTGACCAAGGCTGAATGTGGTCCGCCAAACATTGTGGAGTCTCCACCTTGGATTAAAAACCTTGGCAGAGCTTCAGCGAATTGCACAAATGCGCTCATGGACCCTGCCTTCTCGGACACAACTCACCCAGAGTCCAGTTTGGCACCGCATTAATTTGCGCCCTATCTGGCACAATCGGTACGAGTCCTGGAATCGTGTTGGGGATGGCTTACCCCAATACCACTTCATGGCATCATGCAGTCACACTGCCAGTGGTCACAACACTGCTGTGACAGAACTCTGATGGGCAGACAACACTAGGATATATGCAGGTTACAACACGCAGCTTCAACCAAGGCTGAATGTGCACCGCCGAATTTGTGGTCCATGAATGACAATTCAAGTTGCGGTCAACCACCATGCATGCTGAGTTGCCTCCTCACACTTGTGGTTCCTGTTCCATATCACCACCGCAAAAAAAACTTGTTTACACCAAGCTCACTGGGCATTGATGAAGTCGCCCCAAAAAACATGTCCGACATGGGGAGTCCACACACATGGTGCTGTTCTCTGGAACGAGGAAGTCTTTGAGGTCTTTGTTGTCTGCGATGTCTTCAGTGTCATCTTCTCCGTCTGGTACGACATGCTCTACAACTACGTCTTTTGCTTTTCCTCTCCATTTGACGGGATTGATAAACGGTATCGGGTGCCTGCCAATCCGCCTCTTCTTCGGAACGGTGTTGCCCACGCTGAGGCCAGGGTTTTCCCAAGGTTGTGTGGGGCATTGGCACTGGTGAAGGCAGGCCATGGGGCATGTGTGCCTCATAATCAGATTGGGGGTCAGTCCACACTGAAGCCGGGGTCGCCCAAGTTTGTGTGGGGTGTCGTGATCAATGTGATTGAGCAGGGCGGAGCTTCCAGAGATATCTGGCTCAAGATCCAGAATTGTACCCACTCCAGCATCTTCGGCTGGGATTTTGAGTCAAGCTGGAGACCGCACAATGTTCAGCCGAGCACATTCAGCCTTGGTCGAAGCACTGTGCTTCTCGCCGAAGCTCTCTGAGGCCGGAGTTTCCCCAAGGTTGTGTAACCAGATTGGGGGTCAGTCCATGCTGAGGCCGGGGTCGCCCAAGTTTGTGTGGGGAGTCATGATCAATGTGATGGAGCATGGCGGACCTTAGAATCATTCCACTCGCCGAAGCTCTGCCGAGATTTTTTGACCCAAGCTAGAGACTGCACAATGTTCAGCGGAGCACATTCAGCCTTGGTCGAAGCTCTGTGCTTCTCGCTGGAGCTCCACTGAGATTTTTGAGCCATGCTAGAGACTCCACAATGTTCAGTGGAGCACATTCAGCCTTGGTCGAAGCTCTGTGCTTCTTGCTGAAGCTCCAACACCTCTGCCAGAGATGTCTGGCTCAAGTTCCAGAATTGTACCCACTCCAGCATCTTCAGCTGCGATTTTTGAATCAAGCTGGAGACTGCACAATGTTCGACAAAGCACATTCAGCCTTGGTGGAAGCTCTGTGCCACCTGCCAAAGCTCTGCCAAGAGTTTTGAGCCAAGCTGGAGACTCAACGATGTTCAGTGGAGCACATTCAGCGTTGGTGGAAGCTCTGTGCCACTCACCAAAGCTCCGCCGAGATTTTTGACCCAAGCTGGAGACTGCACAATGTTTGGTGGAGCACATTCAGCCTAGGTTAAACCTCTGTGCGACTCACCGAAGCTCCCCTGACATTTTTGAGCCACGCTAGAGACTCCACGAGCCAAAGATGCTGGAGTGGGTACAATTCTGGAACTTGAGCCAGACATCTCCGGCGGAGGTGTGGAGCTTCTGCAAGAAGCACAGAGCTTTAACCAAGGCTGAATATGCTCCGCCAAACTTTGTGGAGTCTCCAGCGTGGGTGAAAATCTCAGTGGAGCTTCAGCGAGAAGCACAGACCAAGGCTGAATTTGCTCCACGGAACATTGTGCAGTCTCCAGCTTGCATCAAACATCTTGGCAGAGCGTAGGCGAGTGGCACAAAGCTTTAACCAAGGCTCAATGTGCTCCACCAAACATTGTGCAGTCTCCAGCTTGGGTCAAAAATATCGGCAGGGCTTCGGCAAGTGGCACAGGCCTTGGACCAAGGGTGAATGTTCCAAACATTGTGGAGTCTCCAGCTTGAGTCAAAAATTGCAGCTGAAGATGCTGGAGTGGGTACAATTCTGGAACTTGGCCTTGGTTAAAGCTTTCTGCCAGTTGCTGAAGCTCTACCGAGATTTTTGAGCCATGCTGGAGACTTCACAATGTTCAGCGGAGCACATTCAGCCTTGGTCCAAGCTTCGTGTGGCTCGCCGAAGCTTCACCGAGATTTTGAGCCTGCTGGAGGCTCCACAATGTTCATGGCAGAGGACATTCAGCCTTGGTCAAAGCTCTGTGCATCCTGCCGAAGCTCCACCGAGGTTTTGAACCACGCTGGAGACTCCACAATATTTGGCAGAGCACATTCAGCCTTGGTCAAAGCTCTGTGCCACTTGCTGAAGCTCCGCCGAGATTTTTGACCCAAGCTGGAGACTGCACAATGTTGGGTGGAGCACATTCAGCCTTGCTTGAAGCTTTGTGCATCTCACTGAAGCTCCACCAGAATTTTGGCCCAAGCTGGAGACTGCACAATGTTTGGTGGAGCACATTCAGCCTTGGTCAAAGCTCTGTGCTTCTCGCTGAAGCTCCAACACCTCCGCCGGGGATGTCTGGCTCAGGTTCCAGAATTGTACCCACTCCTGCATCTTTGGCTGGGATTTTTGAGTCAAGCTGGAGATTTCACAACATTCAGTGGAGCATATTCAACCCTGCTCAAAGGCCTGTGCCACTTGCCGAAGCTCCACCGAGAATTTTGACCCAAGCTGGAGACTGCACAATGGTTGGTGGAGAGCTTTGTGCTACTCGCTGAAGCTCCACCAAGCTTTTTGACCCAAGCGGGAGACTGCCCAATGTTTGGTGGAGCACATTCAGCCTTGGTTAAAGGTTTTCGCCACTTGCCGAAGCTCCACCGAGATTTTTGACCCAAGCTGGAGACTCCACGATGTTTGGCATAGCATATTCCACCATGGTCGAAGCTTTGTGCCCCTCGCCAAAGCTCCACCACCTCTGCCAGAGATGTCTGGCTCAAGTTCCAGAATTGTACTCACTCCAGCATCTTTGGCTGGGATTTTTGAGTCAAGCTCCCAAACTGGATCATGGGTGAGTTTGAGGACATGCAATTCAGAGTCGTCCCCGGGGTCCGAGAAGGCAGGGTCCATCAGCGCATTTGTGCAATTTGCCAGAGCTCTGCCGAGATTTTTGACCCAAGGTGGAGACTCCACAATGTTTGGTGGACCACATTCAGCTTTGGTCGAAGCTTTGTGGGACTTGTGGAAGCTCTGCTGGATTTTTGGGCCACACTGGAGACTCCACAGTGTTCGCGGAGCACATTCAGGCTTGGTCAAGGCTCTGTGCCACTCGCCAAAGGTCTGCCGAGATTTTTGGGCCTGCTGAAGACTCCACAATGTTCAGTGGACCACATTCAGCCTTGGTCGAAGCTTTGTGCCACTCACCGAAGCTCTGCCGAATTTTTGGGCCATGCTGGAAACTCCACAGGATTTGGTGGAGCAGATTCAGTGTTGGTCGAAGCCCTGCTGAGATTTTTGAGCCACGCTGGATACTCCCACAATGTTCGGTGGAGCACCTTCAGCCTTGGTTGGAGCTCTGTGCCACTCACTGAAGATTCGCTGAGACTTTTGACCCAAGCTGGAGACTCCACAATGTTTGGCAGGGCACATTCACCCTCAGTCGAAGCTTTGTGCCACTCGAGAGTTTTGAGCCAAGCTGGAGACTCCATAATGTTCAGCAGAGCACATTCAGCCTTGGTTGAAGCTCTGTGCCACTCACCGAAGCTCCACCGAGATTTTTGAGCCAGGCTGGAGACTTCACAATGTTTGGCAGAGCACATTCAGCCTTGGTCGAAGCTTTGTGTGGCTCACCAAAGCTCTGCCGAGATTTTTGAGCCTGCTGGAGACTCCACAATGCTCGGCAGAGGACATTCAGCCTTGTTCGAAGCTCTGCATCTCGCCGAAGCTCCACAAACTCCGCTGAAGATGTCTGGCTCAAGTTCCAGAATTGTACCCACCCCGGCAATCTTTGGCTTGAATTTTTGAGTCAAACTGGAGACTCCACAATGTTCGGTGGAACACATTCAGCCTTGGTCGAAGCCCTGTGCTTCTCTCCGAAGCTCCACCACCTCTGCAGGAGATGTCTGGCTCAAGTTCCAGAAGTGTCCCCACTCCAACATCTTTGGCTACGATTTTGGAGTCAAGCTGGAGACTCCACAGCGTTTGGTGCAGAACATTCAGCCTTGGTGGAAGCTCTGTGCCACCTGCTGAAGCTCTGGCAAGAGCTTTGAGCCAGACTCCACTAATAGGAATAATACTCTGACGGGCACAATAAGGTGAACAACTGTTTTGCAAACCTAATAAGAATAATACTACGACACCAGTAAGTAAGAGAATAAATAAATGGCAAGGAAGGGACAAACCTCAAATGGGCACAATAAGGAGTCTCCAGCGTGGCTCAAAAATCTCGGCGGAGCTTCAGCGAGTGACATAAAGCTTTAACCAAGTCTGAATGTGCTCTACCAAACATTGTGTGGGGTCTCGAGCTTGGCTCAACAATTATGGCAGAGCTTCGGTGAGATGCACAGAGCTTACACTAAGGCTGAATGTGCTCCGCCAAATATCGTCGAGTCTCCAGCTTGGCTCAAAAGTCTCGGCAGAGCTTCGGCAGGTAGCACCGAGCTTCGACCAAGGCAGAATGTGCTCCACTGAACACCATCGAGTCCCCAGCTTGGCTCAAAACTCTCAGCGGAGCTTTGGCAGGTAGCACTGAGCTTCAACCAAGGCTGAATGTGCTCCGCCGAACATCGTCAAGTCTTCAGCTTGGCTCAAAGCTCTCGGCAGAGCTTTGGCAGGTAGCACCGAGCTTCGACCAAGGCTGAATGTGCTCCGCCGAACATTGTGGAGTCTCCCACCTGGCTCAGAAATCGGGGTGGAGCTTCGGCAGGTAGCACCGAGCTTCGACCAAGGCTGAATGTGCTCCGCCGAACACCGCCAAGTCCCCAGCTTGGCTCAAAACTCTCGGTGGAGCTTCGGCGAGATGCACAGAGCTTGGACCAAGGCTGAATGTGCTCTGCCAAACATTGTGCAGTCTCCAGCTTGAGTCAAAAATCTCTGCGGAGCTTCGGCGAGTGGCACAGAGCTTCAAGCAAGGCTGAATGTGCTCTGCCAAACATTATGGAGGCTTCAGCTTGGCACAAAACTCTCAGTGGAACTTTAGCAAGTGGCACAGAGCTTCGACCAACACTGAATGTTTTCCGCCGAACATTGTGAAGTCTCCAGCTTGGCTCAAAAATCGCAGATACAGAAGCTGGAGTGGGTACAATTCTGGAACTTGAGCCAGACATCTCTGGTGGAGGTGGTGGAGCTTCGGCGAGTGGCACAAGGCTTTAACCAAGGCCACATTCAACCTTGGTCGAAGCACTGTGCTTCTCGCCGAAGCTCCAACACCTCCGCCCGAGATGTCTGGCTCAAGTTCCAGGATTGTACCCACTCCAGCATCTTCGGCTGCAATTTTTGAGTCAAGCTGAAGAAGACTCCACAATGTTTGGCACATTCACCCTTGCAGATGCAGAAGCTGGAGTGGGTACAATTATGGAACTTGAGCCAGACATCTCTGGTGGAGGTGGTGGAGCTTTGGCGAGTGGCACAAAGCTTTAACTAAGGCCACATTCAACCTTGGTCGAAGCACTGTGCTTCTCGCTGAAGCTCCAACACCTCCGCCCGAGATGTCTGGCTCAAGTTCCAGGATTGTACCCACTCCAGCATCTTCGGCTGCAATTTTTGAGTCAAGCTGAAGACTCCACAATGTTTGGCACATTCACCCTTGGTTGCAAGCCTGTGCCACTTGCCGAAGCCCTGCCGATATTTTTGACCCAAGCTGGAGACTGCACAATGTTTGGTGGAGCACATTGAGCCTTGGTTAAAGCTTTGTGCCACTCGCCTATGCTCCGCCAAGATGTTTGATGCAAGCTGGAGACTGCACAATGTTCCGCGGAGCACATTCAGCCTTGGTCGACGTTCTGTGCTTCTCGCTGAAGCTCCACTGAGATTTCAAGTCACGCTGGAGACTCGACAATGTTTGTCGGAGCATATTCAGCCTTGGTTAAAGCTCTGTGCTTCTCGCAGAAGCTCCAACACCTCCGCTGGATATGTCTGGCTCAAGTTCCAGAATTGTACCCACTCCAGCATCTTTGGCTTGTGGAGTCTCCAGTGTGGCTTAAAAATGTCAGGTGAGCTTCGGTGAGTAGCACAGGGGTTTAACCTCGGCTGAATGTGCTCCGCCAAACATTGTGCAGTCTCCAGCTTGGGTCAAAAATCTCGGCAGAGCTTCGACGAGAAGCACAGAGCTTCCACCAAAGCTGAATGTGCTCTGCTGAACATTTTGGAGTCTCCAGCTTGATTCAAAACTCCCAGCCGAAGATGATGGAGTGCGTACAATTCTGGAACTTGAACCAGACATCTCTGGTGGAGGTGGTGGAGCTTTGGCAAGTGGCACAGAGCTTTGACCAAGGCTGAATGTGCTCTGCCGAATATTGTGGAGTCTCCAGCTTGGCTCAAAAATCTCAGTGCAGCTTCAGCAAGTGACACAAAGCTTCGACCAAGGCTGAATGTTCTCCGCCAAACATTGTGGAGTCTCCAGCTTGACTCAAAAATTGCAGCTGAAGATGCTGGAGTGGGTAAAATTCTGGAACTTCAGCCAGACATCTCCGGCAAAGGCGGTGGACCTTCGGTGAGTGGCACAAAGCTTTGACCAAGGCTGAATGTGCTCCGCCGAACATTGTGGAGTCTCCAGCTTGGCTCAAAACTCTCGGTGGGGCTTCAGCGAGTGGCACAGAGCTTCAACCAAGGCTGAATGTGCTCCGCTGAACATTGTGGAGTCTCCAGCTTGGCTCAAAACTCTCGGTGGGGCTTCAGCGAGTGGCACAGAGCTTCGCGCAAGGCTGAATGTTTCCACCGAACAGTGTGAAGTCTCCAGCTGGACTCAAAAATCGCAGCTGAAAAAGCTGGAGTGGGTACAATTCTGGAACTTGAGCCAGATATCTCCGGCCGAGGTGGTGGAGCTTCGGCGAGGGGCCTCTGCACTCATGCACGAAGCGAAGAGCCATGCACATGTGAAGCACATTGATATCCGTGAACACTACCTCCATGAGCACATGGCCGCTGGGGATATCAAGATTCAGCATGTTGCGTCTGCTGAAAATCTCGCAGAACCAAAGATGTTGGAGTGGGTACACTTCTGGAACTTGAGCCAGACATCTCCTGTGGAGGTGGTGGAGCTTTGGAGAGAAGCACAGAGCTTCGACCAAGGCTGAATGTGTTCCGCCCAACATAGTGGAGTCTCCAGTTTGACTCAAAAATTTGAGCCAAAGATTGCTGGAGTGGGTACAATTCTGGAACTTGAGCCAGACATCTTCAGCGGAGCTGGTGGAGCTTCGGCGAGAGGCCGAGCTTCGACCAAGGCTGAATGTCCTCTGCCGAGCATTGTGGAGTCTCCAGCAGGCTCAAAAATCTCGGCAGAGCTTCAGGGAGCCACACAAAGCTTCGACCAAGGCTGAATGTGCTCTGCCAAACATTGTGAAGTCTCCAGCCTGGCTCAAAAATCCATGTGGAGCTTCGGCGAGTGGCACAAAGCCTTAACCAAGGCTGAATGTGCTCTGCCAAACATTGTGCACTCTCCAGCTTGGATCAAAAATCTCGGTGGAGTTCGGCGAGTGGCACAGAGCTTCAACCAAGGCTGAATGTGCTCTGCCGAACATTATGGAGTCTCCAGCTTGGCTCAAAACTCTCGGTGGGGCGGCGGAGGTGGTGGAGCTTCGGCGAGTGGCACAAAGCTTCGACCAAGGCTGAATGTGCTCTGCCGAACATTGTAGAATCTTGAGCTTGGCTCACAAATCTCGGCAGAGCTTCGGTGAGTGGCACAGAGCTTCGACCAAGGCTGAATCTGCTCCACCAAATATTGTGGAGCTTCCAGCGTGGCCCAAAAATGCGGCGGAGCTCCGATGGGTGGCAGAGAGCTTCGACCAACACTGAAGGTTGTCCGCTGAACATTGTGGAGTTTTAGGACATGCAATAGTTGTCCCCTGTGTCCGAGAAGGCAGGGTCCATTAGCGCATTTGTGCAATTTGCCAAAGCTCTGCTGAGATTTTTGACCCAAGGTGGAGATTCCACAATGTTTGGTGGACCCCATTCAGCCCTGGTTGAAGCTTTGTGGGACTCGCCGAAGCTCCACTGGATTTTTGGGCCACGCTGGAAACTCCACAGTGTTCGCGGAGCACATTCAGGCTTGGTCAAAGCTCTGTGCCACTCGCCAAAGGTCCGCCAGGATTTTGGGGCCCGCTGCA
Organism: Mycena rebaudengoi; assembly: GCA_029282285.1. Lineage (NCBI taxonomy): Eukaryota > Fungi > Basidiomycota > Agaricomycetes > Agaricales > Mycenaceae > Mycena > Mycena rebaudengoi. The sequence continues at coordinate 80,757 of JARJCX010000118.1, read as the reverse complement.
GACTCCACAATGTTCGGCAGAGCACATTCAGCCTTGATCGAAGCTCTGTGCCACTTGCCGAAGCTCCGCTGAGATTTTTGAGCAAAGCTTGAGACTCCACAATGTTCGGCAGACCACATTCAGCCTTGGTCGAAGCTTTGTGCCACTTGCCGAAGCTCTGCCGGATTTTTGGGCCACAACTGGAAAGCTCCACAAGATGGTGAGCAATTCAGTGTTGGTCGAACCTCCTCCGGTATGTCTGGCTCGGTTCCAGAATGTACCCACTCTGGCATCTTTGGCTGGATTTTTGAGTCGAGCTGAGTTTTCACAACATTCAGTGGAGCATATTCAACCTGCTCAATGCCTTGTGTCACTTTGCCGAAGCTCCACCGAGAATTTTGGACCCAAGCTGGGAGACGGCACAATGGTTGGTGGAAGAGCTTTGTGCTACTCGCTGAAGCTCCACCAAGCTTTTTACCCAAGCGGGAGACGCCCAATGTTTGGTAGAAGCATATTCATCTTGGTAGAAGCTCTCAGCCACCCGCGAAGCTCTGCCGAGAATTTTTTGAGACAAGCTTGAGCTCCACAATTTTTGGCAGAGCACATTCAGCCTTGGTCGAAGCTTGTGCCACTGCCGAAGCTCCGCACCTTCGCTGGAGAATGTCTGGCTCAGAGTTCCAGATTGGAACCCGACTCCAGCATCTCGGCTGGGATTTTTGAGTCAGAGCTGGGCTGGATCAGTGTTGCAGTTTTAACGGGCTTATTAAGGGTCAAGGTTTAATTAAGCCTTAAAGGGCAAACACCGTGATGTTTGAGGCATTCAGCGAACACTCAGTAAATAGTGATTGGACGGGTCTTTCACATATCATAGTCATCTCCAGACACCAAAAGAGCTCCGTCGTTGGGCTCTTCATCACTTTCTTCTGCAGCAAGGAGCTCCATGAGCAGTCTTTCTCATGTGAACTGCGTCAGACACGGTCTTCCAACTGGCTTTGCCACCATTCCACCAAATAGTGTCACCAGTGAGCGCGGAAAGATAGAGCTGCGTGAATGTCCACCTTGGGGAGGCTGTGGTGCCTCCTCATCCTCATTCTCCTCACTCTCCTGCGCGGCTTTCACCCTACTTCGCCATCTCCACACACCAATCAGCCGACGACTTGATCAATTTCGGGGTTGAGGGGCCGTCACTCTCATCTTCCAACAGATCAGCATATCATGGAACGGCCAGGAGCCCTGTGTGGACACTGCGAGCGGCCCTTTCATCCACCAGCCCCGCTTCACAGTTAGCAGCACGAATGTTCGCTCCGAGCTGATTAGGAGAGTGGGTGCTGTATAAAGATGGCCCAATGAAACATACCTTTGACATCTTGTGTAGTTTGTCGGTCTTGAGACAATTATGAAGACGGGTTTTCTTGACTTTTATGTCAGAGAAATCACGTTCATTTGGTGCTTGATTCATTCTGAACCTGAGCAGAAGACTGGCAAGGTGTGCAAGTTCAGTTACATCCGGGCAGCTTTTCAGTTGTTCCCAGACCAACAGGGGATCGTCCAGCTGAGTAGAGAGCAGGTTACATCAGGTGCATGCACCAATGAGAATTAAATATGCACATGCCGCTTCTGAAACTCTTTCTTGTGCGCTTGCCAGGCAGCAAAGTTGCCGGTTCCTGCCAAATATTGCATGAACGCTGTCGGAGCAGCCTTCTCTTTCTCGGCATCCTCCTCTGCATCTCATGGGGTATCTCTTGGCCTTGAGTGAATACGTCAATAGAGCTATAAAAAAATATGAATTAGCTCAACACAGCAGATAAAATATGTATACACACCGAAATGATTTCCGTGTTTAAGGCGAATACATTTAGCCCAGCCTTGTCACCAAATCGCTCAAGACACTCATACGGATTCAAGATGAGGCAGAAAATAAACAGAGGCTGGTCCAATGCTGCCCAACGCTTCTCAAGCTGCGTGAGCATACCTTTGGACACAGTCTTATTTGAGTGCTGTGCAAAATGACGATATAGGCCTGCAAAGGTCAGTAGAACTTGGTCGCCTTGCATATTATTGGCTTTATTAATGTTCGTTGCATAGCAAATTGGCTCTATGTCATCAACAAGTGTCTGCAGCGAGGGCCAGAAACGGGTATTCTCAAGCAGATTGCACTGAGCATTGGCAGTTTCGGTTATTTTCTTTACGGCCTTCCAGTTTTGCTCACGTCCGAAGCTGTGCTTCAATTATCTCTTCCTGGCGAAGGTATGCTGCATGCCGGAGGGAGCTTTGAGATCGAGGAGAAAATGAAAGGCTACATAATGTGTTGTCCACCGGGTGATGTTTGCAAGAGGATACACGAGCACCACAAAATTGTTCTTGGGTTGCGCATCATCAAAGATCTTGCGCACGCAGTCATGAGAAAGAATCCAAGGAATAAGATCTGTAGCCTGTTCAGCAACCACAGAAGCCTCCTCATTAACTGCTAAGTAGTCGCTGAGGATAAGTTCTCCCTTGGTTGAATGAGAATACTGGAAAATATACAGAAAGAATTTGTAGCACTCACTTGATGGGCACAACAAGGAATGACAAATATCCACGGCTGCTTCAAACCAAGATCTTTATGGCCTCGTGTGGCTACCCCCATCGTTATTGTAGACAAAGACCATCGTGTAGAAACTGATCATGGACATGTTCTATCTCTGCCGAAGTAAATGGGATGTTGGCGCCACCAGTTCTGGCTGCTTCATGGCCTTCTTGACATTGCAAAACAACCTCTTTCGTTTTTTTGAGGTTGGTGCAGTGTCTGACTTGTCATAGGTCAAATCCACAGATGTGGTCGACCCTTGATCTGTGCAGCTTTTCCTTTGGCCACTGATGACCCATATGGGCATGGTTCAAATGTGCGATCATGGCAGACTTCTCTCCACGGACATAGCCTGATTCTTCATGAGCTGGTGGTCATTGGTCAATGATGGTGAGAGTGGGAATTATGTGTGGGATTAGACATACCTGCTGTAAATGCCGCCTCCTCCCATTTGAGTCTGTCCTTCAATACTAAATCTGTGTTGTTTGGGGGGTCTTCGACACATCAATGATGGCGGATGCAGCCTAGACAGTAGGCTTCATTGATGGATGCATTTTGTTTTGGGCCTTTGAAAAAGAACTTCCAAAGAGCTCCCTCTTTTGGAGGCATGCTTGAAGTACCAGGTCCATCGATGCAAAAAAAAAAAGAGATGCCATGTGGAATGATGCACGTGATGATATTAAGGGTTAAGTTAAGCGAGCAGTTCATTATAAAGCCTTAATATTAAGGCCATATTAAGCCTTATCCTTAATTAAGGCTTAACCCTTAACTGCAACACTAAGCTGGAGACTCCACGATGTTCAGCTGAGCACATTCCACCTTGGTTGAAACTTTGTGCCACTCGCTGAAGCTCCACCGAGGTTTTTGAGCCAAGCTCGAGAGTCCACAATGTTCAGCGGAGCACAGTCAGCCTTGGTCGAAGCCTTGTGTGGCTCACTGAAGCTCTGCCGAGATTTTTGACCCAAGCTGGAGACTCCACAATGTTTGGCAGAGTACATTCAGCCTTGCTCGAAGCTCTGTGCTACTCGCCAAAGCTCCTCCGAGATTTTTGAGCCAAGCTGGAGACTCCACAATGTTCGGCCAAGCACATTCAGCCTTGGTTGAAGCTCTGTGCTTCTCGTCAAAGCTCCACCACCTCCGCCAGAGGTGTCTGGCTCAAGTTCCAGAATTTTACCCGCTCCAGCATCTTCGGCTGGATTTTTGAGTCAAGCTGGAGACTTCACAATGCTCGGTAGACCACATTCAGCCTTGGTCGAGGCTTTGTGCCACTTGTCGAAGCTCCACCGGATTTTTGGGCCATGCTGGAGACTCCACAATGTTCGCGGAGCACATTCAGCCTTGGTCGAAGCTCGGTGCTACCCACCAAAGCTCCGCCGAGAGTTTTGGGCCAAGCTGGAGACTCGACAATGTTTGGTGGAGCACATTCAGCCTTGGTTGAGCTCTGTGCCACTCGCCGAAGCTTCGCCGAGACTTTTGACCCAAGCTGGAGACTCCACAATGTTTGGCAGAGCACATTTAGCCTTGCTCAAAGCTCTGTGCTACTCACCGAAGCTCCGCCGAGATTTTTGAGCCAAGCTTGAGACTCCACAATGTTTGGCAGACCACATTCAGCCTTGTCGAAGCTTTGTGCCACTCGCCGAAGCTCTGCCGAATTTTTGGGCCACACTGGAAGCTCCACGAGATTTGGTGGAGTAGATTCAGTGTTGGGCAAAGCTCTGTGCCACTTGCCGAAGCTCTGCCGAGACTTTTGAGCCACGCTGGAGACTCCACAATGTTCAGTGGAGCACATTCAGCCTTGGTCGAATTTTTGGGCCACACTGGAAGCTCCACGAGATTTGGTGGAGCAGATTCAGTGTTGGGCAAAGCTCTGTGCCACTTGCCGAAGCTCTGCCGAGATTTTTGAGCCACGCTGGAGACTCCACAATGTTCAGTGGAGCACATTCAGCCTTGGTCGAAGCTCTGTGCCACCCGCCGAAGCTCCGCCAAGAGTTTTTAGCCAATCTGGAGACTCCACAATGTTTGGCAGGGCACATTCAGCCTTGGTCGAAGCTTTGTGCTGCTCACCGAAGCTCCACCACCTCTGCTGGAGATGTCTGGGTCAAGCTCCAGAATTGTACCCACTCCAGCATCTTGGGCTGGGATTTTTGAGTCAAGCTGGAGACTTCACATTGTTCAGCGGAAAACCTTCAGTGTTGGTCGAAGCTCTCTGCCACCCACCGGAGCTCCGCCGCATTTTTGGGCCACGCTGGAAGCTCCACAATATTTGGCAGAGCATATTCAGCCTTGGTCGAAGCTCTGTGCTACTCGCCGAAGCTCCACCGATATTTGTGAGCCAAGCTCAAGATTCTACAATGTTCGGCAGAGCGCATTCAGCCTTGGTCGAAGCTTTGTGCCACTCGCTGAAGCTTCACCACCTCCGCCGGAGATGTCTGGCTCAAGTTCCAGAATTGTACCCACTCCAGCATCTTTGGCTGCAATTTTTGAGTCAAGCTGGAGACTTCACAATGTTCAGCAGAAAACATTCAGTGTTGGTCAAAGCTCTGTGCCACTTGCCGAAGCTCCACCGAGATTTTTGAGCCAAGCTCAAGACTCCACAATGTTCGGTGGACCACATTCAGCCTTGGTCGAGGATTTGTGCCACTTGCCGAAGCTCCTCAGAGATTTTTGAGCCACGTTGGAGACTCCACAATGTTTGACCAAGCACATTCAGCCTTGGTCAAAGCTCTGTGCCACTCGCCGAAGCTCCACCGAGATTTTTGAGCCAAGCTCAAGACTCTACAATGTTTGGCAGAGCACATTCAGCCTTGGTCGAAGCTTTGTGCCCCTTGCTGAAGCTCCACCACCTCGGCCAGAGATGTCTGGCTCAAGTTCCAGAATTTTACCCACTCCAGCTTCTTCAGCTGTGATTTTTGAGTCAAGCTGGAGACTTCACAATGTTCGGTGGAAACATTCAGCCTTGGTCGAAGCTATGTGCCACTCGCTGAAGCCCCACCGAGAGTTTTGAGCCAAGCTGGAGACTCCACAATGTTTGGCAGAGCACATTCAGCCTTGGTTGAAGCTCTGTGCCACTCACCAAAGCACCGCCGAGATTTTTGACCCAAGCTGGAGACTCCTTATTATGCCCGTTTGAGGTTTGTCCCCTCCTTACTATTTATTTATTCTCTTACTTACTAGTGTCGTAGTATTATTTCTATTAGGTTTGCAATACAGTCATTCACCTTATTGTGCCCATATGAGTATTATTCCTATTAGTGAAGTCTGGCTCAAAACTCTCGGCGGAGCTTCGGCAGGTGGCAGAGCTTCCACCAAGGCTGAATGTTCTCCACCAAACACTGTGGAGTCTCCAGCTTGACTCAAAAATCGCAGCCAAAGATGTTGGAGGGGGTACACTTCTGGAACTTGAGCCAGAGATCTCCGGTGGAGGTGGTGGAGCTTCGGCGAGAAGCACAGAGCTTCGCCCAAGGCTGAATGTGTTCCGCCCAACATTGTGGAGTCTCCAGTTTGACTCAAAAATTTAAGCCGAAGATTGCTGGGGTGGGTACAATTCTGGAACTTGAGCCAGACATCTTCAGCGGAGGTGGTGGAGCTTCGGTGAGAGGCCAGGCTTCGACCAAGGCTGAATGTCCTCTGCCGAGCATTGTGAAGTCTCCAGCTTGGCTCAAAGCTCTCGGTGGAGCGGCGGAAGCTTGGCTCACAAATCTCGGCGGAGCTTCGGCGAGTGGCACAGAGCTTCGACCAAGGCTGAATATGCTCCGCCAAATATTGTGGAGCTTCCAGCGTGGCCCAAAAATGCGGCGGAGCTCCGGCGGGTGGCAGAGAGCTTCAACCAACACTGAAGGGTTTCCGCTGAACATTGTGAAGTCTCTAGCTTGACTCAAAAATCCCAGCCCAAGATGCTGGAGTGGATACAATTCTGGAGCTTGACCCAGACATCTCCGGCAGAGGTGGTGGAGCTTCGGTGAGTGGCACAAAGCTTCGACCAAGGCTGAATGTGCCCTGCTGAACATTGTGGAGTCTCCAGATTGGCTAAAAACTCTTGGCGGAGCTTCGGCGGGTGGCACAGAGCTTCGACCAAGGCTGAATGTGCTCCACTGAACATTGTGGAGTCTCTAGCGTGGCTCAAAAATCTCGGCAGAGCTTCGGGAAGTGGCACAGAGATTTGCCCAACACTGAATCTGCTCCACCAAATCTCGTGGAGCTTCTAGTGTGGCCCAAAAATTCGGCAGAGCTTTGGTGAGTGGCACAAAGCTTCGACCAAGGCTGAATGTGGTCTCCCGAACATTGTGGAGTCTCGAGCTTGGCTCAAAAATCTCGGCGGAGCTTCGGCAAATTGCACAAACACGCTCATGGACCCTGCCTTCTCAGACACAGGGGATGACTCTGAATTGCATGTCCTCAAACTCACCCATAATCCAGTTTGGGACCACATTGATTTGCACCCCATCTGGCATGATCTGTACGAGACATGGAATAGTGCTGGGGACAGCTTACCCCAATACCACTTCATGGCCAAAAAGCAATTGCGCTGCCAGCGGTCACAACACTGCTGTGACAGAACTGTGATGGGCAGACAACACTGTGATGTATGCAGGTTACAACACGCAGCTTCAACCAAGGCTGAATGTGCTCCGCCAAATTTACGGTCCATGAATCCTAAATTCAAGTTGTGGTCGACCACCATGAATGCCAAGTTGCCTCCTCATGCTCGTGGTTCCTGTTCCACATCACCGCCACAAAAAAACTCGTTGGCACCAAGCTCACTGGGCATCAACGAAGTTGCCCCAAGAAACATGTCCGACATGGGGAGTCCATATGCATGGTGCTGTTCTCCAGATCTCCAGAATGAGGAGGTCTTCGAGGTCTTTGTTGTCCACGATATCTTCGGTGTCATCTTCTCCATCTGGTACAACATGCTCTACAACTATGTCTTTTGCTTTCCCTCTCCATTTGACGGGATTGGTAAATGGGATCGGGTGCATGCCAGTCCGCCTCTTCCTCAGGAGGGTGTTGCCCATGCTGAGGCTGGGGTTTCCCCAAGGTTGTGTCAGGTGTCGGCACTGGTGAAGGTAGGCCATGGGTCATGCATGCTTCATAATCAGATTGGGGGTCAGTCCACGCTGAGGCCAGGGTCGCCCAAGTTTGTGTGGGGTGTCGCGATCAATGTGATTGAGCATGGCGGACCTTAGAATCATTTTAAATGCCCAATGAATATTCTGGTGGCACGCACTTTAGGAATATTTGAAAAGACATTCAAGACGTCATTCTGAATCTATATTAAATACCTTTTGCATGTTCTGGTGCAAGTTATGTGCAAAACATTTTAAATTTGAACTCCATATCCCTTGTGTGTTCAGGCACAGAGCCTCCTCTATGAACACAAAAAGTATGCTAAAGGCTCCCCTGGAAACATTGGGGAAACATTTTAAAAACCTTCCTCAAGTCCAGCAGGAGAATCTTCTGAACACATTTTAAATATTTCTTCACAGTTTCTTACGTGTGTTTAGGATATTCTTGACCTGTGAACAGAGAACATATGTAGAAGTTATTCTGGTGTGTATCCTGAACCTATTTTAAATTTCTTCTTGTTTTTCAGGGCTGCACATGTGAAAGTTATCTTGAAGATTATCGAAAACATATGCAAAAGAAATTTTAAAAATCTTCCATTTTTTCGGGGCTGTTAAACTGAAAGATATCTAGAACACACTCTGAACACCATCTAAAACATACTTGAGACATCTTTTAAATACCTTTCATTTTTTCTGCCACGAAACATGGGTGATTTATTTAAATGATCTCTCAGGTATTCCCTGCCAGGATATTTGAAAGGTTTGAGTAAGATTACACTGAAGGTATCCTCAACAAAACTGAAAGGAACTTTAAAAATCTCTAGCATATTCTGCCCCCAATTATTCAAGAAACATTTAAAAGTCGTCTTGAATATTCCAGGACCACAAACTTGAATAATATTGTAAATATTCATTGGATACCTTTAGCATGTTCTGGTCCAGAATTAGTGCATATCCTCCCAGTGGAAGTAGCGGCTGTGCACGGAAGAAGGAGCTAAGTGGAGGCTACAGCCAATCAAAACCAAACACCGGTGCGGTGTTCCGGTGCGCGGCGGACGACCGACACAATGCCGCCTCCACCGACTCCTGCCGTAAACAGTGGGCGGGCATGTCTCGTCATCGCCGAAGGCAATGGAAAAGCATAGACAATAAATTAGATGGGGCCTAGGTTATAAAACTTGGGATGCTGTTACCTTAATAATATGGGCTGAGCGACCAAATCAATAACTTGTTGGTGAGTGTTATAAAACTTGGGATGCTGTTACCTTAATTAATATGGGCTGAGCAGCCAAATCAATATTTTGTTGGCGAGCGTTATAAAACTTGGGATGCTGTCACTTTTAAATATGCGGGTTCACCGCCCTTAAGTGTGAAAGTGGATCTCATAAATGTTTTGGGGACCATTCTACAATAATATGGGCTCTGATTATTTTTACACTCTGAACAGCATACTGTGGAGTCGCAATACCGCATTTGGACCTATGCCGACAAAAGGTGGAGCAAAAGTGGGGAGGAGGAGGAGGAGGATGTATTTAAACAAAGAACAAACAGTTTGTGTCTTTTTAAAATTTGACCTGAACCGAAAACTATTCCTTAACCAGTATAAACGGCCTACACCACCGATTCTCTCCCATACGGGACCCAGATGGGATCAGCCGGCGTCTGATGGACCTGTTTCCCGCGTGAGATTTACGAAAGCGGGCAGATGTGGGACCGACGTTGGAGCTCCAACGTCACTTTAAGTGAAAAAAACAGTATCGACCGGGAATCGATCCAAAGACCGCAGGAGCCAAAATAAGAAGAGAAACCGCAACATAGCAGCTGAGCTAAACTGAGTACAAAAGGTGGAGATCAATGGAGACTATGGCATGCGGAGGGTAAGCTAGCATAAATCTCAGCGTCAGCCCCACTGTAAACGGATCCCCAGCGAGGCCAGAGTTAGGCCAAAGCCAAGCCAGAGCATCTAATATGGATATAATAATTTAATATAGAAAGTCTGAGACCACGGGAAAACAATGAACACTCTCAATCATCCAAAGCTGAGGTGGACTGATGTGAATAATGCATGAGGATCAAAGTATGTACTGGAATTCTCTTGAAATCCTCTAAGTCCAATGCCCAGGTAGAGGCAATGTCGCATCCAATGTTGGTCCCAGGTTGGAGATTATTGGTCAATCCCACGTCAATCCCGGCTAACTTTGGCCCCGATCCGTCACGGTTCCCACGACGGAACAGGCCCACCAAGACGACGCTGGTTCTGCAATAGTCCCAGGCTTTTTGATGCTACCTAAATCCCACCTCAAAAGGGCCTCAAATTTCCACGAAACTAAGGTTGATCCCACCTCCGCCCGTTTTCGTTGAATCAGCACGGGATAGCAATCGGTGGTGTAGTATCTGTAATTAAATGTCAGAAAACAAGCTGCCCAGAAATAATTTCGAACGACCCTGTTCATCGCAGGCCTAAAGGAAACTGGACATTGTCAATGTTAAACATTCTTGCTAGGTCCTGGAGAGCATCCAGGAGGTTGTGGTCATCAGCAGACAAACCAAGAACAGTCTGGGCGTCGGCGGTCACATTGTCATCGACGTCGAATGGTGTTCCGATAACTGGGCACACGGTATCAGGATCCGGTAAAGCGCCTTTAAGGAAGTACTGTCGGATATGCTTTTGAGTGCAAGGTGAAGGGGCGGAGAGAGAGCAGTGCTGGAGACATGTGAGACCGACATGGAACAAGAGACAGAGCGGGAAGTCACGTACGCCGGCAGAATCCTGCGTCAAAACAACGGATCCCGCGAAGCCTTTGGACATTTCTTTCGCACTGCAGTTTCAATGATTTTAGAAGCATTTTGGTACAAGGTTCAGTGGAAGCGCGTACCTGTTGAGGGGAGTCACCGGATCTGCATAATTTATTCATCAAATATATACCGGAAGAGAAACTAGAAAGCCCACCAGCGGTATTCCCGACAAGGAGAAGGGGGAAGCTGGTATTTGCAACGAAAGGACCTGAAGCGAATTCAGAATGATTAATTTCCGCAAAAAAAAAGCATCCAACCATTGAAGTGGTCCTTCGGAAACTTCGGCCAAGCGCTGTAAACAAGAATGACAATCGAACCCAAGGGATAAAGTGAAATGTTTACATGCAGTCCATTTGGTTGTGCCCCCAAATATCAGCCCACGTGGAGATATTGCCCATTTCCATGTACTGCCTTACGGCCGACTCAAATGTCGATAGAATTGTTTTCCCGTCATTGCAATAGACACCGACCCCTGCCTCTATATGGTCTTCGAATCTGTATTCCGATGCGCTACACCCACACTCGAAAGAAGGTTTTTCTGCCATCTTGAACATCGCCGTGGCGTTTCCCTGCGCGAGATCCGCAAGCGCACGTGCAAGTGATGGGAACTGTGCATACGGCTTATATAGAGCTGAGAAGATGACGCCTCGAACAAAGGCATAGTCCACAACACCGTACGAGATACTCGTCCGTACTGGGATGGGGCGGGTACGCAGAGACGCGTAGATGCGGTCCATTTTTGCGTTGATATCTTCTGCGGTCGGTGCGTAAAAGGGGCACCGGTCGGGACCAGCCGCAACGCATCCGTCATAAAAGGACTGCCAGACCTTATCGGTGTCGACGAGGCCACTGGACCAGTCAACTAGCATACTTTGAATTCAGTGTCTGTAAAGCGTTCTAAATGTGAAGCCAGCTCACGTTCATAATAATCTTTTGAGTTGGCGACCCCATCGATTACAATCCGTTCAACACTGTTCTAATGGAGAAAGTAAAGAAAATTGGCGCTTGAAGAATTGCAAAAACTCACCGGAAACATTGCGGCAAATGTTGCCCCCAAAATCGTTCCATATCTTGATAATATTAATGAAAATCAAGAACAACCGCGCTGGCTATTTCGACGCACGAAAATCCCCAAAACTGCAGCTTTTCTTGACCATGCGCCTGCACAATACGTAGCATGTCGTGCGCAGTATTCTCAGTGTTGATGTATCGCAGGCTTCCTGCATCCCGCTCACTCGCCAGCTGCCCTAAAATGAGCGAATGCGCATAGGCTCGAGAGATCGCATCATCCGAGGAGTTCAACGACTCCCGTCTTGCGGTGTTGCCCGTATAGATCTCTCGCGCCACACGGGTCTCGAAGAACGACACGCGAGGTGTGGAGCGGGCTATGCCTGTCCAAGTAATGAAGACCACGTCTGTGTTGCATCAGCAAAACTCTCTTACCACGCGGGTCGAAACCGATGATGTCAAACTCAGGCCCAAGGATAGTCGAGAGCTGTTTGCCTCGGCCGAGAACGAAATCAACCCCACTTCCTCCCGGGCCACCGGGGTTTACGAGTATGGGCCCTCGGTAGCTTGAGGAACCATCCGGCACAACGGAGTGGAGACGGACCATCGCAATTGCGGCTGATTCGGAATGTGGATTGGAGTAGTCCAGAGGAACCTGGCGTAAAACAGGCCTCTGAACGACTGCTTAACCATATGCTATTCTACGTACCTTTAATCGTGCAGTGACGGTCCTCATGGCATCTCGTCCACACAAGTTCTTCCGTGGGTTCAATCTAGTGCTGCCGCGGCTCGGCTACGGCTGGCTCAGCTCGGCTTTTGATGGCTCCGAAGCCATCACATCAAAAGCCGAGCCGAGCCGTTTAAAAAGCGGCTGGCTTCAACGGCTTCGGCTAAGCCGCGGCTCAAGCCGCGGCTTAAGTCTTATTTTTGTGAATCGCTCTGTTCTCCCTCCCTACGCAATACTGACAGTCTACAAAGTACATAGACTGCACATAAACTCCACACAATGACCATAGAAGAAGCAGGATATGAATGATTGTAAAATATTACCCGCCCTGTCCGCCGTTCTGCTCTGCCCGCATACACATGGCGCGTACCGCCGCTTGGACAAGCTCACACTCCTGTACGAGTTAGCTGCCCCCCTCCTCCCGAAAGGACAGCAGCGGCACGTCGAAGACGGTCGTCACAGCATGCACGCCACACCCCGACCGTCTCCGCGCCGCCGCCGTTGCTCATCCTCGATGCGCAGCATCTCCCATGGTGCAGCCACGCGCACGCCACCCGCCCAGCCAGTACGACGTCTGCGGCCACAACCGCACAGCGACGATGTTCGTGTAGGTGTTGGTGATGATCTGCCATGCAGTGTCCCACGGCTGGTCCTCCTCGTCGATGAGGATGTGCATAAACTCGGGGATCGCGAGCATCGGGTGGGTCTGGATGGCTAGCGTCAGTAAGCTGTTGTAGTTAGGTGTGTGGAAGCTGAAGCCACACTGAAGCACATCATCTGCAAATTATAATGCTCAGTAAATAGAACACAGATGGTCAGAAAGGGAGGTGGCAGACTACCTCACCTTTCAACAGTGCAACGATTTCCAGGCTTGGATATCAGAAGCACCATTGAACGTGAGGTAGTTTGCAAGTTGAAAGCAGAAGTACTTACCCATTGCTTTGAGCCCAAGAGCTATTTCTTCTACGTCGTGGTGGAAGGGGAGACGAAGAGGTGGGAGTGGCGTGGGGACAAAGTTTAAGTGGCACCATCACAACAAACAATGTATCTCACCGGTCGCCAATCGACGGACAAACGACGGTGAACAGAGAAAGCTCAAGCTGTACATTGGTGGATTAATTCTTCTACCTAATCTAATGGTGGAACAACCGGAGGTTCGTATGCGCAAAAACGATGCCATGCTCATCTGCGGCGGGGATGCACTCTGCAGCGGGGATGCACTCTGCGTCCATGACGCTCCCACTGGGTGCGGCCAAACACCGCACGCCGCTCTTGCACATGATGCGTCTGCAGCGCGAGTAAGAAAAGTGTGATATGAATGCCAACGAGAGAACACACATCCACCTCCGTATCCGAAAACACCAGCCGACACCCCCGGCCCTGGTCCAGCACGCCGTGGAACATCTTGTCCAGGATCATCTGCGAAAGTCTGGCCGTGTCATTAGCATGGGCATAGGCACGCCAACGCGAAAGGGGATACAAACGCACTTTGCGTCCACCGCCTGCCTCCCCTGCCCCACGCACTCGCTCACATACTCGAGCTCCACAACCGAGTACGGCTCGACGATGCGCAGCAGGTTCTGCTCGAGCAGTGTGTCGTACAGCGCCGCGAGGTGCGAGCGGATCGTCGGGTCCGAGGACAGTTCTGGGATGCCAGCATGATGAACACGAAAACATGATAAAGGGACGCGACGCCGTACCGTCCTTGTAGTCCTGCAGCGCCTTCTCAAAGTCCGCGAGATTCCGGTCCTGGTGCGCGCATGCTCTCCACGTCGCGCAGCTGTGCATACTTGAGCACCAGCAGCGAGTGCACGTCCTCCGGCTGTCCTGCCCGTCTCGTCAGCCCACATCCATGACCGACGCGCAAGGACGACACATACAAGATTCAGCATAACATTGCACAGCAGCATGTACTTGAGTGCCTCGAGCGCGCCGTTGCCCTCGCCCGCGTCGGGCGGCGGCGCCACGCTGCCGCTGGGAGCGTCGCCGTCCTTGGCGGTCGTGGGCGACGTGAACGACGCCGCGGACGCCTGCGCCTCGAACACCTCGAAGAAGTACGAGTACGCGGTCTTGTAGTCCTTCTCCTCCACGTGCAGGATGCCGGACTGGATGTCGAGCGCGGCCTGCAGCGGCGGGGGCGTGTAGATGGACGCGCCTGAGGTGCGCGCGGAGGTGAGGGCGGCCTGCGGACGTCAGCGGCGTGTAGATATGAAAGAAGGAAGGACAGCAGCCTACCTTGGCCTTTGTGATGTTCCCGACGCCGTGGTAGACCTTGCTCTCGAGCAGGTGCACCTCGGTCAGGATGAGCTTGTCGTCGAGGCGCTTGAGCTCGGTCAGCAGCCCCTCGATGATCGTCAGTGCCGGGCGGTAGTGGTGTAGCCCTAAATGTCTGTCCAGAACATAAATACGCGAATAAAAAATTCCGTTGTGCACGCACATGCTCGCCAGCCGCATCTCGAGACTATGCTTGAGGAAGATGCGCTTCTCCGCCTTGGCCCACGCGATGTTGTCCTCGAGCACATGGATCTGCGTCGGCGTGCTGTCCGGTATCGACGTAAAGTGGTTCAGCAGCGTCCGGACTGCGCGCGCACACAAATCAACAAATAAAACAGCCACATTCCCCAGCAACTCACTGAGTTTTGCGGTCTTTGCCTTCGCGGTGGACGACATGAAGAACCCGCGCGAGAGCGTGATCACCTGCGCGAGACCCTCCGCATTCCTGCAACAAAAAATCAAAATCAAAAATCAACATATTGCGCGCGGCGCAAACGCACTGCTGGTCGCGGAAGAGGCTCCCCAGCCGCAACAGCGCGGTCTCCTGCTCGCGTAGCGTCACCAGGCGCAAGTGTGGTCGATGTGAATGAAGAGTCGTTGTTGCCTTTTGTTTGTCGACTTTCTCATCCCACGTCTTGAATTTTAGTCGCGTCGCGTCGGATTGAGGGGTTAGTGTGAGCTCAACCTTGAATATTGCAGCAGAAGCTGGGAAGAAATTATAATAAAAACTACTATTCCAAATCATGCTCTGCCAGTAATGTCTGTAGAAACGTATTAAATCCCGTCGTGTCCTCTGGTACCAAACCACTCTCGGCCATATCCAATTCCATCAGGGCAAGCTCCGCCTCCCTCGATGTCCCCGCTGTGAAGTTGAGTCCACGCCCCTTTTTGATGGAGAATTTGAGCATTTGAAGTGCCTCCATCAATTCCGGTGCTATATTGTTGTGCCGATCGGTGTCGGTCTGGGCGCTGGAGGAGAAAACACGTTCACAAGGCACGGCAGACCCCTGGATCGGCAGGATGTCCAGTGCAAATGCAAAGATGGAGGGATATCTAAGCTGATTTTCCTGCCCGAAATCAGTCAAGGTTTGAAGGCCGTCAAAAGAGAGACTTGAAATACCTCCCAGTATCGTACTGATCCAAGGTTGTAGGCACCCTCCATAAGGTATCCCCGCACCTGATCCTCCAGGCTCTGACCACCAAAATCACAACCTGGCGTATCTAAACCCAGGATTTGGTCCGCCCAATCATTATGTGCAGGTCGGGCCGGTGTATTGGCGAGATTGATGTGGTAACTGCGCAGCTGAGAATTTGTCAATCCAGACTGCATAGAATCAAGTAAAGGGGAAGGAGGACAAACTTCATTGACAAACGACTCCCTAGCCCACTGGGTCCGTTCCGGATGATTATTTTCGAACCAGCTGAGCTTGACCGCCGGGTTTAGGACTGGATATTCAATAAACAAATGAGCATGCAAGGGAAATACGAACTCACTCATGGCAAAGATGTACGCCGGTACACCTTCTACTCGATCTTGATACGCACCAAGTTTGTCGATCCCCTTCTGGATGATGTGCGCGGCCTCGGGGTATTTAACTTGCTGCCTTTCCCATGCCCTGATCATGGCTTCGAATGTGGGAAGCGCATCTCCCAGGGTGGGTGTCTTCTCTGCGGAGAGTTTTTGTTGAAAGGCATGAGGTACCTATACCGGGTTAAATGAAAATAAGATGCGCTATGGATGGTACTTACGGCCAATATTATCTTGAATAATCCCAACGCTTTCCAGTCCTCGTCCCTGAGTTTGTATTTGTGGAGCTCTCGGAACTGAGGATCTGAGAGAAATTTGTCGATTGCCTGCAGAGACTTGAGACTGATAGGAAAAATGTGGGAACTTGGACAAACCTCGCGTAGAAGAATAGCACGATCAATCATAAGGAGAGTTGAAGACCACCGGGTATCAACATCTCGGAGGAGCTGAAGGTCTTTCTGTTGCAGAGCCTTGAGTATTTCCGAAAAATACTGACGCCGGAGAGAGGATGCCCGGATCTATCAGTCATAAGCTGTATGCAGAAGTAGGATTGACAGATGCGTACCACTCGAACTTGTACAGTGGGCCATTGCTTCGCATGGCAATACGAGTCCGTCTAGGGAGTCCTCGATATACGGCTTGATAAACAGAAGAATATGAAACTAATGGATACCAACACGAGCACAGCCTAGACCCTAGGCACTCGATTTCACATGTGCAGCCTTTCGAATATGCCAGAATATTGTCAAGCCATAGCAGCTTCGGTATTATTGAACAGTAACGCGGTAACAAAAAAAAATATTTCTTTTGTTTTAAAGAAACGCACAAAGAACGCTGAGGCTCGTTGAACTTCCAGTGAGCTTTCGAAATTACTGTAAATCACAGGCAGAAAAAGTTGACCTCTATAGGGGACAGGTGGTTCCCACCCACCCTTCGCTCGGTCGCCGCTTTGCGTCGACCAGCTCAGATTGGGCGGAACAAAGCATGGCCTTTGGCCATGCCCAGCAATATTTCTTCTGTGGCTCCAGGCCAAAGCAAATACAGCGCAGAGCTGTAAACATGAGATTGAATCCATAGGGGACAAGGACCTCTATAGGGGACAGGTGATTCCTGCCCTTCGCATCGACCAGCTCAGATTGGGCAGAACAAAGCTAGCCTTTGACTATACCCAGCAATATTTTTCTGTGGCTCCAGGCCAAAGCAAATACAGTGGAGAGCTGTAAACATGGGATTGAAGGATATCAGGATACTTCCTGGCCGCGACACGGAATAATTCCATTTGGAAACCCAATAGTGCGCTCGATTCTTCGCCCATGGGCTTTATTTGCTCAAAACAAATAGAATTGTGCCTTTGTCCTATGGATTCTATTTGTTTCAAACAAATAAACCCACGGGATAAGAATTGGGCACCCCTAGTTCCGCTCCAAATGGGATTTCCATCACTAATTCCGGAGAGTCCTTTCGCAAAACCGCATTTTTCGACGTAATTTGGGAGTTCAGTTAGAGTTTAGCCTATTTTGTGACTGTCTATAAACATTGGTGTTTTTTTCTGGTAGGAAATAGGGGTGCTCAATTCTTAGCCTGTGAACCCGTCCCATGGATTTATGAGTACTTATGTAACTAGGTGTCGGCATAGCCCAACTGTAACCTTGCTTGTTTTTGGGATTAAGTGTTTCGGAAACTTTCGGTGCAACTCTGTTTGAATTGATTGTGTAAAAGTATGGCGGGTACTCTGCTTGTAGCATTTTTTCTTTCAGCTTAGAGTAATAATACATCAATATTTCTTTTCCGGCTCGCTTACAGTTTAAGACACTGCAATAATTATTCCGCTGTCATTTGAGAAACAGGAGCGGAAAAATACCTAGTTGGAACTGAACCAAGAACCGCGAACACTTCAGGGATGGTGTAAGAAATTCGGATGGCAACTGCATTGAACATTCTCTCTTGATGGCAGGGAATTTTATTTATGAACTCGTGGCATAAACTTAGCAAGGAAACATTTGATTTCACTCAAGAAGCTGCTACTTTTTCACCCAAAGTAACGGGGCTTTGGACACTACGTGAGGCAACGAACCAGTACAACAATGGTGGCAAGTTGTTTTGAACAGGATGTGAAGGGAAATAATTAAGCACATTCTCCTCCAAAGCAATGTCAAAATTGTGTTCATTCTTCCTTCACAGATATTTTCTTACAGCTCAATACTCTCATTTTCTTGACAAGTACGAGTTCTGCTGGGCCTAGCCACAGCCCTACTACCCAAGTTATTTGTTCCAAACAAATAGAATTGAAACTCCGCCTGGTATTCATGCCGTTTCCAGAGCTACACTAGCTCTCAGCAGAGTTCCAACAGAACTTATAAAATATGAAGATGCTCTAACAGAGGAATGATTATTTTTCTGAGCGGTATTTGAGAGTGAATCTGTGAAACTATACGGGCAAAGCTGTCCATACCTCCAGACCTACTCCTACGTGTTGAAACTATCCAGAATCATTACCAAAGTACTCCCAATAATTTTAGGGCTAGATATATACACTGATAATGGCCGCACCTTGTTGTAAAATGTATTTTTGGATAGCAGAATTTCAATTCTATTTGTTGGAAACAAATAAATCCACAGGACGGGCTCATGGGCTAAGTATTGGGAACCCCGCCGTAGCGAGGGTGATGGCAAAACAGTCCCCATTCACAAACCAAAACTTGTTTTGAAGGCTTTGTGTCTTACCGTGGTTAACTTTGTCTGCCCAAACGGCTTATGTAATCCGGCAACCTCCAATCGATTGTTTCCTGTGCGCAAAATGGCAGCGAGTGAGGGTCCACGCAAAGCGCGGACCGAGCGTGCTGGGCACTGTTAAAATTTTTGGTTTGTGCCTTGCCGCTTGCCGGCCATCCCACCAGTCACAAAACAGTCCCCATCATGATGGGAAACGGTCCAGATCACTTACCTAATCGAATCGGATCACGCATGATCACGCATGGAACCCTTGCCGAAGCTCGGCACCACGCAGTGGGCCCACCCCTCGGTCCTGAGTTTCCGCCTCCGCTGTCAAACCTAAAATGGGAATTTGATCGCGGCACGATTTCCCTGCCGCCACAAGCCGTTGTTTGTTTGTGCTGCAACTGTCAGCCACAACAAGCGGTGTCGTCTCTCTTCCTCCCACCATCCTGGTCGCTCGTTACCCCCGCCTTACGCCGCACATCGCACACTCACCGCCATTGCCACTCGACGCCGATGTCCCCGACACCTGCGCCCCGCTTCCGGGTATCCACCGTGTCGTCCCGCCGTGATGGGTTAGGGTTTGGTGAAGATTGAAAACGAGTCTTTAGTGTGTTGCCTGAGATGCCCCGGCTCGGGGGACCCCCCGAGCACAGCGAGGGAGGGAAGGGGCATTAGTGATGCCGCAGCTCGAGCTGGTCACATCTGTTACATATTGATATTTTCGTTCCTGCACAAAAACAACAATTCATTCCACCCAGAGGGATGTTAAGGCACACTTAAATAACACACAGGTATGATACTTGGGACAAAGTTTGATCCCATATATTTTGTAGAGCTCTGTGGAAGGCAATGTCTCACGGCTCAAGCCATCAAATTGAGCTGCGAGCCGTTTGGCTTCTTTTGCCGCATAGCGACTGAAGGACAAACATTGGAACAAATGTTAATTAAACAGAAACAAACCCATACATCCAATAAAGACTCCCCACAACAAAAATGTGCCCCAGCAAAATGTTGGAGCACAGTGGAAGCTGAGCCGCGCCGAAGCCGGCCTGTCATGCGAGCCGAGCCGCAGCAACACTAAGGGGCATCGAATGGCGGTACTCTTCACGCAAATGAAGAGTGAGGATGTAATTAGATACCTGTTATCAATAGCACTCAATTCAGCCCTTCAAACATTCTTTCTCTTGTATTGTATAAACAATGAACGGCTTGTGGCGGCAAGTAATTCGTGCCGCGATCAAATTCCCATTTTGGGTTTGACAGCGGAGGTGGAAACTAAGCGAGTCAGTGGGCCTCGGGCGAGCGTCAGCACCATGCAGTGAGCCCTTGCGGCAAGGATTAGCGCAGTGTAGGGGGTCTGGGGGCAACCTCCAGCTGGCCCGGCACCGGCCGCCGAATCCCCTCAAAAAATACAGAATAAACGGTGAGGAAAAAAAAACCTGTGTGCTGAAACACGGAAAAGGGCCCCTGCGCCAACAGGAAAGGGCCCTGTGCCAACGGAATGACCAGCGCCAGTGAAAAGCGGAGTCTGGGGGGCCTCCCTCAGCGTGCTGAACATGCCGATGCCTAAAAATGCAGTTTCTCAATGGAGAAAAACCCAAGGCTCAGAGAGGCCGTTTCCGGTCATTGAAAACTTGGGTAGTAGGGCCGTGGCGTTGCCCGGCAGAATTCGTACTTATATTTTTTTCAGATTGCTACTATTCACTAGCTTCGTTATTTATACCTCATAATTGCAGTGTGCAAGGACTTGGCAAGCATTCTTTCCAAATCTATAGTCATAGTCTCCGTTCACTGCTTGACATGCGGCTGGCTAGATTCACACATGGGTGTATGCCAGTGGAGACTTTAAATATTAATTAGAGTACACGGAATGTATTCCTGGTAGATGCAACTTGAAGAGTATACATAGATGCAGAATATGCCTGTTTACACAAGGTATGCAGCTATCCAAGTCATGCAAACACGAGGTCTGTTGCATAATGATTGGATAACTGTAGTTCAGAACATGAGGAAATTGAGAGTTGAGGATGGCAAAAAATATTGTGACATTCTCAAGCCAGACAAGGGACACATGTATGAACACCATGCAGAAGTTAAAAAATACAATTGTGGGCATAGTTCCCCTCTAGCCAGTTTTTTTTCTACCCTCCAGGACGGGAGCATCATTGGAATAATAAGTGTTTCAATGCTGAAGCAACCGCCATGATAAGATAAGATTGAGGCTGAGTCCCTACCTCGCTATCCAAGTAACTGAGATTAACCGAATGACAAAAAGTTTTTTTTCACCGAGATTACTCGGTGAAAAATCCATCAATGATTCCAAAATAACACTGAGGGCGTACGACGAGATAGACAAGGGCATGTACGAGGCCGTGTACTCCAAAAGAAAACAGCTATGAGGGTGGAAGGCAAAGAAGAAATGCCAGCATGTTGATAGCTCATCTACGATGCCGAAGTAGCCGACCGGGGTCCGGTGCGATTATCCATAGATTAGATTAAGACGTAGATAGAGCTCGGATATCCAGTTACCCGATTAACCGGTAGACAAAAAGTTTTTTTGGAAAAGATGACTCGGTGAAAAATCCATCAATGATCTCAAATAACATGAACAATGACACAGCCGCTATTTTCAATACAATTTTTTGAATGGAAATTAAGCATAGCGACTAATTTCAATAGCACAGCCCCTAAAAAATCCCTCAATGTTTTGAGCATAACACAGGAAAAAATCGATGATTTTGCTGATCGAGCATTCTGAAAGAGACGAGACTTATTACATAAGTACTCGTAACCCTTGGAATGACCTCCTAAGAATTGAGCACCCCTAATAATGGACAGCAGGGAACTGATCAATGCAATTTGAATACCAAAATTGAAAATTTGTGTCTGAAGCAAATATAATGTCAGGGATATTCATTATAATGGGAAGCAACACTTATTAGATTCTCCTTTGTGCAGCCGAATAGGCCTGAGAATACTTTAATACATTGGGCGAGCATAGTAAACATGCCGAGGCATGTTGAACTTGTTTTGATTCCATCAACTATTGTTTTCATGTGCACGCTGCCATAACAGGCATTCAATATTCAGCACAGGCCGAAACATTCCAAGTGGATTTATACAGGTATTCTATTTTTTGGCCTGGCAGATGGAATACAAAGAGGCCCGTTTTAATTTTAAAGACGGCGGTGTTGCCCAATTTGGAGGGGTTTCTCGGAAACCGTGTTTCCACATAGACTCCCCCCAGCAGGCCACAGCAGGAATGTGCTTTGTAATGCTAGATACTTGGTGATTCAGCCTGAGGATTAGTGAGCAAAGCCTGGCTTATGCATCACCTTAATCAGCATGGTGAGTAATACTTGAATCCATAAATTAGTAAATACATGCCTCATTGCACGTGTGTCATCATCGCCCGAACCGGCTACCAGCTGAAGATTAGTTGAAGTTGTGGCCTCAATGAAGAGAGTATGGACCCATTCAAGAAAGACAGGCATAGTGCAACGCTTATCTTGTGGAGTAGTGTTCATTTTCTAGAATTCTCAAAAGCAGGTTGGAGCAGAAAGGCAAAACGTAGTCAACACGTGGTACTGTGAAATCCTTGGCATCAACACAATCAAATTCCCATCCCACGCAAAGTCAAAGTCATCAAATACTGACTTTTTTCCAAAAAGTGGCTTAGGAAAATGACTAAAAACGATTACCTAAACAAGTTTAGGACTCGTAACTGTTGTTCGGATCGTTGCCACGGGATCCCGTTCTACTGCATCGAGAATGTTGTCAGCCGCAGCATCAAGCGGAACAAAGTCGACAGCCCCAGGTGCAGCAAAATCCATATCAGTGACTGCCTCGAGTACGGCCTTACACGCTAAATTCACTATGTGCGGAAAACAGCTGAATTTCCATCAGATCACATCCAAGTAGATGAATAAAACTCACCGAATCCGCCGTTTAAATTTGCAGAATGGTATTTTGCGGCGAATGAGCTCATGCTCCAAGAATAACATGAATGTGTCGTTATTTAATGCATTGTCTAGAGTGACCCAACCGAGCTATAAGATAATAAGTAATCGAACTGTAATGCAAAGAAATGAGCATACCTTATGGGTGATCCTGATACGATCAATAATGTATACAAAGGCAGTGGCCAAGTGCTCGCCATCGTGATGGCCAGGTACACGCAGAAAGCCAATCAAGTCGGTGCGAAGCGTCAATTTGTACTGTGGGCCGAACGGTGTGGCAACTAGCTGTGCTTGAAGCCAATGACCTGTTACAGCCATATATGGTTTCTTCTGCATGTCGGACCACATGTCCATCGTGGCTGAGATTTTGCAGATTGCCTCCTAGAATCTCCTGTGAGACCAAATGAAGAACAAGAAAATAAAAGCATACCCCCAACTCGTGTTCAAGAGTATTGAGGTGTTCATCCCACACCTCAATAATCCGCTTCCGAATTGTCGTTCGATGGGGAATATCTTGATCTCGCAGTTCGGATCGCAGCATCAGAAAGATGGCACGTAGTTCCTTGTTCTCGATGACATTGATGGACTGCAAGTATGCAATTTAGATTAAAATCAATGAAATAAAGACGAACGCACCTGATCATCTCCAACAATGAACTCGACGATTGCGTCGACAAAGGCTTCTTGTGAAAATTCTGTTCGCTTCTCCTGCGGTTTTGGGTCAGAGGCGCTGGCTGTTGTGTGTTCCTTGCATGCACGGTAGTCGTCAACGAATGGCTTTGCTTCCTTTGCTTTGATCGCTATCTTTAATTGATCACATCCTGCAACCCACACATCCAGATGGTGTTCGTATAGATGCTTGCGCAAGACCCCTGTGCTGGTAGTTTTACTGAAATTTTTTGGGTGACTGCGGGGGTCTGCGGCGTGCTTTTGCCTGGCAATAATGAGTGAAGGGAAAAAAAATATTATGTGCTGAGACACACCGACAGATTAGGCACTCCTTAACCTCTTCCCCCTCAAAAAAAGTCCATACATCTCTCGCCGAACCTGATCGGCTACCTGCTTGTCGAACTGGGGCACGGGGTGGAGGCGCATGAGGGCCAGCCCGTGGTGATCCGTGATGCCGATTATGCACTGAGGTGGGTGAGAGATGGCGACCTGGCGAAGGAGACAGTGACGGAAAGAACTCGCCGCCACCAGGGGAATGGTCTTCAAAACGGACATTTCCATAGGGCCGAGGACCGGGTGCAGCCGGAGAATCATCGTCAAAAATGTCAGGGGTGCGCGGTTGGGGAGCTGGATGGATTCAGGCAGAGAGTCAGCAAAAATGGTAGCATAATAAGATGAAGCACGCACCTTGGTTGTTGGTAGCTGCAGGAACAGGTTCACCATGTGCATCAGGGGCAGGCGCAGCATTGGGCTCGGCTTGGGGTGCAGGTTGATGCCGTCGCCGTCTGGGCGGAGGAGGTGGAGGTGGAGGTGTAGGTGTCTTGTCAGCAGGCTGGGGTGCTCTTCGGGTGCGCGCATTGCGTGGAGTTTGAGGCATCGGAAGAAAATAGTGGATATATTGGCGCAGTTTGGGCAATTCACTTGGACACGACGAACCATGATATACACTGAGGAGGGTATGGAAGACCAAGCCCCATCAGTGCATTTCAAGGGTCGTCGGCGAGCAGAAAGCCAAAAACCCTGAAAAATATCACATTCCTCACATCGATGAATTGCTGGGCGAATTTACCTTTCACTGTCGTCATCCAAGCACCTCAAAAGGTGCCAAATAAAGACCACCGAGCACCCCATTCGTGTCCGTCCCTATGTTGTCCCTGTGTTGTCCCCATGCGGCGTGAAGCATAACTTGAAGATGGCCGCAAAGAGTGTAGTACCGGTCATTAGGGGGGACTATGTTGGTTGTTGAAGGATGCAGAAGCTCAGCAAAGGTGTTCCACCAGCTGGGCCGCCGTGTACAGCAGCAGGATGTGCAGGGCAATGTTGACCCCTCAAACACGCGAAACACCGTTCAGGGTATAGAATATAACATAAGCCATCAGAAGCCGCGGCTAAGCCGTTAGTGGAGCCGGCTTGAGCCGCAGCCAAGCCACCGGAGCCGCCATGTGAACGGCTGGCTAGGCTCGGCTTATTTTTGGCTTGGCTCCAACGGCTAGCCGAGCCGAGCCGAGCCGCGGCAGCACTAGTTCAATCTGTCGTTGCTAGAGATTACTATGAATTCCAGGAGAAGTGCAGGAACGTACCGTCTCCCACAAAAACTTGTCACTCTGTGCAAAGTTCTGCCCATCTTGGATGCGCAATGAACTCAATGGCCCTGCGGAGGTCGAGTCGTGTAAGACATATAAAGTGGCAATAGCAAAGGCCGCGGCCAACGGAATGCCAGCGCGAACGAGTTTTCTTGGAAAGGACGACATGCACGATATGCTTTCGTTGGCGTTCTGGTCAACTGAGGCGCCGCACAGATGTCGGAGTCATCTGGCAACACTTTTGATGAATAGATAAGATAGTACTCGATCGGATCAATTCATAAATATAATACAGTAGAAGGCCGGCTGGTGACATAGCCTAACATATGTAAGTGAGTGGTTGAATTCAGCGACCAGGCTATCCTGGTTGCAGAATTCGGCCTGCTCCTGGAAAATAAAATTTAAAATACCCTTCCTCGCAAGCCTCTGACACTGTATGTTCTCGCCAGATCCTGAAGAACATCTAGGAGGTTGTGATCGTCAGCGGACAGACCAAGAACAATCTGAGTGTCGGCGGCAGCTTTAAGCTCATCGACGTCGAATGGTGTCCCAATAACTGAGCACACAGTATCGGGATCCGGCAATACGCCTTCAAAGAAGTATTGTCGGATATACTTTTGAGTACAGAGTGAGGGTACTGAGATAGAGCAGTGCTGATGACACATCAAGGAGAGAAACAGGCAAAAGAAATGAAGGTTCTTACTCCAGCAGAGTCTTGGGTCAGTACAATTGATCCAGCGAATCCCTTTGCCATTTTTCTGGCCCTGCGGCTTGACGTTGGATATTTTCGGTTCTTAGTTTAAGGAAATACGTACGCCCACAGCGGAGCTGCCGGATCTAAGCACCATGATTCATATGAATAGTCGGAGAAAACAGTGGAGAACGTACCAGCAGTGTTTCCAATTATGAGAAGAGGGAAGCTGGTATTCGCAACGAAGGGGCCTAGGGAGAGATTAATTATACAGTTCACCAAAATTCGAACCGACCTTGAAAGTGGTTCTTGGGAAACTTCGGCCAAGCTCTGAACACAAAAGGTACGTTAAGCCAGTAAGAAAACAAAAGAAACAGCACCTACGTGCATCCTGTTGGAGTCTGGTGTTTGGTTCGGACGATCACATGGATTGCTTATTGTGTTGATACAGATCTTGCTCTTATTGTTCTTATTGTCCTGATATGGATCAGTATCCTATTGTTCTTATTGTCTTCACTGATACTGATCTTCCCCTTATTGTTCTTATTGTCTTATCTATCTCTATTGTTCTAGGACATATATAGGTAGCTAGGATTGAATGGATCTGGGCTTTTCGCCTCCCATCTGAGACCCATCTGAGACTTGCCTTTTCGGCCCCTATCTGAGACCATCTGTGCTTCCCACTTTAACACATCCCATCGGAATGGATGCCCAGACATCGGCCCAGCTGGAAGTCTTGCTCATTTCTAGGTAGTGCTTTTCGGCATCCTCGTAGGTTGATGGAATTTGCTTGCCATCGTTACAGAGCACTGCGGTCTCTGCTTCCGGATTGAGGTCGAATGAATATTCCAACGAATCACACTCGCATTTGAAGGAAGGTGTTTCTGCCATGCTGAACAGTGCAGTGCCGTTTCCTTCATTTAGATCTGCGAGTGCGCGTGCAAGGGGTACAAATGTGGCATATGGTGAAAATAGAGAATCGAAAATGACATTCCGGAGGAGTGAATAGTCCACGAGGCCGTAGGATGTATTTGTTCGCACGGGTATAGGGCGTAGCCGGATCGAGTCGTAGATACGATTAACCTTTTCCATGAGCGCGTCCGCAGTTGGGGCATAGAAGGCACATGTGTCGGGTCCAGCTGCAACACATCCGTCGACAAAGGACTCCCAGGTCTTCTCCGTATCCATAATGTTGTAGGACCATTCAGCTGCAACGCTGCGTCAGAATTCAGAAACACTTCAGGAAACAAACCTGGCGCACTAGCAAAGTAGCTCTCCGCGTCGCCGACACCATCAATTATGAGCCGTTCGACGTTGTCCTAGTGTAGAAAAGTAAGTCAGATCGGTATACCAATGACAGAGGAAGCTAACAGGAAACATAGAAGCAAAGGTGACTCCCAAAATGCTCCCATACCTGTATATGAAACATGAATGGCGGCCGCTGTATTGGGTATGAAGCCAACTCACGAGAATCCCCAATACTGAAGCTTGTCCCTTCCATGTGCCTGAACAATTCGTAGCATATCGCGCGCAGTATGATCCGTATTGATATACCGGAGACTTCCATCGTCCCGTTCGCCCGCTAGCTGTCCATCGATGAGCGCTCGCGCGTAGACACGCCAAAGCGCGCCATCAGAAGAGTTTAGCGACCGCTTTCTGGGATCTTTGGCTTCCCAGATCTTCCGCTCCACCCGGGTCTCGAATGACGATACACGAGGTGTGGAGCGACCAATACCTATGCAAAGGATAAGTGTAACATTCTTCACAATAAAGCGCTCGGCTTACCACGAGGATCAAAACCAATAATGTCAAATTCAGGGCCGACGATGGTGGCCAACCGTGCGCCTGCTCTCACAACGATATCAACACCGCTTCCTCCTGGACCACCGGGATTGATCAGGATGGGCCCACGGTATCTTGAGGAATTATGTGGCACAGCCGAGTGATGGCGGACCATCGCAATTGCAGCTGAGGATGCGACTGGACTGGCATAGTCCAGAGGAACCTGGGGTAAAGAGTGGATATTTTCTGTGTGATTTACGGCGTTGCATACCTTCAGCCGCGCGCAGTGACGATTGTTTGTAGCAACTCGTCCAAATGAGCTTTTCGGTGGGCTCAATCTATTCTCGTCGGATATGGCTGTAAATCCACAGTACAGGTGCAGAAACCTACCGTCTCCCACAGCAAATTTTCACTCCCTTCAGGACAGACCTGATGAACTGAACCGCCGACCGAGTTCGAGTCATTTCGGACATACAAAAAGGAGAAAACAAAGATCAGGCCCAGCAGAAATGTGAAACGTAATAGTTTTGCTGGCATGGGAGGCAGACGGCGTGCGGTCGTACAAGAGGATCGCAGAGGCAGCATCCAACTGCGAGATCGATATCACTTGATCGGATCTGCGGCCACTATGCCGAATTTAGCCAGTACATTCAGCCAACATTCAGTCATACTACCTACCTACGCCGGCCGCACAAGAAATTCAGCCACGAAAAAATGTCCGATTACATTCGTGCCGAATTCAGCGGGCAAAACTACAACTAACGAGGTACGAGTTATTGTAGTCTGTCTAGGAGAGACTAGGGCAAAACTCCAGTCAAAGCTCAGGGTGACCCAGAAGTGAATCGGATTCTTACGTAGGTCGCTGTTCAGTGGGAGATATGATGACTCTCGAAAGGCAAAGAATGTGTGAGAGAGGCAGCGGAATAGTAAATAGGACCTGAAGTACCCATTGTTGAACAGAAGATCGAGGCGCGATTCTTGCGCTAGAAACGCGTCGGGGCGCATTGCGGACGCTTTTGAGGTCAGCTGAATAAACTTGCAGAGTCTCCGTATTTCTCAGCGGCCTTCTCAGCAGCAATGGTGGCCCAACTTATACGTCAGTACTACAGTAATTCACCATTAAGCGAAACGCTCGGACGGTGAGGTCAATTTCTCTGCCATTAAGACAGATTTTTTCCCAGATCTTTTTTTCAGCCTATGGGGCTGCTCAGTGGCTACCTGAATGTCCCAAGGTTTGAGTGAGTCGGTGCAGTTTCGGTGGAGAACAAGATGATATTTTCTAATCAGCCAATTTGGCTGATTAACATGAGAGCGAAACACTAGATCGAGACCCGTTGAAGCCCGGGCAGAGACTTTAGTGGCTTGGGGTATTCATATTCAAGCTCAGAGACCTCAAAATCCCCATTGGCGATACAACTAAGGAACGTCTGACTTCAATAGCGGGGCGCTTGACTTCGCTGAATTTACTGGTATGACTGAGTCAAATGGATGCTGAAATAAACACGGTTTTCCACAGTGTTACAGTGGCTATTTGTTCAATTCCTTTTGCAAATATGAGTTTCACATGGTGTAGAGTACTCCCAAATTTTCTTGGACCCAACGGGCACGAACAAGGGGCAAAACCTAGTGTTTCGCTCTCACGTGTCGTTTCGCTCAACGGTTAATTACTGTATTTAGGAATCATTATTTTTCCCACCAGCTGTAATAAAATTATACAACATTTCATATGCGATACAGTACTTCCAACAATACACAGCGATTTATACAAGGCCAGAAAATTTCTGTGAGCGGTGCACACGACCCAAACTCAACAGGTTCAAAAGGGAAGCACGTGAAACGCCTGATCGGATCGATCGATGCTGTCAAACGAGAGTGGCGTTCTTGTCTCCCACCTTCATCTGCAGCGCGAAGAGAAGCTAGAGAAGACTGCAAAGATTTCCACATCTCGCCATGTCGACTGTATCCGCCACTCCCGTTGCGCCCCCGCAGCCTGCCACCAATAGATCGCATATGAATCCTCTGCCGGCGTCTGTCTTTATACTGCCGCAGACGGCGCAGTTGGAGGCGCTGTACACGATAATCCGATCCAAGGAGACCAGTCGGGGCGATTTTCTTTTCTACTCGGATCGGATTATCCGCCTGCTTGTCGAGGAAGGCCTGAATCATCTGCCGGTGGTGAAGAAATCCGTCGAGACTCCTACCGTACGTCGCATGTGGCGGCAAATCCATAGCTGCGGTGATCTGTGTGCGAAAGTTGGAGAGCTGATTCTCTTATGCTTCAGGGAGCCACCTACGACGGCGTGGGCTTCGAAGGGAAGATATGTGGCGTTTCCATCTTGCGTGCTGGCGAAGTGCGCATTTGAGTGCCTATCACGTCCAATTTCTCACGATATGTATCAAGGCCATGGAGGCTGGACTCCGCGAAGTCTGTCGGAGTGTGCGGATTGGCAAAATTCTGATCCAAAGAGTGCGTCGAGCGACTCTAAATTCGCGCCAATCCAAATCTAAACTGGGCCGTAGGATGAAGAAACAGCCCTACCGAAATTGTTCTACTCCAAGGTTCGCTTTGGTTTTTTTCTTCAAGATATCCCTGCGTGAACAACGAATGCTTCAGTTTCCCCAAGACATCGCGTCCCGTTATGTTCTCCTTCTAGACCCCATGCTTGGTACATACATACTCTGCATTCTATCAGCGAGACATCTTCATTGAACTCCTTTTTCCAGCCACTGGGGGCTCGGCGATGAAGGCCGTCGAGGTTCTGATTGACCACGGCGTTCCTGAGGACCGCATTATCTTCGTTAACCTTGTATTTCTTGCCGCTCAACTCACTTGTCGCGACTCCTAACCGAGTCATACTTCACGTAGATCGCCTCGCCAGAAGGCCTCAGGACCTTCTGCACCAAGTACCCGTTACTCAAAGTGGTACGTACCATCTATGTGAATGTTGAACCACAGTCCTGACAAAGTTATGGGCAGATCACCGGCTGGATAGATCAGGGTCTCAACGAAAAAGCCTACATCATCCCTGGCCTCGGCGACTTCGGGGAGCGGAGGTGACGCCAACTCCATTTGCTCGTTGTATTAAGCTGATTTGCCCTCAGGTATTGCGAGTGAACTTCGTGGCCCAAGTCTTTCCCTCTCACCAGATGAGCAAGGATAGCTTTAGCGTAATTAATCTTGTTCCACGAACCCACTTTCTTCGACTTCAGAATCCGTGATACATATGTACACTATCATCGTCTCTAGGAAATCTTCGCGTATTGGTTTCCGACTGGGAAGTCTAGCTGAGTGCTGGACGTTTATCCCACAGAGAAGTCCGCCACAGACGTGTAAAAGTAAGATGAAGTACTTTTTGCAACAATAAAAAACGCACTTAATGCACAAGTCCATTGAACTTCAAGGAACAGCGCATTGGAAACTTGTTCGTCTTCGGCCTTACTAAGGAAATAGGTATATCATTGTCGCGAATGATTTTGATCCAGTAAAAGATACTCACAATTAATTCTTAGATGTTGAAATGTGGGACCAGATTCAGACGGCGGGAATTTGGAGAGGAAGTAAGCGCAATCGCACCTTCAGAATTCCTTCTATTTGTAATACTTTGCGATAGAGGGACCTCAGTTTACGCAATTTCGGAGAAGATCTAAGCTCACCGTGTTCCGAGCGCTCTCCCGACCATGGTACAGTATAACTCATTAACAAACTCGGGTTTTCGTCAAGGCAAGGGCGACGGACCAGACAAACACTCGCTTGCTTGCTTATTTGAAATGAACATTAGATAGTGACATCAGTGAGTTAACGAACAAACTTAGCTTACTTATTAATAATATCGGCGAGGACCAAAAATGTTAACGTTACAAAATGTTGATGCGGAAAAAAGACAAATCAAAATTACTGTTATTGTAGGTAATGAAAACGGAACGCACCTCGTTCCATGAGTGTCTCCGGCGCAATGTTTCCAAGTACGTCCGCACAGGAGCAGCCAATATACAGACACCTGTCTGACCGTCAGTGTAGGTACGAACAAGAAGACTGAAATAGCAGATCACGAGTGAAACAAAATAACGCCACCCTACGCCGTCCATCGACATGTACTCGACGCGGGCCGCCTCCACAACCCTGAGCTGACCAATGAACGCCTGCCGTGCACCGAGCAGCCACAAGGACCCGCGCCACGCCTACCCGAGACGGAGACAGTGACGGTGCCTGATCTGCTCCAAGCAACGTCTCTGGGCTGTGGCGGGGGTCTCCTTGCGAAGGGCACGACAGTACGCTGGGGCCGCAGAAATAATCCTGTTCAGAGGTTCCCTGGTTGAACAGCGGACTTGCTACGAGGGTGCACCAGCCTGAAAGCAATTAGACACGAATGGGAAGAGATAGGCGGAAAGCAGATGGGTATTGTCTTGATCTTGCGTCGAAGGAGGAAGGAGAGAATGGCAGACGAGAGGAGACGCGGATCGAGGAGCACAGTCAGTGTGCGGCAGAACAGAGGAATAGAGGATGTACAGTCAGAGATTAAGGCAGCGTCTTTCATCTTGCAAGAAAAATTGTAGATTCTATACGGATTAGATGGAAGTTGTCGATGTGGTGGGAGGGAAGAAGAGAGAATGTGGGGACGATTTATGTCTGTTTCCGCGATTCCCACAGTCCCGATCATTTATACAGACCAAGCATGGCCCGCAGACGCGACGCGACGCGTTTGTCGAACAACGTCGCGGTCTACGGGGCTCGAAATATTCGGAATTCCGTTTCTTCCCTTTTCGTGCATGTGAAGGTGTGAAGAGAGAAGGGTGATTGGATCATATGAGCGGTGCACGTCTATCAGTGTTCTCATGATTGGCGCCCATCGAGAGCCATCAGGCACGTAACTCTTTCCTTTTCTCTGTCCTTTCCAGTCTTCCATCTCACCCGCACCTCTCGTCCTCTACGAATACAGTCTCTTCACGATATTTCCCCCCCTTTGAATGCGACTTGTTACAATTTACAGAGACCCAAACGCGAGCCCTCGATAATCGTGGCAGGCTTCTCAGCACTGGTGGGCCATCAGGAAAACCGTTAGCCGAGCGTGCTATGGAGCCCTATGCAGTACTATGCAGCACTATCCAGTACTCGCATAGGTACATCCGTTCTGCTGAACTGCTACCCAGTACTGCATAGCTCGCATAGCACTCATAGGTACATGCCCAGGTTTTCCTAGAGCGCAAGCCGAGCTGCGCCAGCAAGCACCTTCAGTTTTTCTCCCTAACTGTTGAAATGACAGCGCACGAAATCTATAGGCCTGAATTTAATTTCCTCAAAAGGCGTAAAACGCGGAGAAACCTTTCAAGAGGACGACTGCTTATGGATTGTGGACGAGGGTAGAAAGGCTCCATGTCTGTGCTTCGCTGGATCCATGGAGGACTACACCCTATTTATATCATAGAAGACTTGCTGCAAATCCAGGAACCGAGAAATATCGCATGCTCTTGCGGATTGGAAGTGGGAGCTGTCTGGTTTGCCCAGAATCTTAACGCCACAGGATGACTTTTGGTTTCAATTTTTCTGCATTGTCTGGAAACCTTCTACATGCAAGGTCCTAACGGTCTGCACGCCGTGATAATGTCAAATCTCGTATTTTCGAAATACGACTTGACCGACGCATTAGAGGAGTTGGATAAGCGTGACAGACTCTCCGAGACGTTCCTTCCTGCATAAACACAGCATTATTCGAAGAGACTACCACCCCGTCTTCCGTTTGCCTCATCCAGACTCACCTCTTCTTTGTGGTAGATTTGAATGCTCGCAAAATCGCGATAGAATTCCCAGCAATCCAGTGGACGCATGGATTCGCGCAACTCCCTGCCAGAGCTGGAGCTCCGATCCTCTATCCCTGTGTTCTTCGCCAGCTCCGAGACCCTCAGTACCGCATTATCTCGTCGAGAAGATCCAATTCCACGGACTCGTGTGGACTCTCCTGAATGGCTCTCCGCTGTGTGTTGTCAAAATATTCAATGTCGGGTGTGCCTTTCGGCTAAAAACAAAGGTTATGTTCTTCGAGAAAATCGGTAATTTCTTCAGTATTCGGCGCTTGTCCCTGGTTCATCGAGAAATTACTGGCCGGAGGAGTCACTTATTAGGTCAACTACCCATACTTCTATCACAGGCGTGGTCCACACACAATGATGTCTGGACCCCCGCGTGAACCCTTTTCCAAATGTTCTCCGGCGTTACCCGGCATGTTGCTCAAACAGATGTTTAGATGGGCTCCGACAAAGAGAATTTCTGGGGAGGATGCTTTAAAGGCCAATATTTCAAGGACATGGAGGACCAGATCTCCGAAGGCCTTGCGCCATGTTTCCACTGTCTACTATCTTGCACATGTGGTCCACTTGCTGTACCTTCCACATTTTAATCGATAATACAGAAACCTCACGGCTGAGACCACTATTAAATTTTGGAGTTCTGATAGAATTCCCTCGAAGAGCCTCTGAATAGCCGAGATTGGCCATTTTCTCACAACACATTAATTAGATGTTAATGATTGACCGGAGATTAGATGCTCCGGCAGTGCTCCAGTAAATAGCACACAGCTTTAGATAATCCTTACAACATGGCCACCATCCGCCCAGCGACCATCTCAGAGCTCGCTGGCCACGCTAAGGCCCTTGACGCTGGTGCAAAGAATACTAATGATTTGAAGGCTCTTCTACGACGGGCAGATGCGCTGAGGAAGGAGGCTATGACACTGGTGAATCCTCCTGGAAATGGCAATTCAAGCGCAAGTGGAAGCAACAATGCGAATGCTAGTCCAGAGAACTATGAACGCGCCTTTGTCGCCTTTGCGCGCGCTGCTACTTTGATATTGGACACGATCCCGGGGCATCGCGATTATATGGGCGTTCTGACTGCGGAACAGCGGGACAACTTGGCAAAGGTAGGCTCGTCGGAGCATCTCGTTACCCCGTATTGACTGGGTACAGAATGGGCAAGACATTATACAACACTTGGGGCAGCTCAAGGGCATGCTGGTCGAGAGATACAATCGCTATTCACGGAGCGGCGACCAGAATGACGCCGCAGTGCCGGCGTTTATGCAGCCAAATGCAGCAGCTGCTGCAGCCGCGGCCAGTCGTTCAGCAGCTTTGCAGCGCGCCGCGGCGGATGAAGCCGCGCGATGGCGTGCACAGAGGGAGGAAACTGCCGCCAGGGACGCGGCGGTAGCGGCATCAGCAGCGCCAAAGTACCTCTCCTCCGCAAGCGGCATGCCCGCCTCATTGGCAAGTGGCGTGCGACTGGGTCAGCAGCGCCCGCAGCCGCAGGCCCTGCCACCGAGTTTTGCATCGTCTTCGCAATATGCACCGAGCGTTGCGTCGACCTCGAGCTGGGGTACACCCTATCAATCTTCGGCCGTTAGCAATACCCCCGCGCCAGGCCCGATGCCGTTGCAGTACCCCGCAGAGTACGAGGGTGACTATGAGTCAACAGATTCGGAAGGCGTGGGCGGATGGCGAGGGTCAGCGCTGTCAGCATTTATCGATTTATTTCCCGGATCGCTGCTGATTTTCTATTTTAGCCACCCGTCCCTGCACTACCCCGCCCCCTCCAACCTCTCCATCCGTACTACCACCTCACCCCCACCCTTATCCTCTCCGGCCCCCTTATTCCCCACCCCGTCCATCAGCAGCGTCTCCTACCCCTCGATCCCGATCCCGATGTCCTCGCACCAGCGCACGCAGGGCTACGTCCCCGGAGCGGGGTCCATGTTCGCGGGCGATTCTGCGCAATCGCCCGGCGGCCTTCGCGCAGACGCGGCAATGGGGGCTGCACGCGCCGCAGCCGCCGCCCCCACGTACGTGAACTCCGCATCGGCGAGCGCGTCGCATCAGCAGGCGTACCAGGCGCATCAGACACCGCAAGCGCGGGCGCAGGCTGCGGCTGCGAATGCGCGAACGGCGCGCGAGATGGAGGCACAGCAGCAGCAGCACGAGGCGGGGGTGGCACAGCAGCGCGCGGCGGCGGCGTTGGCGGAGCGGCAGCGCGCGGAGGAGCGGCGACGCGGGGAAGACGAGGAGCGGCGGCGCGAGGAGGAGGAGCGCGCACGGAATGGCGGCGCGCCAAGACTGCGGACGGTGGTGCTGCCGCGCGCAGTGCTCGCGCGGTTCCTGGCGATTGCGAGCGGGAACACGCAGCGGAATTTGGAGACGTGTGGGCTGTTGCTCGGGCGGGAGGTCGTCAAGGGTGGTGAGTGTACGCGTTTCCACTCCGAGTCAGTCACTGAGCGCTGTTTAGCTGGCTCGAAAGGGCGGTACGTCGTCAGCACGCTGCTCATCCCAAAGCAGCACGCCACGAGCGACACGTGCACCATGGACGAGGAGGAAGGCGTCCTGGGCTTCACGGAGGAGCGAAACTTGATTACGCTGGGATGGGTGAGCTGTCTGGTGTTTCTATCGTTGTCTTTGTGGGGGCACCTTACGACGGTCGTTTTTATTCTTTTATTTACTGTGGCGGGTGTCTGCCGATTTGCAGATCGGCGCGCGGTGTTCTACTTCGAGTAGATGCATCGTCTCTGACCGAGCGCGCGGCTGTTTCAGGCAGAGAATGGATACTCTATTGCTGCTCCCTTCATCGTCTCATTATTGCCCGCTCTTGTCGCATGTCGCCCATGCTAACCAATTGTTCTTAGATCCACACCCATCCCTCACAATCCTGTACGCCTTCCTTCCTTCTTACACTCATGCCCGCAAACTGACGCACTTCGCCTTCCCAGGCTTCATGTCTTCCGTCGACCTCCACACGCACGCCAGCTTCCAGTGCATGCTCCCCGAGTCTTTCGCCGTTGTCTGCGCGCCCAAGTCTGATCCCAAGTACGCACTATTACCCTCCCTTCATGTCATGCCCGCGCTCATCTCGCCATAGCTTCGGGATCTTCCGCCTCACGGACCCGCCAGGCCTGCAGACCGTGCTCAAGTGCACCGCCAAGCAGGCGTTCCACCCCCATCCCGATGTCCCGATATATACCGTATGCCTTTTCTGTTGCGCCTCCTGCCTTCCCTCTTTGCTGCCTTACTTCCCTCGTCGCTGTCGTTGATCGCTGATGCGAGCTGCTTTTTTTTAGGATGCGGACAAGGGGCATGTGCAGATGCGCGATGCGCCACTGGAGATTGTTGATCTGCGGTAGTTGTGCGGGGGAGTATCTATAGAGTGCAGTGATGAACGTAGCGTATGTATTTTTGTACTGTTAGTGTGCAGGTGTGTTAATTAATATCGAGGACGGGTGGTCTATAATCATCCTGGTAATTTGTATTGAAACGGCGTGGCGAGGCGTGGCGTCTAATTATTCGGATTGAGCCAGCCAAGATGGGAAATGATCGATGATCTATTGGCGACTTGAGAACATTGTGTCCAGATTGGTAGGTAGATAGGATTACACGGCCGGTCCCGTAAGTTCCGACGGAGACACAAGGCGCTAGCCACACACGCCAAGAGTAATTTATAGCCAATCCATGTCCTCGAAAAGATCAGTCTTCAAGTTTAAAGGATCGTTGGCCAGACACTCCGACATTTAAAATCGTGTAGAGCGTCGCTGCGTGGAAGGTTTTCGCGCCTCGACTGGAAGGAATAGTCTCGGTGCCAGTCTGTCATGACATCCCAATTTGGGAACCCTGTCATGACAGTCTGGGCTTATCCCAACCCATTAGCCGTACCATTGCGCTATCAAAACCTGATGGAAAATTCTCACGATGTCGCATGGCTTAACAAGGAGCTCTTTCGTTCAAATCAGCCTTGAATTCGATAAAAATGGGCGAGATTCATAGCCATTAAACCGGTTGATAATGCATAGCTGCTCACTTAGTCCATTGACAGCCTGGATGTACCCAGCATATTTTTTGGGATTGACTGTCATCTCATATGACATATCAACTGAGAATATTAACAGTATACTCCCGCTTTCTTGCCTGTCGCGTTGCTGGTCACCATTGGTCGCTGGGTGCTTACAGGTCTTAAATAAATATAGAAATGCAGGGCATTGCAGAATGCTAGTGCACTCAAACGAGGCAGTGGACGATGCGACATCGTGAGAATTTTCCATCAGGTTTTGATAGCGCAATGGTACGGCTAATGGGTTGGGATAAGCCCAGACTGTCATGACAGGGTTCCCAAATTGGGATGTCATGACAGACTGGCACCGAGACTATGGAAGGAATTCGGACTACTTACTACTCAATTGAGAAACTTGGCAAAATCGGAGGAACCCATCCAAAGTCAATTTCAAGCTTCAAACATGGGGATATTACAAGACGCGGCTAACCCAGAGCGGAGAGCCCTGTTGTCCGTTGGGCATAGTAGGCATCATTGTGGTCGCAACACATGCACGCACAGCGTCATTCTCCGGCAAAGCGAAGGCAAATTTTCGCGACTAGCTCTAACAACCTATATGGTGGGAAGACATCAACAAACAGTCGAAGCTCAGAACATATCATAAGTCTCACGCAAATGAGGATTAGTAACGGTGCACAACGCAAAGTGTGGATATTTACCCCGGACAAGCCCGAGGTCCCCCAAAGAAACTTAGTCTGAAGAACAGTTGAATAAATCAGTAGACTGAGTGGTAGCATTTGACGAACAAGTTAGAATAAGGGCCTAACTTGAACGCGTCTCCTTTATAAGTCGTTCCTTCGATCCACGTAGATGGTTTCCACATTTGCATCTGGTCCCCAAAGCGATTCGAGTCTGCAGTAAGGAGATTAGTGATTCCAGAGGAGTAAGAGACGAACCTCTGGTAAGATGCAATGGCCAGGTTCACTATTTGGCCTTTCCGGATAGGAAGCACCTTGAGCTTTTCGCCTGATGATGTTATGGCGGTGTTTATTGGACAAAAATGTCATGCAGCTCTGTGCAACTCTGTTTTGGCTGTGCAACTCTGTGTACTGCTGTGCAACTCTGTGCCAGGTCGTGCAACTCTGTGCAACCTCAATGCAACTCTGTGCAGCTCCATTACAAGGCCTGTGCGCTCTCAACCACATCAATTGCATAGGAAGGAAGGAAGGAAGTTGCATAGTGTTGCATCAAGCTGCACAGTTCCGATCACACAAGAACAACCTGTAGCACTGCATTATATCACATCACACGCTGCACAAAGTTGCACAACCGGCATGAGATTGCACAACGTAATGTACAACATCGCATCAAACTTTGAAAAATCCCTATCTATTCAGCAAAATTTGTCAAGAACTTGTCTCTGGCCGTGACTGTTGATGCTCACATGGCTTGATCGCATCTTCTCTGTCCCTCTCCATGAGTTTTCCTCTCGCTGCCCATGGGGCCTGTGCCCAATGCCCCTGTACAACAGCAATTTTTTTCCCTGGTGGACAAATGACAATGCAGGCAAGCACCACTCTCCCCTTTTTTGTCTTGGAACTGATGTCCAGGCAACCACAGCCTTCAAGTGAACAAGATATTTGTACATGCACCCACCCGTACAGTGTGCCTCCCTTTTAAATCCTAACGTAGCCATGAGGAGGGCAGGAACGTTGGATGGACGCTGTCTTGGGTTTAACACTGTAAGTCCTTTCCTAGCGCCCTTCTCCCTCGTCTTGTCAATCCCTTACAGGCACCGTACCATCCTTGGCTTCCCACCACGTCTTGCACTGGATGCGGCAGTCCCTGGACCCACCACATTCCCCTAGACTACGTGTCAGCCAATTTATTGTTGGCCAGTTACACTTCTAATATTTTTCACTTCAGCCACCCTGCCAGTCCCCAGACCCCAATCATCATCTTTCATCTCTGGCTCAGATCTATTGCCGCTTATTCCAGCCCCCTCCATCATCTCAATACTTTGCCCCCCCCCCCCCCCCCCCCCCCTATCGGAGACTTTGTCACCCCCATGCTGATGAGCTGGTGATGAGGACCATTGCGTGGTCATCCCCTTCACTAAGAACTGTGTTGGGGGGCTCTGATTCTCCACAAGTTGGGAATGGTGATGGATCTCCATGCTGGAGATATGATGCTCTTCTTGTCTGCGCGGTTGACCCACTTCAACCTGCACTTCCAAGGAATTTGTGCTTCCTTAGTTTTTCACACTGACAATGCCCTCAAGTTGTGGGATCTCATCAACAAATGGGATGGGGAGTACGGTGTACAGAAGGAAGGGGCAGGTGAGCAAATGGAGGGTGCTGGTCAGTAAACTACTGTTATTACCTGTTTCGGCATAAAATCGGGAGAATTTCAACCTAATTGCCTTATTGAGAATAGCACTGTGCAACTCTGTGCAGCTTTGTGCAGTTCTGTGCAGCTTTGTGCAACTTTGTGCACATGCTTGTGTGATGTAATGCAAATGCCTGTGCAGTTTTGTGCAATTATATCTTATGACGTTCTGTGCCATCTTGTGCAGTCTTGTGCACTTTTCAAAGCAACTGTAATATCTGAACAGCAATGGAGTTGCATTGAATTGCACAATGACTGCATTGAGTTGCACAGTGATTGCATTGAGTTGCACGACCTGGCACAGAGTTGCACAGAGCTGCACACAGAGTTGCATGGCCAAAAACAGAGTTGCATAGAGCTGCACGACATTTTTGTCCAGTAAACACAGTCATATGATGTTGTGACGTGGTTTGTAAGGGGCAAATATGTATCTTGGGTTGCAATCTGTTCTGATAATGGCACGGCTGGATACATTCTCAGTGTTTCCTGTGTATCGTTGAGGTGGATCAACAGAGACGATCGATGGCCGCACCTTGAGGAAGGCATTGAGAAGCGGCATGCTATCATACGCGATATTGGTCCCGGCGGTTCTTCCAAGCATCGCGTGAATCTCATTGCAGAGTTCATCCTGGAACTCGGGATGCGCTGCGAGTTCGCGAAGCCCCTCCGCATGTAAGCTGTAAGCATTTTTTTCTCGTCACTAATTAATATTTATTCGCCAGACTTTCTACATGCACATTAAGCGCTACTCAGCGTCAGAAATTCTCTCAGTTATCTATGGCAAGCGGGCCATGCGGTACGAGGCCCCGGAAATAAAGGAATTGTTCCAGGTTGTCTACCAGTTCGAACTTTTGATGGAACCGGGTGCTACGCCGCCTTTCGACATGATTCCTATCCTGAAACTAATACCCGAGCGATGGGCTAAATGGAAACGAGACTGCAAGAAGATCAGAAAACGGCAGCGGGCAATGTGCTTTGGACTTTTGAATGTTATTAACGCTGGAGACCGCACAGGGACTCTGGGGCCGGAGAGGAGCCGACGGGGCTCGCAGCGGGATGAGAGGCAAAGCAGAAAACCCAGATGATGACTAATCTACAGACATCTGAACCTAACAACTACCAATTATCCCATATATCTCTGGCAAGCCGCCAGGCGTGCCACAACGCACGCACTCTGATTTACGATGTCGGTTCCAGGGGGAATCTTGCGCGACCCAGGCATATTCTCAATAGAGCACATTTTGGGTTTCACCTAATCTTTGCTCCTTAAGCATTGTACGATAACCCTGAGGATTTTATTCCGGATAGATATCTTTTGACGGAGAATGGCACAAAACCTGGTGTTGATGGCAGCCTGATGTCGCACAACCTGCCTTTTGGAGTGACCGTGTTAGCATCCCCTTTTACTTACTTTTAATCTTATTTACGGGGCTGAGAGAGCCTTCCCAGGTATTAAACTCGATAGTACATCTTGCCTCCCATTTCTCTGCTCTGCCACTCATTATAATTGCATAGAAACTCAATGTCATGAACCTCTTGTGGGAATTCACCTTTGATACCGTTGATGGAGAGAGCGTCAAGCCGGATAGCTTTGGCTACAAACAGGTTAATATACTTCCTCCAGTACTTTCAGGTCAATAACGTCGATGTTATAAAGGGCCTTGGGGTGGGACCGATGCTCTTCAACTGCAAATCAGTCCTCGCACCGCAGAGAAGGCGGAAATCGTTGAACGCGAACTCATCGAAGCAGAAGATATATTTTTACTTGGGGTGTAGGGCCGTGGCATTGCCCGGCAGGACTCGTACTTATAACCTTTTTTTTTTTTTCCCCGGTTACTTCGGTGATTTCCGATTTTTAGATGCCGATCACCGGCCGGCATCGAAGGCTTGCTTAATCCATGTGGAAGAGGACCAAGTTCTTGAGTGACAGTAAGCATCACGATGATGTACAATCCTGCCGCTGATGCTTTTACAGTACCTTGCTCCATTTAGAGGTGTGGAGTTGTACGCCAGCAGTGATTCTAGACGAGATTAGGCTCCAATACGAGCAGAGGTGTTGCTCAAAGAAACCGCAGTCTACAGCCTTATCAGAATTCACGGACTTGAACCCTCCTGATGATGTTGCCCCACCCGTTTTCTTCCACAAGATAGACGATCACCCTCGAATGCAGGGATACGCACCTGGCCAATGGCTTATGCAACCCAGGTTAAAAGGAAAAGCTCTTGACCTCGTCGTCAGGAATGCGGCTTGTTACCATAACGGTCAATACAATGATCGGGTGGCCAGAGTGGCTCACATGCCTTTATTCAAGGGCGGAATCCAACACAAGAGGCCATTCACAATGGAAATAATCTTCCAGGATACGGCGACCATACAAACCTTTCAGATTCAGTACCTGAAGCCTCTTACAACAACTGAATTCCCGTCGATCATGTCTGCTGGATTCTTGCATAGGATGCAAGATCCACGGTGAATTTAAATACTGAATCATCTGGATTATTTGTATTGATGCCAATAGCAATGTTCTGCGCAGAAACTGTCCAGGACCAAGTAGATTTGGGGCAGCAGAACGAATTTTGGTGGCAATTTCATTGTTGGCTTTATAAGCCTATAAAATGTCTTTTCTCAATTTTGGCTTCATAGAACACCTTGAATGTCTTCTGTAACAGATCCTTGCATTCAAAATAACACCATAGTTGGTGGTAGGGCCTGTAAAAAGGTGTGGTGCCACTTTACCATCAAATTGTGATGGTAAAGTGTGCACCGGACATCACAGCCACAGATGACTAAAATTCAAGTGGAGGATATGGCTCTAGTTGAATGGTACATGCCCAGAGACTTTCGTCAAGGTAAGTATAACTACACCAACCTCATGCTCATAAATTCAACCATGAGTTAGTTCATACCACACATCCACGTTATACCAGGCACATGGCTATTCAGGACCTTCGCAGGTGGATGCTACACGTTGCACAGATGGACAAGGACAAAAACAAGAGGAGGAGATGCCAAAGATGGCGGACGAAGGTATCGGACACAATTACATTGTGCTATGAGTGAGTGTGAACGGGAAAGTGAAGACACTGACTGACAAAATGTAGGATATGTGTGGTAATACTCGTGGTGATAACAGTGTACCTAATCAGGTAAGAAATTGTTACATTGGATTGTTAAGGCACCTGAAGTGAAAATGGTATCGACAGTGTCAAGACCGTTTCGAGAGAACTAGTTAGAGAGGCTAAAAGACTCAAAGAGCGCTGACATTTGGCCAGCCAGCACTAATACATAAACACCGCTTTGGGATCATACAGTTGAAGTGTTCAATACAGGAATTAACTATATTATAGAACAAACCAGTGGCCCCAACATTAAGGTTACAATCTACAGAGAAAAACAGGAGATGGGCGTAAATAGCAAAAAGTGCCGATGACGCAAATCAGAAAAAGGAGAAGAGGAGGAGGAGGAGGAGGAGGATGTATTACCGCGGTGGTCCCGTTGAGGAACATACGGGTACTGTACCTACATACACTTGCCTCTACAGTGTATGCTACAGTTATCTACATCTTAAGCCATTGTGATAGAAGTACAAAGAAATCGTCTCGCAGCCCTCGAATGCAGACAGGAAAGAAATAGTTGTGATTCTGAGCAATGCAGGCCCCTTCATATATTCAGTTGTGGCTCCAGCATGCCTGGCTTCAGAGGCCTATGCGCGGATCACGTAGGAAAATAAAAACGGGTATAGTTGATGCCCCTAGCCCAGCAAAGCCCCTCATAAATTGGGGGCTCCCCTGAAGGTCTGAGACATCCTTTGCTGTTGTCCAAAACAGCCGGAAGGCCATCTTCAATGCAAGGCATATTTCAGCCCCGGAGCAAGACCCGGGGATACAGACTTAGTGAAGTCATTAAATCCTGCCGGTCAGGCATTCGCGCCTGCAAGGCATTCACAGTCTTTATTGACTGTAAATGTGGATTTGTGCCGAATCTCTATCTGGCACGATGGATTGGGAGAATATCTTCCCTGCAGCCGAGTTGTCTCTCGCTGCACCACGCTTTGACAACACTGCATGTCACATACCAATGGATCTCCCGGCATCGAGGAAAGTCTCTCGTGCGGAGGACATGATGGTCAGGAGCATACGGATATTTTTAAGCCGAGAGATGCCGACAGGGGTTCATAACAGACATCAATAACTTCGGGACCGATGCCTCGCATGAAAAGGGAGTGAAAAAGTTTGTTGTTCCCAGCTGACTCGGGGTTTGATCCACAATCAATAAGAATAAACATTACAGCCACTAGAAACATTTCAAAAAAATGAAGGGTTTCCGGGCACAGCCACTAGATTTATTAGCACAGCCCCAAAGAAGTCCCTCAACGTTTTGAGCGTTTGAAATGAAAAGTCCGGAAATCGGGCTCCCCTCGGATTTTAAAGAAACGATCACTTATTACATAAGTACTCATAACGGTTCGAGTTTGGACTTAGTCCCGAAGATCAAGAGTTTGTGGCCAAGTCACGGGTCTGTGGTCAATAAGTAGGAACTACCTTTTCCTTTATGTACTACCTGAGCTGCCTGTGTTGTTTGATGGAATTTGATTGAATGCGTTCAAGCTGATTTATTCTGCATCTAAATACATTCCCACGGTTGAATCAATTATTTCACGAAACAAGACATTAGTCAACAAAGCTCTCGGCCTCATGAAATGATAAATTGTTGGATCAAGGTGTTTTTTTTGCACGTACCCTTGTAAAAGCTATTTTAAAGCGATATGTCAACACAAATTTCTAGTAGGTCCTCAGGATAAAATGTTATTTGCGACTTTTCGTAAGTTGTCCGAGAGCCCCGGCCCAGGTTCAAAACCTAGTAAACAGCTTGAGGTGTTCCAAATAATTATTGGATGCCATACATTCTAATGTTGCCGCGACTCCAGACTTGAGCCGACGAAGTTGACTTGGAGTCGCCGATTTAGACCGAGTCAAGCCGAGTTGCTTTATTGACTCAAGTTGACTTGAGTCGACTTCAAGTCGGTCACAACCTAGTTGCACGGTTCGTCGAAAAAACGCGATTGGGGACAAATTAGGGACATGGTCGAAATTTGTGACAGGAGTGACAGAGTCACGCTTGGTGACATTGCCGTGACAGCCCAAAAAAAAAATCCCTTTTGCGTTTTTTCAACCTGCAGAGTGCTTGGAATGAGTTTCTGAAAATTCATTCAGGAAAAGTCGACTCAAGTTGACTTACTCGACTCGACTTGGTTCGAAATCGACTTAGGCCGACTCGACTTCATCAGCCTTTTCACAAAAAAGTTGTGGGGTTGTCAAACTTTTTTGGCTTTTTTGGACTTTTCAACTTTTTTAGAAAAAAAAAAGTTGGCAGAAATGCACTGCCATTGATGATGGCAATGATGAAAAAAAAAATATTTTTTGGGGTTGTCAAAAATGACCTTGGTGTTGTCGTGTT
Organism: Mycena rebaudengoi; assembly: GCA_029282285.1. Classification (NCBI taxonomy): domain Eukaryota; kingdom Fungi; phylum Basidiomycota; class Agaricomycetes; order Agaricales; family Mycenaceae; genus Mycena; species Mycena rebaudengoi. The sequence goes on along the minus strand of JARJCX010000118.1, from coordinate 35,763 downwards.
GCCAGCTTTCCCAAATTTTGGGGTTGTTTGGGCTTTTTTGGGGTTGTACAACCCCAAACAACCCCGACAACTTTTTTGTGAAAAGTCTGATGTTGGAACGACTCGACTTTCCGAGTCATGGCAACATTACATTCACCCTCCATCATTGGCTTCACGTAACTTATTTGACGGAAAATGAACCAATCCTGCCTTTTACACGAAAGAGTCGGATCCAAAAACTTGCCCATTCTCAAAAATTTCAGTCCTTTGATATCGGTTCTTTCAATCAGCCCAAAGTCCACCATTGAATCATATCCCTTTCAGAACAACATATGGAGCAGCTAATAATACTATAACAGCTACGCTTCCTGCATTCTGACCCACAATCCTCCCTGCATATTTGAGATGAGTATTTTTCTTCCTATTTTAGAGCAAGGCAATCCACGAACCCTAGCGTATATGGTCAGGTTTGTGCCAAACGTAATCTTCTCTGGTCCCATCAGACGGGAGGATTTCCAGCTCGAAGGTGGTTTCGACTTCTCAGGTTGGGCATCGGGAGCTAGGCTGAAGGCCGAGAATTTCTGGAGTAGACGGACAAGGAAGAAGGACGCCTCTTGATAAGCGAACTGGAATTTACAGTGTCAACTGGCTATCGATGGACTTCAGAAGTCAGCGTACCTGTTGACCTAAACAGATTCTCGGGCCTGTGCAATTATGAGCGATGTTGGTAACAGGATTTAGAATATGGCGTACCCGCGTTGAAGGGTAAGAATATATACGGGTTAGGCGTTAAATATTTGTGCAGCCTCTCGTCAATGAATCTGTCTGGATCAAACTCGAGTGCTGTGGAAAGTTCAGATAATACGTATTACTGATCATGAGTCGCCGTACCGTCTGGGCCCCACAGATCGGTTCGACGGTGCATTAGGAACACCGCGTAGACTATCCTGAGTAACTTAATTAACACAAGAGCTCAACTGAGAAAGATAGATTATCGCACTTCGTATTTGCAGGCACGTATAACGGCTTTCCATCGGGCCTAGTTGCTGGCCATGTTGTAGCATTCTTGGACGTCCTGAAATAGTACAATGAGAACCTACTGCCTGAAATTGAGGTAATAAACGAACCTGCCATCAAGTGGACTGCGGGATTTGTTGGTTGAACATAAAAATAATAATTATGTAGAACAGCTCACACGGGAGGATACAGTCTCAACGTTTCTTCAGAATTTTGCGTTAGCTGTTATATATCATGTAATTTAAATTCACCGACCGTTGATAAACGCCCTCAGGTATGGCATGGTCTTCATGTCTTCGTGTGTTGGTCGCCTGTTTCCGACTTGGTCGACAATTTCCTTGCGTAGTCTTTGAGCCATGTCAGGGTGCTCCGCAAGCATGTATGTTGCGAAGGTTAGCGTCGCGGCAGTCTAAGACATATATCTCAGTACCGCTTCGGAGGACAAGCATGATTATTCACAGTATCTCGACCGGCAACAAGAATGTTGAGAATTTCATCGCGGATGACCTGTTTGTCTAAAGGCCATAATTAACTGTTGAGATACGGGAAAGTGAAAAGAGTCGAACCATCCGTTCCTTTCAACAAATGGCTCAAAAGAGTTTCGGTGCGAGGGCCAGATTCATCGGTTTGGGAAAGAGACTTCTCCGCTAACGCTTCATTTAGGATCGGCTCGATAAATTGGTCAATTATCTTCAAAAATTTGGTCAGAGCAGTAAATTTAGCGAATTAGAGAAGAGAATACTGCGCGTTGCGGCTTCACCACATCTTTCCAAAATTCGTTCAACGGCCATCTGGTTCCGAATCGAGACCGTGCAACGTGAAGTCGTTGAGCCTCGAGGAATGCATCAACGAAGGCGTTCGAAGGGTGGTTCCAGTACGAAACGGGCGTCTTTTCGGATGCAAATTCTGGATACGCTAGTCCGGCTGAAAGAGAATCCACAGATTTTCCAAAGAGGAATTCTGTGGCGGAGTCGAGGGTGAAACGAGAAACCACATCCTAAATTGAAGGTCAATCGATTAGCCAAGCTGGGGGGCTCTTTCACTTGCTTGAATATCCACGGGATAACCCTGGGCAAGTCTGGCCCCCGCTTGGCTGATAGCCTCGTTTGCGTGTCTATTAAATATATCGAAATCGGTGACACGTTCTGAGATCACATTAAACCCCGCTCTCATGTCCAGGGATGGAAAATCTACCTCGAGAGAAGAAAGGCCTCGTCATTCCCCGGTGGAATCTGAGGTTTTTTAGTACCTGCAGTATATGCCTCTCTCAACAACTGCACTTACTTCCACATTTCGTCTGAATCCTACTTTTATTACCCACTCAATCGAGGCGCATGTGTCACGTACCATCGGTGTTGAAGACCCCTACATATCGGTCAGACCATTTGATCTAGTGCGCTGACGACTCTTACCGGATCCAAGGAGTGAATGCCCACGATAAAAGTCGGCCGGACCTTGTTTGTTTGGAAAGTTTAAGCTTAAATCCACAGGTACTTGGCAGTTCGCCTACCCTTCCAATAATTGTTGAACTCTGTCGCCAATATGGCCTATAGCGAGGTAAGATGTAGAACTGGGAGTAGAAAACAAATCTTGCCTTGATGTACGCCGGTTCCGTCGTTGCAATCTACGTTCCATCCTTAGATCAAACATGACGGTGACCCCACCGGCAGGCGCGACGACGTACCCGGTCCTCGAACAACAGGTTCACCATGACCGTTTCGCCGTACGTTTCAAACCATTTGTGGAAGGGGTTGGCTGAAGCGCATTCACGTCAGAGCAGACACCACGTGCAAAATGGGATCGACGCCGAACCTGGATAGCCGGATTGGAGGCCTTTGCCAATCAAAGAGAGACTCGACAAGCCTCCCGGCCACTGATCGGAAACTCGCGGAATAAGTGTAGCACCGCGAGAGGCTGCGTCCTTCAGGTTTGCGAGACTTCTGTACAGGATGCTGGACAAAAAGACGATAGGTTGCGCAAGCACCGTGGCCAAGAGAACGATATGGGCCGGCGGTTCAATTCCGAAGTGTTGAAAGATCCTGGTGAGCACCACATATGTGACAGCGGAGGGCAGAATTGCGAGGGGAACAACGCGACAGAGATACAAGATTCCTGGAGGGATGGGCATGGTGTGTACCGGAAGCAAGTGAGAGCCGACTGGGGCCGGTACAGCGGCCTATGTCAGAAGAAGTTCAGCCTACTGGTATTTACAGTTGCCGGACTCCCACGGCTGCCGGGATGACGGAAAGGGAGACACAAAAAGCATATTCGGAATATCTGGAAGGCTGGTTTGAAGGGATTCCCGGCCAGACCAATAAACAGCCTCTGGGGGTTAAGATGACATCACGCGTCGGCTAACATTCGTAAACACCAAGTTGAACTTCATTTAAGAAATCTCAAAATCACAGAAGATTGCACAGTAACAAAAATCCAGGAAACTTTTATGAAAATAAAAGAGGATATTAGGCTACATGCAATGACCCAGATCGTGTTGACCTAGATCTGCGTCGAACTTCTTGAATTGGCCATAGGTAGTAGACTCACCTAGATTCACATAAACCAACCCAGTCAACCCTCTGACTATAAGTGGCTACGATTCAGTGCTTCAAAAGTAATTTATTCCATAATCATGGCTCTTGGCCGCGGCGGTTGCCCGACGGAATACATTCTGCACGAATCTGTGTTGCAGCTACTTTCCAATAACCACCTCGACCACCAACTTCTGGAACTGTGTGAGCTTCAAGCCACTCGTAAACAGGAGATCCTGCTTTCGATATGCCGTCCAAGCCCTCACGCGTTGGAATATTTCATCGTCGCGAATACCAAGCTCCCAAAGGACAGGTAAGATTTCGTGTTTCATTTGAATGAGCTCCAATATACGCTCAGCTGCTGGCACCGCTGTCAAGGAATCGGGGCGGCTGAGGTATCGGTTCTTCTGTGGGCATTTGTGTATATGCCCCGAGTCGGCTCGCACCTGAGGTTAGCTGAAGCGGGGGTCATTTTATATAAAGCGAGAAACTAACGGGAGAGGATTCGTCGTCGTCCAACCCGCTCAAATAAGGATCAATTTTCAGAGATGTGGTTGACTTGGAACTTCCGACACTCTCTTTCATGCTATCGATGGCTAGAACGCGCTTGATTATCGTATAGATTGGCCAGGCATCCGCATAGCGCATGAATAGCGGGTGTGCTTCGTAGATCTTGGAGAAGCCATGTCGGCTCAGTGAAATAGTAACACGGTCTTCAAGAAGCACGTACGACCTGTGCGAGTTTATCTATCCATTCTGGGTTGTCCATGTAGCTTGGAAGCCGCTGTGCAATTTCGGCCTACAAAGGAAATTAATCGCAAGGGCAAACTCAAGTGAGGCACATATTTTCAGGTCCGGGCTTTACACGTACCTGCAACTCATCATATTCCTCGTTTGAGACCCGCATTTTATGGGCGAGAAAGTCCCGGCATGTCTCAGGCTTCGCAAGGAAGCTTTCGACCGCATCCGGGATTCGTGGGATAAGCGTGCCCGCCAAACCCATCGCCTTGTGACCGTCGATGAAATCGTCGAGTAGGGGTGTCAAGATAAGAAATCCCATATGCGTAAGCTGGCTAGGCACGCAGGCCTCGAAGAATGCGTCTCGCCGTGGTTTATCGAGGCCCATCAGGACTCGAAAATGCGTGTCGTTGAGAATCCCGAGTGTCTCGAAGAGATCTCTGTATTGGCCGTCTGAGTCTTTCGTAGTGTTCAAAAACTCTTGGATGACGGCAGTGTGCTCCAGCCGGACGTGTGGACGGAATCCGCAAAAGACACAGCTTGTAGGACGCTGAGACATCAGTGCAGATCAGAATGCATCCTTTCGACGGTGTCTGTTCTGCCCCTTACGAGAGTGCCCTCTCGGCCAGAATTATACATGGATGTGACTGAATAGATACCCATTGTATGAGGGAGAGAACGAACAGAAAGTGATCAACCGCGATTTGGTTATGTTTATCATATGATTTTGAGATTCAACCACGTTCAACCAAAAAAATCAATGAACGCCTTCTCGTCAAGGCTTTTACACTCCAAGTAAAATAAAAGTACATCGAATACACCAATCACCCCGCCGCCTGCGTCCTCTCCAACATCTTGTTCACCGCAATTGGCCGCCCACTCGAAGGGTGCGCCATATCCTGCAGCCTCGCCTCCCGCATCTTGATCAGCACCAGCGTCAGCAGCGCGGGCGTCACGACGCCACCCCCGCTCCCGCTGTCGGGCGACGAGTCCGCGTCGTCCTTGGAATCCGGCGTGCCAATGGGCGTCTGGTGCATGCTGCCCTTCGCAGGACTGCCCGGGGGATACGGCGACGGCGCGGCGGCAGAGTCCTCCTTGTAGCGGTCCCACAGGGCGTACATTGAGATGATCTCCTGCGCGATGGTCGCGATCAGCGGGAGGGACACGTTGAGCTCCGCGAGGAAGGTGATGGGGTCCTGCGGCTTTTTGCGCTCGGTCGAGGCGTTGAGCGCCTGGCGGGAGGAGCGCCGGGGGGGAGGGGAAGGGTCGTTGTCGGATGGGGTGGCTTCGGACGTCGACGCGGAGGCGGGGGCGGAGGTGGAGCCGGACGCGGAGGGGAGGAGGGCGACGACGGACTCGCGGGTTAGGGGATGGAATATGCAAGTAAGATAGATGGCGGCGATCGCGATGAGATGAGGAGGGTAAAGAAGACATAGTTCAGAGCGGTAGGTGTCGTTGACAATGAACCTGTTGATGAGGGTGAGGGCATTTATTAACGAACGCGTTCAGCGCTTACCATGCAGTCTGGAGACCGTTTGGGGGCAACTCTAGCTGACCTTCACCGGTTCCCCAGTAACGGGGCCCATCCTGCGCGGTGATGCCGATACCCACTTCGCCGGCCTCTTCCTCTTGCGCGGCCGTCGATGCATCTGTCTTGCATAACGCAAGAAGCGTTCGATACGGATGAAATACCGTGAGATCACACTCAAGATCGTCGACGAGGTAGAACTCCATTTCTGCGAGTTTAGAATTGTCAGACGGGAAATTCTTAACGTTATAGTGTTCTGCGAACAATTTCAGGGTCAGCAGGAGAATTACTGGAGACACGGACGTACGGCTGAAAGTGGAACGCGCCTCTGCGACAACGTTCTTGATGTGGACCGGAGACTCTTCCGCCTTCGCGGCGACATAGCAGCATGCTGCGACCACGATGAATGGGTCTGTTTCGCAGTATGAATTCTTGAGATAAAATCGTCGAAAGAAAACTGTGGCAGTGGCAATCGCTCTCTGCGCGAGGGTAATTTTCTTCCCAAGTTTCGCTATCACTGTGAGGAACTTTGTAAGAAACTTTACACCGTTTGACCCAAATTATGCCCTTCCGAATGAGCAAGAAATCACACGCAGATACCGCTGCGAATAGAAAAATGTGTGTTGACCTACTTTCCGCAAAATAAATCGCAAAAAATTCCAAATGCTCGGGATCGTCAATGTACAGCAGGTCATCCGCGCGCGCTTGCTTTAGGGTGGCCCTGTCTACGATCCAGCGCTTGCTACGGATCATTAGAGTCCGCCGCGTCACCTCGAAGCTCGCACTCGGCTCACTAGTGAGAACTAGCCCAAAAGTCGGTGGCCATAGATACAGGGAGAACCAAGAAACAAGCCTGTCAAGAGACCAAGAGATTTCAGATCTTTCAGAGCTTGTGGAGGCGGGAGGAGATCCGACAGGACCGATTCCCGAACGTTCCCGATACCCCACCGGGCTCTCACGGGGTCACGGAGTTTTCTCTCTCTCCTCCTACAACCATGTTGTCTCGTTCTGCGATCCGTACACTGGCAGCGCCGTCTTCGCGCCTGTTTTCTTCCTCGTCTGCTCGTCTGACCAAGGTTGCTGTCCTCGGTGCTGGTGGTGGAATTGGCCAACCGCTGTCTTTGCTGCTGAAAAGCGACCCTCTTGTTACCTCTCTCAGTCTCTACGATATCCGTGGCGCACCTGGAGTAGCTGCAGATGTCAGCCACGTCGATACTGCGAGCGAGGCATGTTTTTTTGCTTTCCACAATGGTGCGGCCAGTCGTGACGTGTAAAATTTTAAATAGGTCACCGGGTACGCTGCTGATTCACTGGACGCGGCATTGGAAGGGGTTCAGGTCGTTGTAATTCCCGCTGGTGTCCCGAGAAAGGTATGCCGTCCCTACCCGAGTTGAGTTGTAAATCAGCTGATTTTTTTTTCAGCCCGGTGTAAGTCCAGGTTTACTGTCTAAAATCTCTTCTCATTCTTCCTCTAGATGACCCGTGATGACCTCTTCAACGTACGCTGCCGCCGCTGCATTTCTCTCTCTCTTACCCTGATCCGTCGCGTAGACCAACGCCTCGATCGTTCGTGACCTGGCGTCCGCCGTTGCCCGCGTTGCCCCGACCGCATGCATCCTCGTCATCTCCAACCCCGTCAACTCCACCGTCCCCATCGTCGCCGCCACCCTCGAAAAGGCTGGTGTCTTCGATCCCGCGCGCCTCTTTGGTGTCACCACCCTCGACGTCGTCCGTGCCGCACGCTTCCTCGCTGGCGTTGCTAAGGCCGCCCCCGCGGACGCCGCCGTCTCCGTCATCGGAGGCCACAGCGGTGCCACCATCGTCCCCCTCCTCTCGCAGACGCGCCTCGGCAAGGGCGTGCAGGGTGAGGCCTATGCCGCGCTCGTCAACCGTATCCAGTTCGGCGGCGATGAGGTTGTCAAGGCCAAGGATGGAGCTGGCAGCGCGACGCTTTCAATGGCCTATGCCGGCGCAAAGTTCACCAACGCCGTCCTTCGCGGCCTCAACGGCGAGAAGGGCGTCATCACCCCGACTTTCGTCAAGAGCCCGCTCTTTGCGGACCAGGGCGTCGACTTTTTCTCGTCGCCTGTGGAGCTGGGGGTGAGCACCGCGCATCTGCTGCCAGATTTTTTGCTAATCTCTCATTCTTTCAGGTGAACGGTGTTGAGAAGATCCACCCTATCGGCGAGCTGTCAGCGGAGGAGAAGAAGCTCCTTGATGCCTGCTTGCCTGAGCTCAAAAAGAACATTGAAAAGGGCAAGGCCTTCGTCGCATAGGTATTATTATTTATCATGCATAGATGGAATTAAAAATCGTGCCATGGCCCGTCACTTGGCATTGTTTATTATCATCCGAGCGTTCACGGACCACAGTTTGCCACCCACCGGTGCTTCTGGATCTCCCAGCATCATCTCTGGCCTTTCAGGCAGCCTGGCGCTTCATTTGCCCACTCACGGGCCAAGTTTACGCATGTTTATTTTGAAACCCGATGACGCCTCCTCAAACTTGGGGAGAAACATATCAGCTTCTCGATACTTCGAGGCAATATGGCTGCGCAGGGGCATATAGCTTCGACCTTCCAGGCATTCTAGGTCAATGCGCCACATCGAGAGCACTGCCTCTGGGTCATCGCCGTTGATACCGTTGTGACCGGCGGACGCCACCACCAGTACTTTTTCTCGACTCCCAGAACCATCCCTAGTCTTTCAGACGCTTCATTTTCCTACTCACGAGTCAAATTTACACATTCTTCTTTTCTAAAGTCGATGTCGACTTCCATCCTCAAACTTGGGGGAAAACATATCAGATTCTCGAGATTTCGAGGCAACTTGTACGGCTGCGCAGGGGCCGACCTAGGCCTTCTAGGCATTCGAGATCAATGCGCCACATCAACACTGCCTCGAGGTTGTCGTCGCTGACACCGTTATGACCGGCGCAGCAAGGGTGGCACGGAGTTCTCAGCGATTACTGATACCTGATTCAAATCCGGCCCATTTTCAATCGGGCAGGGTGAAAGTGCCGCTGTTGCTTTTTGTTGCCGCTGATTGCCGCTACACCAAAATAAATTGCCGCCTACAAAGCGGCAACACTGCCGCTGCACCCAGTAAGCGAGTTTCACTACCGCTGCATCGAAACAGGTTGCCGCAGCTCTTACTTAGCCATGCGGCAGTCGAGATGCATCACCATCAGATCGATGGGTACCGTGCAGCGCGCGCTCCAATGCTCACCCGCCCTGTTCCACACACAGCTGCTATACACTACACTTCCGTCATACAAATTCTAAATCTGAGCCACCACATTAAACAACCAAGTCTGATGTAAATAAATACCAAGGGGAACTCCATCCATTTGCAGTACAGCCAACAGAAATTCAGCTCGTAACTAAGTACATGTGAGTTGTCAGTGTCTCAGCCTAGAGCGCAGCTTCACAGCTCCGATTACGTTGCCCTATTTTACCTTGGCTTTCCCGCCTGCGCGGTTGGCCCGTTTCGAAGGCTTCTCCCCGTTGATGTCCCCATCACCCTTCCGCTTGGTGTTGACCAAAATGGCTTCCCGGGGTTTGAATTGAGAGGCATCGTCGCGACGATATGTGGGTGGCCGATAGTCCTCATCGTAAATTGCGTGTTGGTTGCGAAAGTTCAACATGCGTTTTGCGGCCTCGCCACTGTTCACAGCGTCAGAAGCCACCGCCGCGAACATTGCATTTAGAGCGAGATCACCGTCGCTCGGGCAGCCAAAGACCCTTCCATCAAGAAGATCATCCAAGAGGTCGCCGTTGAGATTGGGTTCTTCCTTCAGTTCCACCTGAACTGCAAGGAGTTGGAGAAGCGCAGAACCCATGCCCATTACACGTTGGTTTCGTTCAGGCTCCAGCAGGTGCGAAAGGCCGTTGTGGCTGAGTAGACGGGTGAGAGGGGGAGCGAGAACCTCTTCGAGCTCGGGAGTAGGGACAATGCCGAAGGAACCCATCCAATTGCCTGCACCACGACTTCGTTCAATCATCTTCTTGCCGGCGAAGTATTTATTGAAATGTGCAACGATGGGGTGGTCATTGGTAAACACCTCCAGAATTTCAGCAACCAAAGGGAGCGCTGCATCAAAAAGCTCAGACAGTGCCGGATTCTGATGGTCTTCGGAAGAGGGATCTAGAAAATGGGGCAGACGAACACTTCCTATCTGTATTGGCTGGTGAGCCCAAATCCACGCGAAGGAACACGAAAATACCTGATGCTCAGTAAGCTGCACGTCCTTGATCTCCAGACAAAACTTGCGACTGCGCTTGAATGTTTGCAGAAGAAGCACAGGTAGGGCTGTCGGCTCTGAAGAGTCGAACAGTGTCCCATCAAAGCACTTGAACCACCGAAATTCATACTCATCGTGCTTCCGTGCACGATCCGCATGCCGTTCCACAAATGTTGCTGGGTACCACAGAACACCATCCGCCTTCCAGTCTGGTACGAGCGGTGAGGGAACCATGATGGTCTGGCCTGATTCAAAACTGGGAGTTGGCTGGATCAGTGCAGAATCAGGAGCGTGCAAAAGAAGACATACATGCTAACCGAATCGGTCTCAACGCGGCATCTCTTGCACATGAAATGGATGTCTGGATCATTCCAGTCCACATCAGGGGAAAGACACTCCATATGCGACCATAGCTTGCATTTTTCGCATTGGACTTCGTCTGGGTTATTGTCACCTTCCGGCTCCTGCATATCGCAGCCCGAACAAAAGACAGGGCACGGTGTGGTTGAGTTAGTTTCCGCGAAACTGATATCTGGGGCGCGTGAGCGTCGGGAAGTGGGGCCGGTGAGTGTATCTAGCAGGAGTTGGTCGATATCTTCTGGTGTATCTGCATCAGAGCTCGCAGAATAAGCTGCCCACTTTTGTGGAAAGAGTAAAGGTGTGTCCACGTCGATCGGCGCTGGTGCGAAACCCCGCGAGCCCCGAGTGGCTGTCTTTCTCGGAGAACGCTCCACAGTTGAGACGTAATCGATCGTGCTAGAAGAGCCACGGATCCAAATTCTGTCATCCTCAGGGATGCATTCAACATTTCTCCGGCGGAGTTCGCACGAGGTGGGAATAGACGTAGTGCTGTGCGCGGGGATTTTGAAATGTAGACCAAGTTTGGCCGTGGCTTGCTGAAGTTGCTCTTTCCGGAAAAATTGCTGCGCCGGTTCGCCCCCGTCCAGGTGAAATACTACGGCATAGAGGAAGTATCCGTCTGGGATTCCCGTCATAGACTGTGAGGGGCCGGTTAGGCAACCTTTCGCAGTACCTGTTCGGTTGCGAATAGCGTGGCCCTCGTGCTTCATCCCATCGTAATCAAAGACCTTCTTCTGAGTCGAGAGGTATCGGCTTATGAAATGCTTCTTGTTGGGATTACAGTAGATGTGGCCGACGATTTTATACTTGAGCTTCGCGTTCGAGGCGGCGGGATTGCTGGCATAGGGAGCCAAATGACTGGGAATATTCCATTGCTTGGCGAGATCGCGAATGTCAGCGAATTCGAGGATGAGGATGATGGGAATATTGAGAATGACGGAGTGCGAGACAGCAGTCCCTTCGCAAAGCTGTTGGCCATCGACGGTATGCCAGCACCCAGCCAGAGCTTCGGACTTGTTGATGCGAATCAAATCATGAAACCATTTGCGCAAGTCGCCATTGTATGTGCGACAAAGACTCCGGTCCAGCACGAGGTCCTTCCGCAATTGCACAGGCATTATCTGGTAGTGATCATTTGACGAACCGGTGCAGGTGTTGAGGATGAGCGTCGTTAATCTATAGTAAGTAATGACACGTTCAACTGCAGGCCAGTTGGCGCCGGTGCGAAGACTAAGTTTAGGCAAGTCGGTGATGCGGTAGAGCCATCCCTAACGAAATTCCAGAACATGAGTTGAATTTTTGGCGGAGTCAATGCGACATTACTTACGAACATGGTTTCTGATTCGGTAAGGGATTTGATATGACACACTGGAGTATCACGAAGCACAGCGCGGAAACCATCCCGCTGCTTACGCAACAACATAGAGCCACCCCTTTCGTATCCAGGAAGGTCCACAACATTAACACGAACATGCATAACCTGGCGGAAGTCTCGAAGTGGATGCCCAGCAGGAAGATTCTCGAAGACCTCGGCGGTATCCTCGAAATCTCTCGCCGCCGCCGCGGAGAGAAGGGTGAGACTCGAATCAAGCCAACACGACATGTCCTTCCAGGGATAAGACTTTTCGAATTCGGGCTCGCGCTGTCTTGGCTTGCGACCCCCAAGTAAAGCCTTGCTGGTGTCTGGAGGGCGCCCATCATTTTTGGAGGGCTTGCCACTACGGAGCGCGTTGCGACGGCGTGAGACCTTGGTATAACCAAATTTCTCAGCCGTGCGTTTCCAGCGCTGTCTGTCGCTACCATAAAATATTTTGATTCCATCTAGAGAGCATTCCATTAGACCTACATAATTTGAAGTTGTGGGTACTCACGTTTCTGCGCATCAGCTAAGCGTTGGTAGTGGTCTGCAAATTTGTACAGCGCCCTAAGACCTTCTAAAACGGCGAGGAATTTTCCGAGGGCCGCGTAAAGCTTCCAATGCATCGCTTCTTCCGCATTTGTGGTAACTGGGAGAGAGTTCCAGAGTCCCAGGTCCATGATGCGAAAACTGGGGAAGAGCATGGTAGCGTGGGCGGGCAGCATCCACCACTGAATCCAACTCTTGGCGCGCGGAAAGTCCTCGATGAAAGCATCGGCGTAGTGGGTGAACTCGTCCATATCTTTGCAAGAAAGAAGCTTCCGCCCGTAGTTCTCGAAGATGTCAATCTTAGAGGGTTCGACGACTCCGCCAATCTTCTTCACTCGTGTTATCTGGTTCCGGAAATGTTGTGTACAGCCTTTCAGTAATTTTGGTGCTCTGTCACACAATTCCCGCTCGCTTCGTTCATTGGGCGCGTGCTCTAGCCAGAAGTCGACGTAGGCGAGTATAAATCCATTGCGTTCGGCCGTGCTGAAGTCGACAACCTGCATGCAAGTCAAGTTTCGTTCTGTACATTAACAATAAGCTCACATTGGCAAATAATTCGTCCGTGATGTCTAGATGACGTCGGGTGCATTCTTCGGCGATTCCACGGAACAACTCAAAGAAATGGATGCGGTAGTGTTCTGCGGTGCCGCCATTCGCATAGCTCATCAGCCCGGGAACCCAGCACTTTAGCCCCGCTGGTACAAAGGTTGAGCTGACGATCAAGATACTATTCCTCTCGCGCCAGAAGCCATGCGCAGCGTCGGAAACGATGCCATTTACAGCCTCTGCGTCTATATTCACCTTAACGAGGTTTGAGGCCATGAACGGGGTCTGCATGGCAATGACGGCGATCTTGCCAAACTCGGCCGTGCGAATGAATTCCGGGTACTTCTGTTCGAATTTGGCGAATGCAGCGATGAAGTTGTCGCCACTTGGCTCGCGATTACCCTTCAGGACCTTTCGTCGCTCGTATTTGATGCGTTCTGTGTTGTATAGCACCGGTGTGAGGTCCGCTACGGAATCTCCGGGTCCATGAACACCTGGGCGGCCTACAAGGAGCTTCAGTGGGCCGGCAGTGGGATTCTCCTCTATTATCTTGCGAAACGCGTTGTTCTCCTTCCTCGACATATGAAGCCGAGCGGTGGGACGCGCGTGAGAGTGAGAGCCGCCGTTCTCATAATGGACTCCATCCCTGAACGTATGGATAACAGAGGTAACGCCACAGGGATGGTGAATTAGTGGAGTGCCACATGAGCACAACTCTTCCAACTGCTGCGCGATTTTTTGCTTGCGAGTCTGGGGGCGGACGACGATCCTGCACGCCCTGTCTGTGCACTCAATAACACCCAGACATTTTCGCCGTGTAATCTTGCCCTCTGGCCATTTAGCAGCATCTGCAAAGCCGCCAGGCTTACCGCCGAGCGCCTGGCAAGCCCAGTGGACAGCAAGATTGTCGTGGGCCTCCACAAAAGCCAGCGGAAACGTCCCAGAGAAATGACCATCAGGCCATCCGTCCCATTCCATGTGTAGTTCGGAATCTGTGCCGGTAGTGGGATCAGGAGCCCGATGAGCAGGAGAAGCATGAAGCATGGGGGGAACCAGTCGCCGCGCATTGTTGGGACGACTGTATGGATGTGCGTGCTGCTTCTGCTTCTCTGAGCGTTTAACGAGGGACTGTTGACCGTGTTTTACTTCTAGGAATATCTTCAGAACATAGTATCAAGAATGTTATACAGCAGGTGACGCACGGACTGAAGATCTTGCCAGCGGCACTTGGCCATTGGCAACAAAAGCATATATTTCACCATTCATATGCCGTAGAGGAACAGACTGAGGCTCCAACTCGCCCATCTCATCTTTCAAACTATTAATATCGCGCAGTTATGCCGAGAGTAACGTCAAGACGTACACACTGGTAGCCGGTCCGCTCTCCATCCAGAGCCGAAGACATATTCGGATGCGGTCTTGATAAACCCCTGCATCGATTTAGCGTCTGGTAGGAAAGCCAGGTATAAGCAGGATCGCACCAGGACCATCGCAATCAACCTGTAGCTGGAGAGGATGTACAAATGAGACAACAAAGTGCGCGAGAGTTCTAGATAAATATAACTCGGTCTTGGCGCACACAACGGTAAGCGGAAGTCTGAGGAGAGGCGACTCAAGTATAGTGAATATATACTGGATACGAGTGCCTAAATATAACTAAAAGGATATTTACAAGTACTTTAGTATACCTAGAAGGAAAAAAGGAAAAAAGTACATTTGACGGTAGTGCCCGTCTACCCTGCTTAAATGATGGCGGCAACAGGGTCCCGTCGAGCCTGCAGACCAAGATCGCCGTCTGCCAACAGAGGACGTGAAAAGACGGAGAGACGAGGCCAATTTGAAAATAAAAAGTTGCAGTGATGCGGCACTGATCCGATCGTTATTGTGTATCTAATCGTCAGAGTCATTGGCTTCCGGATCGTCTTCTACTTCTTTCAGAGCCGACTCGTCATCTTCCGAATGCTCGTAGGAATTTTCGAACCCAGCGACGTGAGCGGGATCTCGATTTAGATTGTCAGGTTTGCCGGGAAGACGTCAGCGGAAGTCAAAATACCATCTGTAATGTTGATCCCGAACCATTCTTCTTCGTTGTCACTGTCTGAGGAAGAGGAGTGCTCAGACTCGGAGTTCTGGAAAGAGTCAGCCATAGGAGTTATAGATCCGTAAAAATAATCCAGAGACAAACCTGAGTATCTTGCAATCCTACTGGGCTCTTCGACACATATTCTGCAAACGCGAAAGGTTCTGGGTCTTGGGGCCGATGGAGTAGGGAATGCGTGAATCGGGAGTGAGTGTGTTTGCCAGAATTGGAAAAAAACGCGCCGCTTCGGAACAAGAAAACAGACGATTCAATCTCGCAGCCTCGGAGGCGCAGAAGTTCACCGCAGAGACATGGCTCCTGGAGCTGCCTGTGACGATCGACACCACGGATAGCAGGTGCAATCTTCATCCCAAATGCGCACGCGCGAGACGTACATTCAAGAACACCGACGCATTGCCTGCGACTTTCTTTACCCCTCTGCCAAGTTAAAGCGTCGCACTTTCCTCTCCGCGCTTTTAATGACTCGCAAACCCAATTGATCTCGAGTTCGTGAGTGTCAGCGACCTCCTGAGGAGATAGGAAGCACTGGAAGCGCCCGTCGGGCCAGCCATCCCAAGTCGACAGCGCAGATATTTCTGCTGTACCCGAATTCCGTAATAATGCAGCGGGTTCCAGAGTGCGGGCACGTCGATTTTTTGCCGCTAGTGCTACCGATTAGTCCATGTGACGCACCGGATAATGACCTAGATATACCTGACAATGTGTCTGTTACAAGGTGTTCGGGATTCTGAACCATATCTTGGAACACAGATATCAGCTTCGGAATATATATATGCAAATCAAGGAGCTCACTTTTATCAACGGTGAGCCTCGCCTGTGTGGAGGAATGGGGATCCTCAACTGGGATTCGCACCATGCCAATCATTTGACCTGGGAATGCAATTCAGCGAGAGTTACGAGATGTAGATTAAAGGTGACCTTCGTGATTGAAATAAGGGACTAGCCGGGTGTTGTGCCGTGCAGGAATGAGATGATAAACCCAGAGAAATCCATGCCAGAGTCGCGAGAGGTTCGTAGCCAGAAGACAGAGAAGTAGAACGGCATAGCTGAGATCCATCATCGTGGTCAGGAGTGAGATGTGGGGACCAAAGTCAGCCAAATAAGATCACGGAACACCCCGAAAGCTTGAAACAACTGGGACGGTTTTGGCCCCAATGCGGCAGCCCATCTGCTGAGGAAGCAACAGTTCGTTTTTAAAACCGAGGGGAACCTGGAAGGCAGGAAAATTCCTCAAGCAGCAGTAAAAACAAATCCAGGAAGTAGAGTGATCACTGCTTCGCCCGCTGTTTTGCAACCCTGAATGGAGGAAGGTTGCAGATATGTCGCTAGAGAGTTTAAAAACCATACATCAATGTCTCAAATGCAATAAAGCCAAGTCTGACTTATTCTCCGCCTGTAAAAGTCATTCCAATAACATTCAGACAACCTCCTGGTGCCCCAGCGGCAATGTAAAAGTAATGTGCTCAATATACCAAGCTGGCTGGTTGCTGGTGAATGTAGTATTTTAAAAGTGGCCTCGGGCGCATAGCCATTATTCAATAGGCATTTCGAAGTTAATATGCTCTCGCAATTCTCTCACAAGTGTTTTATCCCTTGACTCTATTTTTGCCATACCTAGCTCTCAACAGTTAATTGGAGTATTTAGGATGTGCCAGAATGAATACTGTGCAATTCTCAAGCTGCTGGTATGCATATCCCAAAATCACCCTGACGATGTTCCATGCAGCGGCAATCTCATTGCCGCTACACGGTGGCTGTGTTGCTGCAGACCTTGACTCTATTTTTGCCATAACTAGCTCTCAGCAGTTAATTGGAGTATTTAGGATGCGCCACAATGAATACTATGCAATTCTCAAGCTGCTGGGATGCATATCCCAAAATCACTCTGACGATGTTCCATGCAGCGGCAATCTCATTGCCGCTGCACGGTGGCTGTGTTGCTGCAAACCTTGACTCTATTTTTGCCATAACTAGCTCTCAACAGTTAATTGGAGTATTTAGGATGCACCACAATGAATACTGTGTAATTCTCAAGCTGCTGGGATTCATATCCCAAAATTACCCTGATGATGTTCCATGCAGCGGCACTCTCAATGCCGCTGCACGGTGGCTGTGTTGCTGCAGATGGAGGCGTAAGTTAAAGAATCAAGGGAGATGACGAAGGGGAACTGTTGGTCAACGATATGAGGACAGAGAAAGAAATGCGAGGACACCTTTATTCCAGTGCAGTACGGTCCAGGTTAATAGTTACCACCATCCCCGCTGTTGAATTTGGCGATGAGAAACTTGAGGCTAAGGGGGGGGGGACTCTTAGCTCTATATCAGCCCGGAGATGTGGATATGGCAAGAAGTAAGGACTGCTATTGGTAGGCTCAATGTTTCCTGCATATAATTGCCTGAGACAGTGCCTCAGACAAGAGTTGGGATGGCGCTGCACCGGTCAAGTTTGCCGCTGACTTGCCGCTGTCACTGCCGCTGACGACTGAGAGTGCCGCTTGGTGAGACATGAAACTGCCGCATACCAGGGTAAAACTGCCGCCTACATAATGCTTGACTGCCGCTGCGTGCACTTGACTGCTGCTGCAATATGGTAAAATGCCGCTGAAAAGTGCCGCAGACTGCCGCTGCACAATGTTTGCATCTGTTTGACTGCCGCTGACTGCCGCTAACTGCCGCTGTAAGCTCCCAAAAATTATGTTTTAACACCGACAGTAATGGTTAAAACTAAATAGCTTGTTACTAATACGATTCAATAGTCACCAGCGGTCCCCTGTACCCCGGCAGTGCACGTTTGTGGCGCTCATAGCGCAAGTGCGGCATGTTGAAAAAAGGATACTGCCGCTGACTGCCGCATAAATTGCCGCTGCAGGCGGCAGCGGTAATGCAGCGGCAAAATCCCTTTGCCCTTTTCAATCCCGGTGTAAATCACACTAGATGTGAGCTGCTCAGCCCTATTTTAATTGCAGTCAGCAGTCCGCCCTTTCTGGTCGAATGGTCAGCCCTTTGGAACAACTTTTGGGCGATTGTGAGCGATTTTGGAATCACACGCACGCATCGTGATGATGTTACCGGGTTTTTCCTGACGACCTCGATGAATTATTCACCAATTATTGATGAGTACCAAATCCTCACGTGCCCGCGATGTTGCAGTTACTCATCTGAACGCGAACCGAAATTAGAACTTGGACACGGACGTGTAGGAGATGAAGTATAAAAGGCTGCGTTGGACCTTCTTGGTGCTGTAGCAGTTTCCTTGGACTCTCTTTCTACAGACTCTCTTTCTACAACATGATTTCTGCCATCCTCCTCATTCTGGCATCGACTGTGCTGTCGACGCCCGCTCCTGGGCGGAAGACAATGGCACCCTCAGCGCATCATTCGAATCCCGTCGGCGCAGCCTATTGCACGTCTCCTTCCTGCAGCGCATGGCATACGCTGATAATCTTTTTCTACAGTCATGACGAACGACCCCAGTGGGAATTATATCGTGTCTGCCACCATTGCTGGGGACGGGAATCTTGTATGTATTTCGGCGTCATACATCCAGTCTGCGGACCCTCGGCTAACCTGCTTTTTTTAAGGCGCTGTATGAAGCAATTTACGCCGGGGGCGTTGGCGCAAGCGGTGTCATGGCCAATCCCGGAATAGACCCGCTGTTCAGCCAGGGTTCCGTCAAGGTTTCGGAATCTCGCGGTTTTGTGGCGGCAGTTAATGCAAGTCCCCCTCATCCCAGTAGGATGCGTCTAACTAATATTTGTATTTTCTTAGGCCGGGTCGAACAGTGTTGCGGTGTTTCGTATCGACCATGCGAATCCTGGCCGGCTGTCGATGATTGGATCGCCTGTTTCGAGCGGTGGGGATTTCCCGCAGTCCCTTGCTATCAACAAGGAGGGAAGTCGCGTGTGCGTTGTTAACGGCGGGAAGACCAACGGCGTTAGGTTCGCTTATTATTTTATATTCCATGCATGTTTTTTTTCTGATTTTTGTTCTACTGCAGTTGTTTTAAATATGACGACAAGAAGGGCCTGATTCCGCTGAAGAACACGATTCGTTCCCTGGGGCTCAACCAAACCACCCCGGTCGGTGTCTTGCGAATCTCGCAGACTGTGGTCTAATACTAATAGCTTTGCAGCCTTCCGGTCCTGCCAATACCCCCAGTCATGTTATATTCAGCCCAAATGAACAGCAACTGATCGTCTCGGTCAAGATGCCCCCGTCTGGTTTCCTAGCAATGTGGGACATCTCCTCCGATGGCGCTCTATCGACCAAATCCCACTCGTTCGTCGGAGGCGCCCTCCCCTTCTCGCTCTTGAACGTGCCTGGAAAGGACGCGATCATCGCGACGGACCCCAGCGTCGGCTACCAGATCTTTGATTTCAAGAGCAAGAGCGTGAGCGCTACTGCAATTCCTGGCCAAGGAGCGATATGTTGGTCGGTGTTCAGCCAGAAGACGGACAACTTTTACCTGGTTGATGTTGGGGCTTCCATCATCTCCGAGGTCCATCTTGGCCGGTCGCTGAACGGCACCATTGTCAAGGTGCGGCTTTCCCGGAGCTTACTATTGATTTACATTGTATTCACCTCCATTGCAGCAATATTCCCTCGGCGTTGACCAGCCTCTGGACACGGACATTGCGGCCCTTCAACATAACGAGTATATCTACTCGCTGGCCGCCAATGTCACTGGAATTACTGCGCTGGCCGTGAACGGGCAAGGACGGGCACAGATACACCAACGACTCGAGCTTGCTGGTCCAGCCAAGGAGGCTGGTCTTCCCCTTCGTGAGTGAATCGATTTGTGCTCATGGGACTTGTTGACGAATCGCTCGCAAACAGATCGAGGCAACCTCCAAGGGATGGCCACCTACGTTCGAAAGTGGTGAGCGTGGTGTCAAGCAAAATAGAGCGCAAATAATCGCTACCTTCGTTTGTCCCTTTCTCGTCTTTTGTTGCATTAATATACCATCCACTTTAATGCTTTATACCTCTGTTCTGGATGAATCTTCCTAAGAAACTTCAACTGGCAACACTTCATTTACTCCAGGCCCATGATTCAAGCTTTAAGCAAGTACGACTAAAGCACAATAGGACGTGAACGCGTCCCTTTAGGCCGGTAGACTAATTCGCCCTCAGACTCCTCGTCGAATTCAGCCTGCTCATGGTCGTTCTCCTCATCGTCGGTAACTGGTTCAGACTCCTCTCTCTTACGCTTCAGGGTCTGAGCGCGGGGCTTGGGACGACGTCCTTGGGTCTCTGGAGCAGAAGGAGCCGACTTTTGAGTCTTTGGTTTTCTGGGCGGTGGGACAAATAATGGGATTTTCGCCGCAAGGTCCTTTTGGAAGTCGACGTCGTAATCGACACACTTCAGCGTTGAGACGCCAATAATCTACAGGGTCTGTCAGCGGGTTGTAATCAAGGACAACGCACACCCACCAGTTCTCCGCGATCCAAAGCCGACGTAACCTCTTTTGGAGTCACTGTATTAAACTTGTCGTTGCTTTGCAGTGCGGCAGCCCTCTCAGCTCGCGTAGGCTCTCGGCGTAGCCGTTTCTTAAGAGCCATATATGCTCGTATTTCTCGTCCCCAATTACTCGTGGTAAGCTGTGTCGCCCAGATCTTTCGAACCTGTACAGCATGAATGATCAGCCTCAAACGACACAATGAGTTATGAGAGCGAACTTGTGGGGGCTGCTGTTTCCACTCCTGGATCGTGAGCGGCGGGGCGTAGCCCTCAAGATATTGGCCTACATACAGCCACACGTGTGGGCCGAGTCGAGATATCACCGTATAGAGTTTTTTATGCCATTCTCGCCGTTTCTTCCTGTCCTCTTTCTGTTTTCGTCGTTTCGCTCGCTCTTGCAGTTCCTTTGCGGGAAGGCGCCGGCGCACACCCTCGCTCTCCGACTCGGACTCGGATTCGGATTCGGATTCGGATTCGGATTCGGACTCGGACTCAGATGTCGGCTTCGTGTCCTCCTCCAGCATATCACTTGCCACTCCGATGTTGAAGGACAAACCCGGAGCGCCAGGAATTTGCGGGCATTGCGGGTTAAAGTCAAGATTTGGATAAAAAAACTTGTCCCTGCCGGTTTTGTCCACGAAATCCTGGCCGATAGACGGATATGGATCCTGACAACTACCGCCGTAATGCTTGGACATGAAATCCCGCCTCACGGTGACGTCGAGGATGTCCCTCTTCAGTTCAATGGGGTACGGAGTATAGCCAATGTGTTTGAGTCGATCTCGGACGGTGTCAAGACTCAAAGTCACCGCGTTTTTGGGCTTCTTGACTGCCGGCTAATACACGAAAGGCAGAAAATAAGGGCATGTTGTACACAAGAAGAGAATACGCACATTGTCGAGGAGTTTGAGCTGCCGGTGGATCTCCTTGCGCTGAGAAGCCTCCGCTTCGGTTAGAGGGGCTCTAATGCCCAGAGAAGCAAGTGAAGGTACAACCACAGCAAATCTACACCTCTTGCGCGGTCTGGGCTGCTCTATGTCTATGATATCAATATCCATGGGCTCGGATTTAACTGTAGCAGAGGTCGCAGTCATCGATCCCGCTGAGGGCGCCGCCTGTTCAAAGGTTTAGAACATGTCTACGAATAGGCTGAGGAGCTAAACATACTGCAGTAGAGGATACCGCAGTACCTTCACGACTAGTCGATGCTCGGGAAGGAGTAGACTAAGAAATGCGTCAATTTTTTTTTTCGACGATGAGGATAGAAGACAAACCGTGCGAAACTGCTCAAAATTTGGTTGAAAATCCTCGCTTTTATGGACATGAGCGCGCTTTTTTTGACAAATCCCAATAGAAGAAAGCGACGGAACTAGAACGGCATCTAATACAAGTTTTTGCTTTCCGACCCGTCTGGAATCAGGCGTCATCGCGTCTGTTTCCGGTCGAGTCTTTACCACTCCTAGGGCCCGAGCAGATGTCGCGCCGTCTGATTCATTCGATGACGAAGAAATACTTGACAGTGGTGAATACTCCATCTCAGTCGTGTCGGTATGCTGACTGGGTATAAGAGATGACTCGTGTATTGTGCGTGGAGCTTACCTGAAACTCGGTTTTGATGAGCAATGGTTTCCGCTCATTCTCGACCACTTCCATTACTACGGGCCTTATCGAGGAACCAGCCACTTCTGGTGACATTGCATCCTGCGCCGGCTGAGTCTTTAACTTGAGTAGGATATCTCAAAATACGACGCACCATTTCGGGCATCGGACCATCTGTGGCGGGAGCAGATTTCTCGTCGGCTAATTCATTCAACGAGGAAGAAATACTCGGCAGCGGCGAACAATCCATCTCAGTCGCCTCGGATTTTATGATATTCTTGCCGGGTATAAGTGGCAACTCATCTATTGTACATGGAGCTTACCGCGATGTCGGTCTTAATGAGGAACGGTTTACTCTCATTCTTGACCTCTTCATTTATCATTGCGGGCTTTATCTGTTCCGGTTGAGTCTTTTAATTTGAGTAGTAGGAAAACCCAAAATGAAAATGCGACTCACCACTTCGGGCATCGAAATATCTATGGTGGAAGCCGATTTCTCGTCGTCTAAGTCGTTCGATGAGGAAGGAATACTCGGCAGCGGCGAATAATCCATCTGAGTCGTTTCGGAAATTAGGGTATTCTTGCTGAGTATAAGTGGTGACTCGTATATTCCGGGTGGAGTTCACCTGGATGCCGGTTTCGATGAGCAATGGTTTCCTTTCATTCTTGACCTCTTCTTCCATTATTTCGGGCTTAGTCTCGATTGCATTCGTCTGAAGCTCGACTGGTTTGTGTTCCTAAAGCAGAAAATCGGAAATGTGGGGGTACAAAAGAGGAGTTATCGCGTACCACTTTAAGCTCGAGTTTACTTGATTCTCGAGTTCTGCCTTGGGAGCCGCTTTCGTGTCTCCATTCTTTGCAGCTGAAATCAGCCATTTGGTTGCGAAGAAGGCGGAGAAGGAGTTACTGAGTCCGCCTCCAGCAGATCTGGTTTAACAGCCTCATCAACAGAATTCATCTGGATATTTTCTCCATCTTCTTGTTTCAAGTCTGGTTTCTTGTTGACTTCGGGATGCGTTTCGGGGCTTTCTTCTTTCTTCATTCCTGTTTCCCACGATCAGAAGTGAAGCAGCGCATTCTAAGGGGGCCTTACGTTGCGCTCCACAACCTGCCCCGTCATCCAGGACCATACCGCGCCAACTCAAGATGGAAGAAATCCGAACGAAAAAGGTTGACGGATCACGTGCTAGCGGAATTTCAAAGCGGGCGCCAAAACTCACATCTCAACATTGCCAGCCCACCACGTCCGTCCAGGCTGAATGCTTGCAATCTGAGTCGCGCCTCGCTTTAACTCTCCCTCTTGGAAATCGTGCCCATCGCAACACTTATGCGCATTTACTAAGACAAGTCTTACCAACCCTTACCTCCGAGCCGAATCGTACTTTTAATGCTTGTACTTACAGGCTCAGTGTATTGGGCTTGTACATCGTCGCAGCCAGTCAATTGAAGATCGGTCACACTCTCCCTTGCGCAAACATTTGACCTTACTACTACTCCTGCTTGCGATTTTATTCAATACACCTGGAGCTTGTGGTTTCCTCTTGTTGCTCGGCCTAGTTCAAGCCTAGTTCACTGTGTATTCCCCATGTTCACTACACTGGTTCTCACAGCCCTAGGATTATTTCGAGATCATAGTCGGGTCAGGCAAAGCGGCGGACCCATTGAACACCAAGATACTACCCCAGCTGCAAATGGCGACCGTCTCCTCCGTGCGTCCTCACTTCTCAGGCTCTACACAACTTCGGACCTCATATTCGACTTACATTGACAACTCGTACTCGTGTATCGCCAAGCGCAAGATACTGCCTTGGGCCGACTAGGATGGTTCCTGACAAGGTACCCCACACGAGACTTCCACTCTGTGCAGGCGGTTCGCGGGTGTTCAAGGCTCGTGCCGTTGTCAAATGTTTCGGGCCCTCGTTTGGACGGCATACTGAGCAGCAAGCTTAAAAATCGAGATAATATACTCTGAGTCTCGCCCGTTTCTGCGGTTATTTTTCTGGGACTACTCATCGACCCTGAAAACTCATTCAAGCAGCCCCGATGAATCCTGGGCTATTTTGGGGAATCCCGAGCTATTCTGAGCTCGGATGCGACTTGATCAGGACTGCTTTTACAAATTCGCATAAAAAAATAGCTGGCTCAAATCTAGACTTACCCTATAGCTAGCTTCTTAGTTCACTTCCGAGATATCGTACCCACTACCGTTTTTTGACCTCCTCGCGCTAAGAAAGAAAGATTCCAAGAATAAAAGTACTTACATAAACACAGCCATCGAAAAAGGCAGTTACGATCATTCTCATCTTCCACGTCGCTGGCATTTCTATTTCTCTCTTAAGACACCCTTGTTCCTTGGTATCGATCCAGCGATGTCTGGGAACTTCAGGGCTCGGAGGCCAGCGTCTCCGCCACTCGGAGGATCCCATGCAGCACCACCAACTTCTCAGAGATTTCCGCATCCTCGGGAAGGCCACTTGGACGCGGATGTACGGCGCGCGGCAGCGTCCAAAGGATTCGCTCCGGGACGTGCAAAACCATACCCACTTGGTGGTCTAAATATTAGCTCGGGGGAATGGAAGCTGCTTATTCTCATCCTCATCGTCGCCTCGGCGGTGCGCCTCTTTCGCCTCTCAAAACCTTCCAGTGTTGTGTGAGTTGACGCCTTATTTCATTGGGGAGCTAGAGAGTGCGCCTGTGCAGTCTCGTCAGCTCATATCGGCTTCCCTGACAACTTCTGAGCGATTGCTGACCTCCGTCTCTAGTTTCGACGAAGTACACTTTGGCAAATTTGCGAGCAAGTACATAAAGACTCAGTATTTTGTCGACGTGCATCCACCACTCGCGAAGCTGTTGATTACTCTGGCCGCGTTTATATTCGGATACGACGGGCACTTTGACTTCAAAGATATCGGAAAGTCCGTGCTTATTTTTTGGCCCACATACCAACTTACTAACGGACTTGCAGACAATACGACGACGTTCCATATGTAGCTATGCGACTTGTTCCTGCCTTACTCGGCATTGCGACGATCCCTCTATCCTACCTCACGCTCCGCGGCCTCGACTGCCGCGCAACCACCGCACTCCTTGCTTCCCTCTTCATCACCTTTGAAAACGGCCTGGTCACCCAGTCCCGCTACATATTACTCGACTCGCCCCTCATCTTCTTCACAGCGCTCAGCATCTTCTTCTGGGTCGGATTTTGCAATGAGGACAAGCACGAACCTTTTACTGAGAGTTGGTGGGGCTGGCTCTTCATGTCCGGCCTGTCTCTCGGCGCTGTCGTCAGCTCCAAGTGGGTCGGCCTCTTCACCATTGCCACCGTCGGTGTCAGCACCATCTATCAGCTCTGGGTCCTCCTCGGCGACCTGCGTGTCCCCCCACGTCTCTTCATGCGCCACTTTGTCGCCCGCGCACTCTGCCTCATCGTCGTCCCCGTTCTCTTCTACATGGGCATGTTCCAGATCCACTTCATGATCCTCGGCAGCTCTGGGGATGGTGACGGCTTCATGAGCTCCGAGTTCCAGCACACACTCGGCGGCCGCGGCATGGCGGACACCTTTTCGGACATTGCCATCGGGTCTCATATCACCATCCGCCACGTCAACACCCAGGGCGGCTACCTGCACTCCCATGTCCACAACTTCCCCGGGGGCAGCAAGCGTATGTAGTCCTCTTACATGTCTCTCTGCTGCGACTGACTTGTGCTCCCAGAACAACAAATAACTCTCTACCCCCATCGTGACGGAAACAACGATTGGCGCATCTACAACGCTACATGGGAGCAGGGCGAGGTCCATGAACCCCTCACGTACATCAGGGACAAGATGCGCATCAAGCTGCAGCACATCGCGACTGAGAAGCACCTGCACTCGCACGACATCCGCCCGCCCGTCTCTGACGTCGAGTTCCAGAACGAGGTGTCCGCGTACGGGCAGCCTGGTTACCCCGGGGACTCGAACGACGATTGGTGGGTGGAGATTGCGCATGGCGACAAGCGCGACCGCGAATCTAGCAAGCGTCTCAGAACGCTGCGCACGACGTTCCGGCTTCGCCACGCGCTCACGGGGTGCTACCTCTTCTCACACAAGGTCAAGCTCCCTGAGTGGGGCTTCGAGCAGCAGGAGGTGACCTGCAATAAGAACGCGGTCATGGCCAACTCCCTGTGGTTTATCGAGACTTCGACACATCCTTTGCGTGCGTTGCCACCTACCTTCTCATCGATTTTTTTTCTGACTTGCGCAGTTCCGGAGGATGCGCCAAAGGTTAATTATCGGCTGCCCGGTTTCCTGGCCAAGTTTTTGGAACTGCAGCAGGTTATGTGGACGACAAATGCGGGGCTGACCGATCGACACACTTTCGATTCGCGCCCCGAGTCGTGGCCGCCTCTCCGTCGCGGAATTGTGAGTCCGTTACTCCGGAACATCCGTCCTCTTACTCACCGCCGTTCCGTAGAACTTTTGGGTAAAGGACCACAGGCAAATTTATCTCATCGGAAATCCGATGGTCTGGTGGCTCAGCAGCTTGGGCGTCTTCTCCTACATCTGCGTCCGTGGATTCCTCATCCTGCGTGCGAAACGTGGCTACAGAGACTTCGACAACAGTAAGCTTTACTTCATCTTCCTCTCGACCCCGCCAACCTCCTTGTTTCTTAGCCAAAGTGGTGAAATATGACTCCCTCTGTGGGTTCCTGTTCGCCGGCTGGTTCCTGCACTACTTCCCCTTCTACATCATGGGCCGCCAGCTCTTCCTGCACCACTACTTCCCCTCGCTCTATTTCGCCATCCTCCTTCTTGCCGGTGTCTTTGACCTGGTGACGTCGACGCTGCGGCCTCGGGTGCGACTCCAGATCGCCGCGGTGCTCATCATCATCGCCATCTGGAACTTTGCGCACTTCAGCCCGCTTGCATATGGCAATCAATGGACAAAAGGCAAGTGCAACAGCTCCAAGTGGCTCAAAACGTGGGATTTCTCGTGGTACGTCAATCATCGCTCCTCTGCTCCCCGACCTGAAACCTTGCCCTCTTGCAGTAACGACTTCCCTGACTCCGTGCGTTGTTCCTTTCCCATTCCTACGCACCCTACTGATGACACTTGTCTTAATCCCAGTACTCGGAATATGCTGGGACTGCAGCACCGACACCGCATAAGGCGCCTCTCATTAACCCCAACGGGAAAGGAGGGGCGGTTGGGGGGGACAACGGGGAGCATACCTCCGCGTTCGTCGTGAAGCCGGAGCCCGGGCACGACATCTTCGGGGGCGGGCGGCAGGAGGAACGCAGCAAGCACCGCGAGTCGCCGCCGCAACAACCCAAGCAGGACGAGGAGGAGAAGATCATTAGTTCGGTCGTGCCGACGCTGCCTACTGCGGGATCAGAGGAGAAGGCGGAGGCGTCGTCGGAAGACAAAAACGCGGCTTCAAGTGAAGCTGCGGATGCGTCGTCGTCCGCGAGTGGGTCGGAGGCAGTGGCTGCGACGAGCTCCAGCGCTGCTGCCAGCGAAGCGGCAAAGCCGGCAAAGTACGTTAAGCCGGCGGGTCCGCTTGGGGAGGCGGAGGGTAGAGGCGGAGAAAGTGGCGCAGGAGCTGTATCCGGACGCGGTAGTCTAAAAGTAGCATGTATTTCCGTTTGCTTATAGCTTTGGAGTTCCTCTAAATTAATCTCACCTACTTCACTAGACTTTATCTGTGCATAGAACTTGTTGAGATGGACAATCAGAATATAATCGCGGTACAGTTGTAAGTAACAAGGTACTTAAGCTGAAAGCTTTGATGACTGTCCATAGGTCCGGTCGACGACTCCAGCTGTTTTATACTATGTATTTGGTAGATGCCATGGAGCATAATGGCAGCCCGCTATTGGCCATCTTCTTCAGCAGCCCCTTCTTTTGCATCGTCAGACGCAGCTGCTTCATCACCTGAATCTTTCGTAGCCGAATATTCTTCCCTCCAAAATCGCTCCTCCTGTGAACGCACGGAGACAAATATAGGCAGCATCTCCGACACCCGATCCCAATCTGCGCTATGCGGGCCCGGCAATTCGAAGGTGAGGACCAGGCCCGTGAAAAGATTGGAAAGGAACGCTGCCACTAGTGCCGGCGAGCCTATTGGCGAGGTCCCCACGTTTAACTCGTTGAGTGGGTGATCGATTCGCATCCCAGCCACCTGGTCGAATTCGGGCACGTTGGACGCGTCGATCCGAATACCAAGATACATTAGATCCGGACAGTGTGTCGCAAAAGAAAGGAGAGCGCGGAGGGTCGCGCGCGGCAGTTCATATGTGGGAATATCGACCCCAATCTCGAGCATGGTCAACTGTGGAAGTGCTATCGCCACTTCCTCCCAGAATTCGTCGTCGACCTCGACGTCTGGATATTCATTGATCAGGATGGATGTTAGATTGGTGAAGGCCAGCAATGGGCGCAACGTAGACGCGGTGAGGGTATATGGTGCGGTGGCACGATGATGTCGGCTCCTTTGCGAGATCTCGATCCTATTCAGTAGACGATGATCCAGGTGATCATGAACAGTATTGCAGATCGATTCCCAAGCCGAGGCCTTCCAATTCCTCATCGCAAAGATGTCCAAACCCTTTAACAGGCCGGATGAAACAACCGCGATGACGCCCGCACAAAAACGAGAGTTTTCGCATCGGATATTGAGCTGCTCTAGAAGTGGAAAACTATTCTCTGGCAAGAAGTCCGGGAGATGCAGGGACGGCGTCAGTTCCTTCACCGGACCAAGACAAAGCGATTTTAAACAAGGAAGCTGTGCGATGTGCACAAGACCACTTTTATCCAAGTCGGTAACGGCGAGCCCGCCAACCACAAAGGACTTCTGAAATGGCGGGAACGCTGAGTAGGGTAGGTTGGAACGTTAAAGAAACATGGGAGACCAAAGAGCAAGCGGATTTCATGTGTGGAAGCAGGGACAGGGCTGCGGCAGAATGACCGATTGTCACGTCGAGGTCTCGAATCCAAAACATGCGAACCAATGGCAACATATTCTCGTCTTCTGGTGACCAGTCAAGTTTGGCGAGATTCGGCATCAGTTGTCCATGCGCCAAGGAGACATCTAGCGCTCTCAGAAATTCTACCTCTACGACTCCGTATATGGAGCGCATTGAGAAGATCTCGAGGCTTCTAACGCGGACAGAGTAGGATAATAATTTCTCCAAGTCTTTGGATGTGATAGGTCGAAGCAAGTGCTGAAAGGGATCAGTACGAGCGCGCTGCTCACTGGCTGAGCTGACCCACAATGGTTTTGGCCTCTATTGGCCCTCTTTCCTCCCATAATGTGCTCGACATGCATTTAACCAAGGGGACTAAGCTGCTTTGTTGAGAACATATCTGAATGAGAAAGTTCACCGCGGTGAACAGTTCACCAGAGTTCACCGGTGAACTGGTGAACTGTTGGTGAACTCCTTTGATAATGCAGTGCCGGGTGTTTGTGCCAGTTGTTTGCATCACTCTCTCTTCTCTCCCTCCGCCCGGTATCGTATCCTTGGTTTTTCACATCCACTCGACAGTGTTGTGGGGCGCGGCGCTCGGTGGTGTTGACCTGTGGGCTGTGCAGCGCTTCGGGCCTGCGGCGCGCCGGGCACCTGCCGCCCTGCGCCCATCCTCTGCATCTGCGCAGGGACGCCTTCGGTCTTGGCGCCGCCTTCTGCGGGCGCTTCGACTTCACAAGAGGATCCATCCAGACCTCTTGGCTGCTGCTGAGCGGCGTGCGAAAGGCACTCCGGCACAGCGCTCCACCGCCACGGCGGTGCCTGCACGATCCCTGGTCGCGGTCACCGCCATTCGCAGGCATCCCCTCGACCCTGCGCCGCCGTGGCAGCTGCTTCCATGTCCACACAGTCCTCGAAACCGAAGCGCTAGGCTGGGTGCTTCCTCACCGTGTAGCGCGAATTACTAGAACTTTTAGAAAGCTGTTGCCGTCAATTGTAGTGGCAAAAATGTATATAATGTACAGTTTATATGGTACCGAACAATGCTCGGTGTCGTGCGCAAAGAGTAAAGGGAGCGAGAGGCGGGTCAGTGACGGCCCTTGAACGATTGAGCGCATGAGCCGACGCGCTTATGCGAGCAGTTCACCGAGTTCACCAGACTCGTCAAGTTCACCGCTTCTGGTGAACTTTCTGGGTCAAGGATTTTCTGGCTTTGTTGGCGCCATATAATGTCAAGAGCTGGTGAACTGGTAGCGCGCGAAGTCCGTGCCAAAGAGAGGAGCGTCGTTGGAGACAGGCTCTCCGTCTCGGCACAAAACATGCGAACAAGCTCGGAAATTCGAAAAGCACGAGAGCATGCTGCGCTTTCCATCGATTTTTCGGGGGGCCCGATCTGCTTTTGAGCGCTTTTTCGATAGGCTTGTAGTGGCGCGAAGAACTTAAAAACGCGCTGTTGTTGCATGTGTGGTTAGACTGCCGAACTCGGCACGCACGCAAAATCGTGAGCAGTGCTGAACACAGTGAATAGGATACTACACTCCTTCAATGCGATTTTTGTGCGAAAATTTTCAATGTAACCTCATCAATTTGGCTCGACCGTTGCCTTCCACTACGCTCGTATTCTCAGTCAAGTCAAAGGCGACCGTGCGAAGATGAGTGGTCCCAATAAAATTTGGCCAGTTTCGGCAAGTGCAGAGAAGATACGGTCCCCTAAGAAATGGCATACGAAGATTCTGCGTAGCAAGAAGAATGGAACAAACGCCTTTGGCCAGGAACCTCCCGAATTTAAATTAAGAAGGGTATGCCAGATTGAGGCGGAACCCAATTGCAACGGCAATACAGAAGTCCACAATTTTGAACGGGACGCGGCTACATAGAACCGAGCGGAAATTTCGGAGTTCCGGCATCGTACAATCAAGCTTGAGCATATAGCACGAAACAGTGTACGTGAGTCGAAAAGCACTATGCACGATTGTGGATCGATCTCGAATTAGCCTGGCCCTAAAAGATCCATGAAGAATCCAAGATGAGCCGAGGCTCCATATCCAGTAGGGTCTTGTATGTAATTCATGTATGTATACCGGTTTATAAACCAGTTTTTAATTGGTTTGGTTGAGATGGTCTGTTTTTAATTATATTCGGACCCCGGGCCGACGGCAATCCCTGCAAAATTTTGCAAATACTTTTGACCTCCAGTCAACCTCCAGTACCTGTCTGGCGATGAATTTGGGTACATGGTGGAGCTCCCCGATTTAAAAACATGATACTTGAAATTGATGCATTTTTGGCGGCGGAGTGACGGCCTCAGATTCGTTTTGTGGATGAGATTGCAGGATTTCAAGCTTGGTGGGATGTGCCGAGAATCAGCGGTGGACTCCAGGCACAAATTTTCCAGAGGTCAGAGCCCCAAAGCTGTTTTTTACCCGACATACCGTGATGGTATATAAACAGGTTTATAAACAGCCTGTTTATAAACATTGTTTACAAACAGGTTTTTAATTGCCTGAGAATTAAATACAAGACCCTAATATCCAGAACTTCAGAACATCGCGCTCCAGTGCAGCTGCGGAACAACCTCCAAATATGTCCAGAAGAACGCATTCATTCAAAAAATTGCCAGAAAATGAACTCCATTAAGGAATAGAACGAGAGTGCGGAGCAGTGGATAAGACTCAGGATAATATATCGTGGTTCAAGTGGCTCGAGGCTGTGCTCTAGCTTAATGATATTTGGCTTTCGGATCAACTCGGCAGGCGAATTTCTTCAACTCCCTTCACTGCGTTTTGGACAAACCTAGCAGAGCTCGCGAGAGGTCTTCCTCAAATAAGCCGGCCAGAGTCCCACTGAATGTGCTTTCAAATCCCGGTCGCAGAGATTGATTCAACCGCTGTCATGTCCCAACCCTCTTCTTAGGTTGGACCGCGCGCACCTGTTCCATTAATCTCAGCTCAACCAGCCTAGTTCTGCCTAATGATGAAATGCCGGATTTTCGAGAATCGAAAACATGGCCACGCGTTATTCCTCCGCTCAACGTGCAGATTTGAGCCTCGGCCGCCGCCTGGACAAGGTAAATCCATCTTCCTCAAAGATGATGCCCTTGTAGTTTACCAGGTTTAGCTCAAGTTTGACGGCGGCTTCGGTTAATGTTGAAATTCGCGGAGCGTCTAAGCGAACGTGAGACCGCTGGAGCCAATTGTTGAACTTTCCGTCGGGTGGAAGTACTTCTCGGGCCTGTGCCTGGCAGTGGCAGCTGCCTCTCTTTCATTCTACAGCCATCAATCACAGTTCGGGCTAGCTGGGAAGTTTTTGGACTGGACTAGTAGTATTCAGTTTGGAGTCCTGCTCGCTGCTGGAGGCAACTTGAATATTGAGTTCTTCCAGAAAATATTGTCTCCGGGAAAAGCAGTTGGAACGATTCTTTCAAGCCCATCGAACCTGACCAAGTCTCTGCGATGCTCTCCGGCCGGCACTTGCCGCGAAATTGGATTTCGTGTCTACAGCTGACATGCAGTGCTATCATCTCCCCCAGGGTCCATCGATAGAGCTTCGCGGGCTCTAAATTCACAGCATAAAAGGCAGAGCTGATTTGGAGTCCCTCAGCTCAGTTTCTTACACACGATGCTTTTCCGTCTCTGCGCTCTTGCACTTACTGCCATTTCATTGGCCGCTGGCGCCTCCGCCGTCAACTGCGGAGTATGCGCCCCCTCCATCGTGTACGCCGGTCTTGTCCGGACCTTGACGTTGCAGCGAGAGGAAGGCAGTAACACTGTACAATGCAAGTGAGTGCCCACATCCGCATTCCCGCTGCAACTCCACAGGCTGATTCGCGTTATTCCAGCTACGACACCC
Organism: Mycena rebaudengoi; assembly: GCA_029282285.1. Lineage (NCBI taxonomy): Eukaryota > Fungi > Basidiomycota > Agaricomycetes > Agaricales > Mycenaceae > Mycena > Mycena rebaudengoi. The sequence goes on along the minus strand of JARJCX010000118.1, from coordinate 2,962 downwards.
CTCCCATTTCAGGCTTCTCGCCTGCGTGTCTGTACAGGGTATACTCTCTCTACGTTTGCAGTACACGCCTCGGATACTCAATTACCCGCAGAACGTCGACGGACATATAATCTTCACCAACACCGGTCCGACCCCTGACGTCTTTGCCGGGGGCGTGCCCTGCCGTCCTCACGTTGGTCAGCAAGCCGTCCTGCTAAATTGTTGAATATTACCGCAATGTTAATTACAATGTCAACACGAAGATATTTTTGGTTTGATGCTCTGCGGGTGATCATGATCTAACCCGTCCGGCCAAATGCTGAGAAACAGTATACCCTTGCGGCAGCACACTCCGTCGCTATGGCACGGACATTGAGCAGTCTGATTGTCAGACCTCAAGTCAAGTCCTTGACACCCCTTACCCGGTAGTATAGGGCCGAGCTTTCTGGATGGAAGGATCGGATATAGTAGTCTGTGTCCGCCCAGGGTCGCATCAACGTTGAATTTAAATTAATAACGGGTACATAACTGTAGGCAAAAATAAGACCCACTCACAACCCACTCAGGAATTTTCAACAATTGAACCTCAATGCACGTGCCACATAAATCAGCTTAATCAACTTGTCTTCGACTCTGTGGTAGAACTAAGCATGGAAGACGAAATGTGGGCATTGTGAAGGCAACCGAGTCGTTAAGTCTCCAACCATTTCTGTTTATAAACGTTTACAAATGGAAAAAAACCGTTTTTATTTTCGTTTAGTTTACCACGGCTGGAAAACGGTAAACAAACCGTTTATAAGCGGTTTAAATGGTTTAGAAAATTTTGTACGACTCATACGGGTGGGGGGATAATTCAAGAACCCACTGGTATTTGCGGTACAACGTTCCACCAAACGTCGGACACTGGAGTCACTAGACAAGTGCCAGAATCACGAAACAAAGAGAGGCAAATACTTACCCCCCCTGACGGCAGATAAATGATGCCAGTGGTGATTTGCAGTTGTTCTTCAAAATCGTTGAGAGCATACGTTTACAGGCCATTGACGATCTCCATCTAACCCGAGTAAAAGAATCCCTTGCCAGAGGAAGATTGATGACCTCCCGGCGGGAGAAACGTCAATTCGGGAGATTGTCAATTTGGGGGATCATCAATACGGGAGAGGGTCAATTCAGGACATCGACAATGCGGGAGATCGTTGTTGAAGTACGCACGTATGATCTCTCGCAGGAAATAGGATACCCGGTGACCGCGAGAAGCACACTGGTTCGAAAAAAGAAACCTAGAAAAATACCGTTATAAACTGTTTTATACGATTTACAAACGCTTTCTAACCGTTTCCGTTTAGTTTACAGGTTTTGATAAACGAAAACTAAATGATTGGAGCCTTACGAGTCGTTGTGTGTGTTCATTCTCTCTTCCGGGGTGGAGATGAAATATATTATTACCTTGTTACTACTGTCATAAAGAAACAATGTCCCGGAAACACAGCATGAAAGGTATGGGAGATTCGAGGGAGATTCACGAGACTGCGAGAGACGGGGATATGTAACCTTGTTGATGCGTTGACCACATGCGTCTAATGGACGCTGTTTGCACCCTCGACGCTCCAGTTTCTAGGAGCATATTTCCGATGTGCCACGGCTGCGTTCTCATCGGGTTCTTCTATTAGTTTTGGTTCTCGGGGCTTTGAAATGTGAGGACTCACATCAATATCATCATGATCAAAGTTATTTAAAACGCCGCCAAGTACCCTGAAATGCCCGGATTTCGAGCCTACTTATACGTCCCTCGATACCAGCTCCAGACGCCGTTTTCCCCATCTCAGCATATCTGCTAATAATGGAGCATCTCTCCTATCAATGTTTTGGCGTCGGCTATTGATCGGGAGAGTCTTTTAGATCGCAAGGCATCGCAAGGATTTATAATACAGCACACGGTCCTGGTCGCCGTCGACGCTCGTTTCCGGGCCTCTCCGCCTCCGCCTCTTCCCCTCTTCCCCTCCCCTTCCCCCTCCCACTATGTACTTCGGGTACCTGTGTTCCCTCTTGGTATCTCTTCTCTTTGCCGCTAGCACTGTCGTCTATGGGTCAGTAATAATCTCGCAGTCGCTTCCTATATGATATCTAAAATCTCCCATATTAGCACCGATATTCTCCCTGGTCAGGTGGAAGTGATATCGAGGGACCCCATGGCACAGAAAATTTCGTTCGATGTTCGGTCAAGGTCAAAGGTATGTTAAAAAAACATTCCGAATTTGTGCTGATCTCCGTATGAAAGGCGGTGGTGAAATTGCTTCAGACGAGAACTCTACCTGCGAGCCGTTTGACCACTATCGCCATCGTGGTCGGCGTCATTGGTGGAGTGGCTATGGTCGCAGCAATTTCTCTCGTCATACTATTGCTTGCGCGCAAACGCCGCGATCGACGACAAGGGGGCGATCTTGTCGATAGTGCACTGACTTCGCCGGCTCAGGACATGCTACATTTCCCCCGCGACAATTCTTTGAAGCACACCAGACCTCTCATGCCTCCTGCTCCAGATCCTGTGGAACATAAGCGCCATCCATATGTCTATCAGCACTTGTCGACTCCCCCAAGTCCAATGCCACTTCGGGCGACCACAGAAGCCTCCGAATCCGCCTGGTTCATGGGAAATGGAGATGATGAGATAGACAGCCCACGGAAAATTTCCTCGGATTATGCTCTTGACGGCAAGACTGCGAGGAAAAAGACCTCTCGTCAAAAGCTTGATCCTGGATTGAACCCGAGCCCTAATCCGACTCCAAGGGACAACGGGGTCCCAGTTCCGAGTGTCACAACTGTCTCATCGCAGACCCGCTCAACCGAGTCGGGTAGAAGCCCCAAGGCTTCAAGCCCTTCAACCATGCGAGCACTTCCTCCTCCTCCTCCGATGCCCTTACGCGATTCTGGAACTTTACCCCTGATGTTCCAGAAAAGTTATGAACCACCACGGGTCTCCTAC